>JAGMWU010000061.1:106224-213849 GCA_018697195.1 Certhia americana
GGTCTGAGGGGGCGGGGTCTGAGGGGGCGGGGTCTGAGGGGGCGGGGCGAGGCCGGCCCGGCAGTTCCGGGCTCCGCACACGCGGGTCGGGACGATCGGGGACCGGCACCGGGATTGGGATCGACACCGGCACCGGGGCAGCGCAGCGATGCAGCCGCCGCCGCGTAAGGTGAGCGCCGGGCCGGGCCGGGCCACGGGGCGGGTCACCGGGACCGCGTCCTCCCTCGCTGCCGTGTCCTGCAGCCGTGACCGAGACGTGTCCCCGGCGGAGCCTCACGGGGCTGGGGAAGCGAGGCCGCGCTTGGGTGGCACTCAGGAGTGGGGGCCGGTGGGCACCGGTATGCGGGCAGAGGGACAGAGCATCCCCGCACGCCATCCCCTCCGGGGCCGCGGGGCTGAGCGGGACCATCCCGCAGGTGAAGCTCACCCAGGAGCTGCGGGTCCATCTGCTGGAGCAGCTGTCGGGCCTGCAGAGCAAACAGCAGCGAGACGCCGAGCTGCTGGAGGACATCAGGTAGGGCCCACACATGTGACACCCGGGTCGGGCTGAGACTGGGCAGCTCATCCCGTGTGTATGTGTGTGTGTGCGTGTGTGTGCGTGTGTGTGTGTGTGTGTGTGTGTGTGTGTGTGTGTGTGTGTGTGTGTGTGTGTGTGTGTGTCCCCAGGCTGAGACCCGACAGCTCATCCCATATGTGTCTGTGTGTGTGTGTGTGTGTGTGTGTGTGTGTGTGTGTGTGTGCCTGTGTGTGTGTGTTCCCAAGCTGAGAACAGGCAGCTCATTGCAGGGGTGAGCCAGGGACCAGGCACAGCTCACCTTGAGCCTGTCACCTCGAGGTCATGGGCTCCATCACCCACTGGGGTGGCCTGATGGGGACAGGATGGTGGTAAGGGGTTGATGGTAAGGGGGTTATGGCAGGGGGATGGTGGCAGGAGATGATGGGAGGGATGGCCCGTCCCTGGCCCCCTCTGTGTGTCCTCTCTGTGTCCCCTCTCCCCCCAGGTCCTACAGCAAGCAGAGGGCCACCATTGACAGGGAGTATGGGCAGGTAAGGAGGTGCCACGGGATTCGGGATCAATGTCCTGGGGAGGCCCAGGCCCCAGGAACTGGGCCCGGCCCCACGCAGGCAGTGGGCAGCTTTGGAAATTATCCGAGTGTGGCTGCTCAGTGCTGGCCCTGGAGGGTGGTGGCAGATGGCTCATCCTGCCAGGAGGACCCTGACCACATTCAGCACCCGCTGGGGGCTCTGCTGAGCACAGCATGGCCCAAACCTTGGGTGTTTTGGGAGCCTGGAGGGAAAACCTTCATGGGGGAGGAAACTGCTGGGCTCTGCTGTCTGCTGGGTCATCGCAGGGCGCTGCTCTGAAACGTCAGTTTGGTTTTGATGTGAGATGTCCCTGCAGCGTCCCTTGGGGACAGACTGCAGCAGAATTGTGTCCCCCCTTCTTGCAGCTGGTCGCTGTGTCACTCCCCTCCCTCACAGCCCCGAGGTTAGGGGTGACCATCCCCCCCAGGGCTGGGGTCTTGCTGTGCTTGGCTTTGCTGAGGCTCCTCTACTCTGTCTCTGTAGCCAGTGTCCCTCACTGGTGTCCCCTTGCAGGTGCTCTGTCCCAAAAGCCACGGGGGGGGGGGTCCTTTCATTGTGGTGGCTGCCCCCCCCAAAAGTTTTCTCATGGGGAGCACAATGGGATTCCTGCTGACTCTGAGCCTTGGAGGTGTTGTGTGTCTGTGCTCTGGGGGGACATGTGTGTGTCCCCCAGGTCTATGGAGTGGCCAGCCAGGCTGGGAGAGCCCAGTTTTGGGCCCAGAGGGGGGTGGTGGGTGCTGGGGTACTCAGCAGGGTTGGGCAGTGCTGGTGATGTCTGTCCGCAGGCACTGCAGAGGCTGGCGAGCCAGTTTGTGAAGAGAGACTGGCAGCGGGGCCGTGGCGAGCCCGGCGACTCCAGGTGGGCTGAGGACAGGAACAGGGCTGGGGACAAGCGGCTAGGGCTGGTCCTCCCAACTTGGAGATGCCAACCAGGATTTGGGTGTCACCAGGATGATGCTGTGGGTGGGATGTCCCAAACTCCAGGACCCTGCTGGGACTGGGGGTACTGACGGTCCTGGTGGGCATCCCCAAAAGCTGTCAAGAGGGCAGAGAGTACCCGGCCCTGTGTTAGCCCTGTGCCCACAGGAGCGTGGCTGCTGTCTGGAAAGGCATCATCGAGGGGACAGCACACGCCGGGCAGGTCCGTGTCACCGCCTCCGAGAGCTACCGCGCCCTGGCCGCCGAGGCCACCCGCAGCACCCGCCTCTCCAAGGAGAGGACAGTCAAGAAGGTACCGGGGCAAGGACATGTCCCCTGTGCCCGGGCAGTGGGGACAGCTGTCCCCCTCAGCTGACACTCCCCGCAGGGCATCGAGCGGCTGCAGAAGGCGCAGGCGGAGCTGCTGGAGACGGTGAAGGAGCTGGACAAGGCAAAGAAGCAGTTCAGCCACCTCCAGCGCAGCAGCGAGGTGGCCAAGGACAAGGCGGCTGATGTGGAGGCGCGGTGAGTGGGGGACAAGGGGCTGGGGGACTGCTGTGGCCATGGGGTGGGCTCACATCCCCCTCCCATCCTCCCTAGCCTTCGGAAGAGCGACCGGCGGATATTTCACACCAAGGCCAGTCTGCAAAAGCTCAGTGCCAAGGTCAGTGGCGTGGGGGTTGGCAGGGTACCCAAGTGGGTGGATGCAGGCGGACACAGGACACCATCACCGAGCCACGTCCCCACAGTTCTCAGCGCGACTGGCCGAGCATTCGAGGCAGCTGGCAGGGGTGCAGAATGAGTACAGCTTCGCCCTGGTGTCTGCCTCTGCCCACCTGCAGCATTACCAGCGTGTGGAGCTGCCCACGGCCATGCAGGTAGGAGATGCCTGGACCCCCCATGCCCCATCCCCAGAGTCCTACAAGGAGCATCTCCCCATTGCCAGCAGGGAGGGTCCCGCTGGCACAGGGTCAGGGCTGGCTGCCCTGGGGGTGTCAGGAATGCTCCAGTGGGGGGATGTGGCAGTACTGGGGAACTCCCACCCGCTTTCCCCCAGGCACTGGACGGGGACCTCTATGAGCGACTCCGGGAGCACTTGTTGGCTGCCAGCCGGACGGAGGTGGAGACCTGCCGGGCCACCCGGGACTGGTTCCAGGGCATTGTGGAGGCATCCACACGGGTAATGACACTGTCCTGAGAGCTGGGTGGGACAGGAGGGCACAGGTGAGCTCCCAGCCCCACACCGCTCCCCTGTTGCAGGTGTGCCGGGAGCAGGACCTCCTCCTCTTCCTGCAGGACCACCCTGCCTTCTCCCTGGCACCCGAGCAGCGCTTCCAGCTTGCTGGAGTGGAGGAGGTAAGTGGAGAGGGTCATAACAGCAAGGTGAGGTCTGCACAGCCACCCCCTTGTGACCCCCGTGTCCTTGCCCAGGTGTGCCTGCTGCCACCAACAGACGATGGGGCCAGCCTGGAGAAGGAGGCACGGCGCTGGGCCACACGGGTGGCCCGGGACCACAAGAACAGGGCACACAGCGAGGAGGTGGGTGTTGTCCTGCCCCACAGAGCACCGGGGAGGCTCAGGGAGGGGCTTTCCCAGCCCCTCACCAGCTGCCACCACTCTCTGAGCTGTGGGTGCCCACCCAGGTGCTGCAGCGGCTGGAGGCCAGGCGGCAGCAGGGGCCAGAGGCAGAAGCGGCGGCCGTGGAGCGGCAGATGGAAGAAGCGAGGGAAAACATCCGGAAGGCAGAGGTGGGTGCCCCAATCAGGGAGCTTGGGGTGGCTTCAAGGTCTGTCACCCCCAGGACGGAGGTTGCAGGGAGGGGTGGTGGTTAGGATGTTGCACTTTGGGGTGTGGTGATGGGATTGGCACACCACCAGAGGTGTCCTGGGGCCTGTGACACTGTGTGGTGTCCCCAGGTGAGCCGAGTGAAGGCCGAGGCACGGCTGGCACTGCTGCGGGCAGCAGGGCTGGATGTGGATGCCTGGCTGGCTGGGGCCATGGTGGGCACGGGCGAGGAGACCCCCACGGGGCTGGACCTGGCCGAGTTCGATGACTACGAGGACAGTGATGAGCCGGATGAGGATGATGAGCCTGGGCCTGCTACTCGCACCTACCCCTACACCTGCCGGGTGATCTTTGGCTACCAGGTATGGCCCTGTCTGCCTGGCCCTTGCCCTGCCTGCCCAGGGATGGCACCTCAGCCTCTCTGCCACTTTGTCCCCATCTCCTGCAGGGCTCCCAGGCGGACGAGCTGTCCATCAGCCAGGGCGAGGAGCTGGAGATCATCGAGGATGGGGACGCAGAGGAGTGGGTGAAGGTGGGAACAGGCTGAGCTCCCCTCCATACTGGGGGGCACCTTGTGGAGGTCCCCAGGCTGGCCCCTCTCTGGAGCCTGGGATGTTCACGTGGTTTCTGCCTCCTCAGGCTCGGAACAAGGCAGGGCAGGTCGGCTACGTCCCCGAAAAGTACCTGCTGTCCCTGGGGTGTGACTCAGGGGCTGGGCTCGGCCCCCCAGGCCCCTCTGCCTTGCACCGCCAGCTTTCCAGCATCATGGCTGCAGAACTGGTGCTGGAGCCTGGAGGTGGGTGCTGGGCATCACCCCTGTCCCAGGGAGGAGGGACAGAATCCAGAGGATGCTGAGCCCCCTCTCCACCCTCCCCACAGCCTGGCTGGTGCGAGCCCTGTACGACTACGAGGGGCAGAGCCCCGAGGAGCTGAGTTTCCCCGAGGGGGCCATCATCCGGGTGCTGCCCCGTGCTGCCGGCGAGGTGGACGATGGCTTCTGGACCGGTGACTTCGATGGCCGCATCGGCGTCTTCCCCTCCTTGGTGGTGGAGGAGCTCACCGGGGCCCGGGAGTCAGCCGGGCAGGTTGGTGGCTGGAAGGTTGTTGTGTCACCCTGGCATGGGCAACCCTCTGTCTTCCATGACTGCTGAGGTGAAGAACCCCTTCCCACCATTCCTGTCTCTCTTGGCTGTGTCTTCTCAGGAGCTGCCATCACCGTCCCCACCGCCCTTCTCCCCTCCTGGCCTGGTGCCCGGGGCCAACCTGGTCCCCAGCCCTGCTGCTGAGACAGCGCTGGGAGGTGAGTGCTGGGGGAGCTGGGAAGGGGCTGGGGGAGCCTGGAAAGCCAGGCTGAGCTGCTGGGCCCTCCCAGGTTGCCGGCAGGATGGCACCAGCAGCGAGCAGAGTTCTCCAGACCTGGCAGCCACACGCCTGCGGCCGGTACGTCCCCTTCACAAGGGATACTGTGACCCCAAAACCTGCCCCAGCCCTTCTGTAATGGGGGGTCTGAAGGGGGATGAGCCGCCTCAGCATGTTGGCACCACTTCTCTCCCTTTCCCTCTCCTCTTCCTCTCTGCAGCTTCGTGCGCCGCCTCCACCGCCCGGCAGAGCCCCCGAGCCTGACCCTGAGCCTCACTTCAGCTGACCCTGTGGGCCCCACCTGCTCCCCATCCTCCAAAAAGCTTTGCCCAAGCAAGCCACCACAGTCTGCTGTCCCAGCAACAGGGCCTGGTGCTGCCCCATGCCCCGAGCTGGTCTCTCCAGGGGCTGCATCCTGCCCAGTGCTGCTTGCAGAGTGGTCCTGCATCCCAGTACAGCACCCAGAACCCCTTTCTTGGGGTGCCCAGTGCCACAGCCAGGCCCCATCTCATCCCCCTCATGCCTCTGCCCTTCGTGCCTGGCACCACCTGTGCACTCCCAGCACAGCCCTGGTTCTTGGGGGGCTCATCTCTGGACCCTGCCAGCCCCCCACAGCAACCCCCCACAGGCAGGAGTGGGCGCGGGGGGTCTGTTCCCAATAAATCCCGCTGGCCCTGTCGAGGGGTTCAGCAGCTTTAATGGTTGTAGCTCGTCTATGTACAGGGCGATACACACCGAAGCTGGCGCGGCCCCGGGGCTGCCCGCTGGCCTGGCCGGGGGCCACCCTGCCCCCAGGGCCGGGCTCCGGCCTCTCCTGTGCCGGGATGGGGCTGGAAGCTCCTCTCTCCGCCAGCATCTCCCAGGGACCTGCCGGTGCAGGATTTGTGCCTGTGCCCACTCTGCGTGGCAGGGGTGCCCGGGGCGGGGGGCTGTGCTCTGTGGTGAACGTGCCGGGTGGGTGGAGGGGTGCTCCCCACCGCCCCGGGGGGGGCTCAAGCCGCTGCCTCCATCCCTGCCCCTCCCCGCAGCCCCCTCCGATCCTTCCCCCGGAGCTGCGGGGGCAGCGAGCTCTGGGTGCCGTCCTGCCCCTGCCAGGCCCGAGGGTCCCTCGGGGGGGTCTCCGGGGAGGGTGCGGTGGGTGGGACTCGGGGACCTATTGCCAATGGGATGAAGGCTGGCGCCGAGCGCGATTGTCGCTGTCGCCGGCGCGTCGCTCCGGCCATGCCAAGCTCGTAGCTGCCCACCCGGGGCCGGGGCCGGCTGCCCCGCGGCTGCCCCACGGCAGAGCCCCCGGCCCCGAGGGGTCCAGGGGCTGCGCGCCTCCCATCCACGCTCCAGCCGGGAGCGGAGAGGAGCTGTGGGAGAGAGGCAGCACAGGGTTTGTCCCCACAGCCGTGACACCTCCCCACCGCCCGCAGATGGGATTTCCCGGAGTCACTGCGGGTGGCTGGGCACTTCCCGACCCCCTGGAGAAAGGGTTCATCCTCTCTCCATCTCCAGCACCAAGCTGAGACCCACCAGGGCAGGGACACTCCCACCCGCCCCAGATGTGATCCCAGGGGCAGGGGACAAGCACTCACGTCACACCCGGTCCTGCTCCGCGGCGCTGGGTTCCTGTGGGATGGAGGAGGGATGTCAGCGCTCCCATGGCAGCAGGGTGCTGGTCTAGGGGTCCCCCTTGGCCACAGCAATGACCCGAGCAGAACCCCACTGGGTCTCCAGGAGCAACTACAGCCCAGGCACCATCTGTGCCCTTCTGCTGGAAGTGTTGAGCAGTGGCCAACAACCCTTGTTCTGGCTCTGAATGTGACTCAGGGGATTGGGGAGGGTTCAAGTGGCACCAGGGCTTGGTGACAAACATCCCAGGGAGGTCCCATCGCCATTCTCTTGGGACCTCATGTCCTGGAGCACCCCAGCACCACATGCAGCATCCAGAGCAAGAGGCTGGCACTGCGGAGGGGACAGACACTGTGTGCCTGGGCTTGTAACTGTGACTGCTGCCCCAGGGATCAGAGGGATCCCCCAAGGTTCAGTGGGCCACAGGAGGACCTGTCACCACCTCCCCAGGTCCCTGGAGAAGGGCTGCAGCCCATCAGCTCTATCCTGCCATGGGCTGCCCTTCTCCATGGAACAGCTCAAACCTTCCAGCCTGGTCACCAGAAGGCAAAGAGGGAAACAGTGGGATCCTGCTTTGTCCTTATCCAGCATCCAGCCAGGCACCTTTCCCAGGCCTCTCCTGTGGTGCCCCAGTCCTGCCCCATCCCACCCCCTGCCAAGGGGTGGGCATGTGCATGGGCCGTGCCCAGTCCCTGGAGCTCCTGCAGAACCAGCCCCAGGGGATCTCTATGGCTTTGAAGCATGCCAGGAATTTCACCCAGGCATCTGGCTTCCTTTTTCTTCCAAGTGTGCCCTGGTGCTGTTTTTTTGAGGCAAGTCAAGGCCAGCTCTTCGGGCTGTTGACATTACACAGTGGGGTGTCTCCCAGCCCCCTTCCATGAAAATCACCCTTTCCCAGCTGCAGAACAATGAATGAGCCTGGGAGGAAAATGCTGGGGGTCTGAACCACCACTGCCAGCCTCATTTGCTCTCAGGTAACAGCACAGAGGCAATTCCAGGGAGAAAATCCCCTGGAGCTTTAGAATTGCTCAAGCGAGGTGGCTGGGTGGGATATTGGGAAATATCAGGATGCTGAACGCTCTAGGCAGGGTGGGCTTTCCTCCTCTATGAGGAGCAGGGAAAAACAGCCAAGAAATGACCACTTGGCTTCACCATTTCCTGGCCTTCAAGGTAAGAAAGGCTCCTGGAGAAATCTGTCCCTGCCTGTTCCTTACTGGCCACATTGGACCCCTTTGAGGCTATGGTTTTGGGGACAGCACGTGCAGCAGAGGAGCTCTCCCGGGCCAAAATCCCAGTGGATGTCCCCAAAGAGCTCAAGCACAAAAGAAAAAGGAGTCCCTTGCTGAGGGGAACCGGCAGCAGGTCTGCAGCACCTCCCACTGCTCCTGAAGCTGGGTGGGACCTGTCACAGCCACTTCACCTCCTCAGATATTGGAAAATGGGTGGGGAAAAGCAATCCCCCTCCAGCCCAGGGGACCACATGGGGACCGGGAAGAGGTGGAACATACCTGCTGCCTCCCGTCCTCCCCTGCGGATTGTTTCCTGCTGCTGTCCTCTCTCCCCAACTCATCAGCCTGTTCCTGCAGACTCAGGCTCCCGTGGATATCCGACACTTCATCTGCCGACTCCAGTCCGATCTCCTCCAGGCAGATGCCGGCTCCTTCCCTTGCCAGCTCTCCTGGGATGTTGGGACTCGATGCTCCCAGCGCCGGCAGGCTCATGAGCCTCCGCTGGCGGCTCGAGCTCCCGGGAGCAGAGCCAGCATCCTGCAAGGACCCCGCAGGACTGAACCCCACCGGGCCAGACCCCATCGGGCCAGACCCCACCGGGCCGGGCCCCACGCCCGCCTGCCAGCTGTCACGGGTGCCAGAGCTGGCCAGTGTGTTCGCGGCTGGGCTGGCGGACAGGCCTTGCTCCGTGCTTTTGCTGCTCTGGGTGCCAGTCTGGATGGCTCCGTTCTGCAGGCCACCCGTGGGGACAGTCCCGTTGAGAGCCCGCTCCCACTGGAGCCTCTCGCTGCTGTGCTCCAGCTCCTCCGTGCTCGGCTGCCGGCTGCCAGCGGGCAGGGCACCATCCTGCTGCTCCTGGACCGGTGGTCTCTTCCCGATGTGTGTGACACGGAACCTGGAATGACGGCAGGACAAAGCCCATTCCAGGTTCCATTCCTTCCCGTGCTGTCCCACACTGTATTCCCAGCCTGCCTGTACCTCCAGCCCCGGATCTCCTCTCTTTGCCAAGAACTCCAACCTTTCAGACCCATTTGCAGGCCATGCCCCCAAACCCGTGTTTCCCTTGATTTTGAGCAAAACAAACAGAAAGAGAAGGATGGAAAGGTCAATCCAGATCTTGGCTGGGGCAGTGCTTGTCCTCCCAGCAGGAAGTTGGATCACAGCTCTTGGAAAAGCTCCAAACCAACCTGGATGACAGCATGCCCAAAGTGAGGGCAGGGACAGGGTTTTGGCAGTGATTTGGATACAGGGCTCAAAGGCTGAAGGAATTTGTTTGGCTAAAATCTGCCAGTGTACATTTTGCACCATCCCCTGGAGGGGCAGATGGTACCTGAGTGGTTCATCAAGGTTCCACCATGAGCAGGTAACAGCCCAGAGCTCCTGGGTGGGCAGCAGAAAAGCTGCAGAAATGGGTCTGACACCCTCAAAGAGTGGGTTAATAATCAGAGGTGATGCAACAGTGCACTTGAGGAGAAGGGAGGAGTTAGGGATCATGGAATGGCTCGGGTTGGAAGGAGGTCCTACAAGATCATCCATCTAGTCCCACCTCCTGCCATGGGCAGGGACAACTTTCCCTCAACCAGGCTGCTCCAAGCTGCGTCCAGCCTGGCCTTGGATACTTCCAGGGATCCAGGAGCAGCCCCAGCTTCTCTGGGCACCCTGTCAATTGGGGCCTCACCACCAATTTCTTTCCAATATCCCTTCTAACCCTGCCCACTGGCAGCAGGGAGCCATTCCCCCTAGTCCTATCACTCGGTGCCCTTGTCCCAAGTCCCTCTCCAGCTCTCTTGGAACCCCTCTAGGCACTAGGATTCCAAGATCCTAGGAAAGGAAGAGCCCCCTAGGAAGGGGCTCTAAAGTTTCCTTGGAGCTCTCTCCTCTCCCAATTCCCTCAGCCTGGGAGGGGCAAGGTGTCAGCAAAGCCTGAAAGTCTGAATTGTGATTGTGCTGATTGTGACACACTGTGATTCTTCCTCACCTGCACTGCCAGCCACTGCTGGACCAGCAGACAGGAAATCTCCTCCACAGTGTGCTGAGCACTCCAATCCCACCCCTGAGACCTCGTGCAGCTCATGGCTCACCCACAGCCGCTCTCACTGTGCTTGGATCACTCATGAAAAAACCAATGGACCTGGCTCTGCTGAGCTTCAGCTGCTAATCAGTGTCAGGGCAAAGCACAACTTCAGAAAATTCAAGTACTATTGGTGTGGAAAGAGCAAAACCCAAAGGTCAAGCATGTGGAAGTTACAAAGGAAAAAGCAGAGAGGTCCAAAAGATAAGATGCCAGGTGAGTTGGCAGAGATGAAGGAGACCACTTCCAGGCTGGAGCCCAGCCTGTGGACAGCACCAACCACTCAGTAGGGTCAGAAAGCTGCTCAGGATTGGGAAGGTCAAGAAGAGAAATGCTCCAGCTCCAGAGAAGGTTCCCACAGGACTGCTCAGGTCAGGCCAAGCAGCAGCAAACGTGACCTTTCAGGTCTATCCAGATACTTGGAGATAAGACACCAGCACGGCGATTTGGGGAGACCAAAGAATGTTCTAGTCCTGAAGAGGGACAGAAAGGAGACACAAGTGACCAGATCATTTCTTGGTAATGCCATTGAGCAGTGTCAGGCTGGAAGAGTCAGGAGTGGATTCAGAGAGCAGGAAGGATTTGGACTGGAGAGGACACAGGAGGTAAGGTGGCCAAACTCTGGCTGGTGAGGGAAAGCAGAGGAACCCTGGCTGGCTGCCTCATCAGCATCTCTGGGGCTTTGGATTCAGTGGGGTGTGACCCACTCTGGCTGATGGTGCTGAGGACAGAGGGTCAGGCACAAATGTTTTATGGACAAGCTCTGCCACTGACTGTTACTGGCTGAGGGAAAGCGCTGGGCTAAGTGGTAAATCACCCTGTACCATACATAACCCTGATTGCTGCAGAAGTTTAGAACTTTTTAGGTGCAAAAAGCCCTCAGGAGGTCTCCAGTCCAGACCCCTGCTCATGTCTGGGCCCCCTCCCACCATCAAGCACTTTACGCAGTGTCCTGTCCAGTCAGGTTTTGGAAATCTTCAGGGATGGAGATTTCTCCACTCTTCAGGGCCCTGTTGAGGGTGGCACCGTTCTCATGGCAGAAAAGAGGTTTTCCTTGCATCTTTTCTGGATTTCTCTTGTTGTAACTCACAGCCATTGCCTCTTGCCCTTCCCAGTGCATCTTCATTTGAGCTCCACCCATCCTTTGGGTGGAAAGTGTTAGAGGACACTTAGATCACCCCTTTCTAATTCTCCAGACTAAAAAAGCCTCCTCAGATGCCCCCTACTCCAGCCCTGGATGATCTTGGTGGACCTCCATAACTCCCATCCTTTCCAGTCCTCAGGGACTGTGCCTACCAGGGCCAGGGCTCATTCCGTGTAGGAGGGGGCTGGACTCTCAACCATTGCATGCAAAGCAAAAACAATTCCAAAAATAAAGGAGAACAAGACCTGAGGGTTTGTCTTGAACTCCAGAGGTGGGTTAAAGAAGCCCTGTTTTGAAGGGTCAGTGCTGAGTCAAAGTACTTCAAGATATTTGTCATAAATAAGACACAGGAAGGGCAGTGCTGGAAAAGTCATCCAGGGTCTGGAAGAGAAAAAGGGGCCAGCTTGGAAATAAGAAGCAGAATTTGGAGCTGGGATCATACTTCATGGTCACATAGGTCCCTTAGCAGTTGGGCCTTGTACCAAAGAGATTCAGGATTGAAAACAAAGCCTTGGAGAAATGGGATGACTGCCCTGTGGAGAAGGCTGGTGCGGCGTGGATATTAACAGGTTAAAGAGAAAAAAACAGGAATTGAGGGAAGGTGCCTTTGGGAAAGGAGACCATCTTCTCCAGCACTCCGAGTGCTGGAAGGAGACTGGGAAGAGCACAGACAAAGGACATGGAGGAGTGGATGGAGCTGGGCACCAGCCAGGGAATGAATTAGCGGTGAGTACACAACTGTGCAGAGCCCTGGCGTGCCGGGCACCACCTCCAAGGACAGCAACGGGCACGGAGGGAGCCAGGAGCTGGCAGTGTCCACAAGATGTGATCTGAGCTGCAGTTTGGCCTGGGGAGGGCCAGAAGGTCTCCCTGCTTCTCCAGGTCCCCAGAAAGCCTCAGCTCACCTCCCTACTGAGGCTCCTGTCTGTGGTGGTGGAAAAATCCACAGGACAGGACACAGGAATTCCCACTGCTAGAGAGCAGGGTTAGATAGAACATTGGGAAGGAATTGTTCCCTGGGAGAGTGGGCAGGCCCTGGCACAGGGTGCCCAGAGTAGCTGTGGTTGCCCCTGGATCAGTGGCAGTGTCCCAGGCCAGGTTGGACAGGGCCTGGAGCAGCCTGGGATGGTAGGAGCTGTCGCTGCCCATAGCAGGGGGTGGGATGAGATGAACTTTGAGGTCCCTTCCAAGCGAAACCACTCCATGATTCCATGCCCACTCTGGCTCAGCATTCCCACGAAAGGACTGTCTCTCTGGACCACAACATGAAGTTTCATCAAGGCTAAGGGCTTGTGCACAATCTGAGCATGACAGAGCTTTGTGTCTCACCACAGTGACCATCCAGGGACCAGCAGCTGCTTGTCACCCTGCCCCAGTCACCACAGCCAGAGGGAGCCAAGGCCAGGAAGACTTTCCTAACCCTTCCTGCTGGGGAATGGGGCAGTCTGGGTGAGCCTACAGACTGTTTGACAGGTTAGTGACTACACAGAGAACACAGGAAGTCCCCTGAGGTGAAACCAGGTGGGGACTGGAAAGCATTTGTGGGAAGTATCAGGAACACTCCCCTGTTCTTACATTGCTGCAGTGTCACCTAATTACAGACATCGTTAGAGGCAGCAACCTGGAGCAGCTCAGCCACTCTCTCATTCTGAGCAGGTGGTGGCTTGCACCGGGGACATGCTGTCCCATCTGACCCCCGCCCAGTGAGGTCCCCAAAGCCCCCAGTTGGGCAGCAAGGGCCCTGCTTGCACCGAGCTGGGACAGCGGGCTCTGAAAGGACACGGAGCTGGGGCTGTGCCCAGCACTGACTCAGCAGGAAAACCCAGCTTGAGTCACCTTCCCAGAGAAGGAGGGTAGCCACGGGTGCATCACAGCCTGCCACATCCCACAGGCATTTCCAGGTGCAGGAGCCACCTTCGTCCTCAGAAGCTCCAGCTGCAGAATTGCTGCTGGGGCATCTCAATGCAGAACAGCAAGAGGGAACCTTGGGCAAGTGGGGAAGGGGGAAGGAACAGGAGGACTGAGGAGAGCTCATGGTGCTCATTCCAGCAGGACAATGTCTGGCAAAGGTCATTTGGGTACCTGCCCACTGAGAAGACAGTGGTCTCTCCGGGATGCATCCTGCTTTTGCCCTCCTTGGACCGCCCCTGGCGCTGCAGCGGGTGCCTCTTCCTCCTGCTGCAGTGGATGCAGGGAGCCTGCGTGGAGCCCAGGTGCACCGTGTGGTGATGTGGCGGGCCCCCGTCCTGGCTGCTACTGTGGGGACAAAGGCTGCAACAGAAGGACATGACAGGTTGTGTCACCTCGGGGAGACGTCCCAGCCCTAGTGCAGCCCCACTGCAGCAGACCCTGGGAGCAGCAGCTTTGAGGGGAACCTCTGCTGGGGACAGGAATGAGGAAGAGCTGTTCCATTTGACAGTGGGGCAAAAAACACTTCTGAAAACCCTCAGGAGAGCAGGACTCTCCGTTGGGAAGATGCTTTGTAATAGCTGGAAAGGGGCTGTTTGTCCCTCACTCTGCAGCAGCCACAAGCTGCTATCTGCTTCCCTCACCTGGGCACTGGCACTGGTACTGGCACGTCCCCTTCATTTTCCCCCAACATCTCCTTGAGAGCCTCCACATTTGCTGAAGAGAGAGGGAAAGACGGGAATGTGTCAGCCAAAGTGGTCAGCATGGCTCTGGGCTGGCCCATGGAAGTGCTCACCTTGGTTTTGGATGATGCATCTCACGATCTTCTCCACGGTGTCATCGTTCTCTTCATCTGAAAAGAGACAACGTGGCACTGAGGGCTGGGATTCGGGGACTCCGCTCACTCATCCCTTCCCAGGAGCAGCTGCATCAGCAGAGTTGTTGGAGAAGCCTCATGTCCCCTGTCACACTGGTAAGCCACTGGGGAACACCAGATCCCTCAACCTGGAAAAGAAACGGCTGAGCCAGCAGCTGCATGTGCAGGGAGAGGAGGTTGTGCTGCTCCTTCAGAACAGGGGAGCATCTGGAGAAATGAGAGGGAAGCAGGTTCCAAAAAGCCAAAGGAGGAGGGTCCTTGTCCAGCCCTGGAGGCCCTGGATGCAGGATGCTGCAAGTGCTCAAGGCTCCAAGGGTAAACAGGACAGGTCCACCAAAAATAAACCCACTGAACACAGAAATGGGGAACACACAATGACAGAGAGAGCCCCAGAGCTGCACACTATTAAAACTTAAAACTGTTGTGAGGAATCTCTGCTGGTGCCTGCTCTGCTGTGGAGTTTATCCACAGTGTTCACCTCAAACTGCTTCCAGCCACTGTTGGAGGCAGGAGGCCTGGATGGATGGACCTCCAGCCGGGTCAGCAGTGTGAGATGTTTCTGTAAGCAGGTTGGAGCCGTGGTCTGGCAGGCAGCTGCCTCAAAGGCTCAAGGGCTGCTACCATGGTCTTGGAAGTCCCTGGAGATGTTTCCCCGGGCTGTGGTATCTCCAGAGGGCAAGGCCCATCCTGGAAGGTTTCAGACACTGTCTCCATGTCATGTGTACATCCAAGATATTACAGCACATCCATGAACAGCTGGAAGCTCTGGCTGCACCCGTGGGTGAGCCGGAGGAGCAGCGTTTCCCTCCCGAGCACAGGCAACCGCAGCAGGAGGTGCTGATCCTCCCCAGCACTGCCGATGGCACACGGGAGCTGGAGGAGTTCTGCAGCACCATGTGGCTGTTCTCAGCCTGGGAAGCAGCCCGAGGAATGTGTGTTCCCCACTTCAGCAGAGACTCAGGAAACCACCAAATGACAGAGCTCGCTTGGGCCAGGCACCCACGCTCGATGCGGCAGTGACTTCCCAATCCAACCAGCCCAGAGCGATTTGCAGTGGCCTGAAGCGATGGAAAAAATTCCCTACAGGTCCCTTCCCCTTCTAGCAACACCCCTATTCCTCTGGTCTGCATGAATACAGCGGGGACTAGAAAAAGACATGACCAATAGCAAACATCAGCTGGCTCCCTGCCAGCTGAAATGCCAGAGGGGCACAGGGACAGCTTGGGCTCCAGCTGGGAAAGGTTTTCCTTGAGGGAACAGGAATTATGATTGAGGTGCTGGGGATTCAGCAAGTCCTGGATGTTCATCAGAAGCACCTTTTGGTGATAATTCTCCTTTGGGAAGGGCCAGACACTGGTTCTCACCTCCCTGTCACCTCCAGCCATTGTCAGCTCATGGATCAGAGGAATCCCTGGCCCTCCCAATCCCCAGGGAACACCGCGCTGCTCTCACTGCCCCAGCCCTTTTTTCCAACCCAACCACACGTGACAGGTAACCCTCCCAGCCCCATCTCACATCCCAGAAGGGTGTATGAGGAGCACCAGTCCACACCAGGCAAAAGGCCGAGCCCCCTCCCAGCCCCTATGGCCCCAGCACTCACCATCCTGGAGCTCCTCCACCCCATCTTTGTCATCTGGGTCAAGCTCATCCCGGAAAGTCCGGCACCGGTAACCCTTCTTCTTCAGGACATGGCAGATCAGGAACCCCACCAGCCCCATGATGAAGAAGACAAGGACAAGGAGGAAGACCACAGTAATGCCGTGCTGGGGATCAGCCTCCCCATGGCCGGGGTGGGTATGGTCTGACATGCGGATCTAGGAGAAGGGGGAAGGCAGGTCAGAGCCCCGGCGCTCACCTCCACCCTGTGCCCATCGTGCCCTTCCTCCTGCGGGGCAAGGGGCAGCTCCCAGCTGGAAGTGGTGCCCGGGGCTCAGCCCTCGCCCCGCAAGGTCCGGCGCGGTGCGGAGGACAGGACCGGCCGGAGGTGGTTCCTGGCGGTCTCCCAAGGACGCCGCTGCCCCGCACGCCCCAGCCAAGAGGCATCCCAAGGGCAGCGGTGGCGGCAGCGTCCCCGCAGGCCCGCCGGCCCCGGGCTGCGGCGCTCCGCCGCCCCTTGCAGGCGGCTTCCCAAGGGCACCGGTGCCCCGGCCTGCCCGGGGCTCTGCGGCGGGCGGCATCCCCCGGCTCGCCCTTGCCGGAGGATGGCTGAGCATCCTCCCGCGCCGCGCCGCTCCCTCGCAGCCCTCGGTACTCACGGCCGAGGCCCTCCGCCGGCACCGGCACCGGTACCGGCAGCGGCAGGCAGGGAGCCGCGGCAGCCGGGCTGGCGGAGGGCCGAGCCGCCGGCTGCTCCCGCATCGTCCTCCCGCAGAACCGAGCCGGCTCGCTCCGCCCCGGCTCCCCCGGTTCCCTTCGCAAGCGCTCAGCGCCCGCTTTCCCACTCGCCGGCTCCGCTTCCCCGCACGGAGAAGATTCCCCCCACCCGCCTGTCCCCGGCCCCGCTGCGGCGGTACCTGGGCCTGCGGTTCTCCGCAGCGCTCTCCTCTTCACCTTCACCTTCACCTTCACCTGCCTCCTAGCAACCCCGCATCCCCGCGGCTGGGCACCGCGGCGAGCATCCTCCGGCCCCCGGGCCGCGGCTCCCTGCCTGCCTGCCTTCCCCGGCGAGGAGCCGGCTGCTTCTGCTGCCGCTCTCTGCCGCTCTCTGCCACAAGAGCACCCGCCTGTCCCGGTCCCAGGAAAAAAAACTCTCCGGAGCTGTTTCGGCGGGGGAAGGTGCAGAGAGGAGCTCGGGGAGATGCCGGAGGCTGCAGCAGGACAGCGCTGCTCAGAGAAGCTGCCAGGCTGCCGCCCGCCCCGGGGTGAATAACCTCACCCGCACGCGTGGCAGCCCCGAGCTCCCCTGGCACCCTCCGCTTGATTTTTAGGGCACTGAGCCCTGGCGACGGGAGGGAGAAGGGTTGAAGTGGGGCTCATTGAGACCAGGACTGAGCACACACCAGTGTGTGGAGGAGGGAGAGGGGTGCAGACACCCACACGGGGATCCCAGCGCCGAGGAGGTGGTGGAAAAAGAGCCCCGGGAGACTCCTGTGTCTCCCTCCTTCCTAAGAAAGGAGTGGCTAAGCCATTTGAAATCTCCAGCTGTGGTGGTCCCACGACCTCCTTCTCCATCTCCACCATGTTATCCTCAACTCTGGGAGGTTTCACCCACCGCTCCTTTACTACTGGAAATTAGACCTGCTCCCCTCCATCCTTCAGCCAGTTCTCCACCCAAACCCTGAGGAAAGCAACCCTTGCAATCCCTCCCACCCCATCTCCACTGAACCGAGCACGGATCCACGCACACATTCCTCCCTGGGAATTATCCCACCACAGTCTGTCTTGCTGTGGCACAACCTGTGACTCCTCCAGGCTCTCAGCCGTGCCTTGCTGAGGGCTCCTGTCCCTCTGCACAGGTGACCAAGTCAGCTCCCAGGAGCCTCCCCCACGTGTGACTTCAAGAGGTCACTGCATCATAGGTGACACCCATCTGTCCCCTGTCCCAGCAGGGAGACAGGGACATCTGTGACAAGAACAAGACTTTTCCTCCTGCCATGGATTGCTGGGCCACAGGAGAGGAGAAGTCTCCAAACCTTGGCCCAACAAGCTGCTACATCATGCAAGTCTCTGCCGGGGCAGACCTCACGAAGTAAACCTCAAAGGCAGTTTGCTCCTTGCCCTTGTTTCTGTGCAGAGGGGGAACTGGCAGGTCTGGGTTTCTGCAGGGCCCTGAGGGCATGCAGTCATGGGGAGCCCATGCCTGCTTTCCCGTGCCCACACACGCTGTCCTGTACAATAAATCGCTTTTTCTCCTCCTGGGCATTTCCGCCCACCCAGCGCATTGCTGCACCCTGCCCCTTTCCAGCTCCCCACCCCCTTCCAGCATCCCACCTCCTTTCCCAACTCCAGCCGTGCCAAGCTGATCAGGACCCCCATTTCGAGGGGAGATTCCCATTTTTCCACAAGCTGGGGGACACAGAGTGGCACAGCAGCCTGGCCCTGCCTGAGGACAAATCCTGTCCTTCGTGGGGTGAACCAGGATGAGGAGGGGGTTCTGTTGCTGTCAAGCTGCTCCCTCCTGGCTCTGCAGCTGGATTATCCCAGCTGATTGAGTTTCTCTTCCTGATTCTCCCAACCAGGGATCATCTGCTCCCAGTCTCCATCCTGCCTCCACCACCTCAGCTTCAGTGTCCCTGCAGGGGCTCAGTCCTCGTCCCACTGCAGGACCCTGTTAGCATTTTAATGATCCCACACAGCACCTTGCAGGTGACCCAGAAACAACACCCTGGCTCCCCTCTGCCACAAAAGCAGCCAGCATTTGAGGCACGATTCCACACAATGGAGTTGTCCCTTCCGAGCAGGCTGACTGTGTCCACCCTGGCTGCTGGGGACAGAACCCACATGGGGTAAAGCCCCACACCGAGCCGGGGAGGTGCAGCTGTGGCTGCAGGCTGGATGCTCGTGGCATGCCCACAGTCTGGGCTCTGCATCCTCTGTCCTTCCTGACTCCATCCCAGCTCCTGTCCTGACACACAGAACAGTCCAGCTGGAGCTCTGGGATAGGCTGCCTTCTTTCTGCCTGCCCACCACATCCAGCACTGCCATTCCCTGCCCTTCCTTCCCAGGCCACCCCTTCGGGGCTTCCCTGAATCCTGGAGGTCCCAGAGGAACTGGCTTCAGTTCCTCTCCAGGCACTGCCTGGAAACATTGACATTTTAAACTTCCACGTCAAAAGGTGGCTTGGGAGGGAGGGGACAGAGTGACTGAGGAAAGCTGGTGGGACAGTGCTGTCACCTGTCACCCTGTCCCTCGGCTGGCTCTAGTCCCAGTGAAATTCCACGTTACCTCTTGTCCGCTCTTTTTCCGCACCTCTTCCGTGGCCATCGGAGGAAATGTCACCCCACAAACAATGGGGGATCAGTCCTTTTGGGGGATCAGCCGCCCCGTGTGGCAGCTAAACGGGCTGGACTGCCCAGGTCCAGGCTCCTCTTGGCATCTTCACTTCAAAGCTCAGACCAGAAATTGCTGTCACGTCTGCAAAGCTGCTCCATTCCATCGTGTCAAACGTGAACCCTCAGCCCTACTTCAGCTTTTCAAACATGCCCAGCAGCTAATGGCCGTTAAACCACAGCCTGGTTCTGCTCTCTGAGCACAAAGAGCATCTAAAAATATCTCTCTCCCCGCTTCCCTTGCTCTGCTCCAACACCCGTGAAGATGCCCGGAGCAGTGACCGGCTTCCAGAAAGACAGCTCAGCCAGCAAAGTGATCCCAGCTGGAAGCAGGGACGTGTCTCTCCTCTCCTCACCCCAGCCAGGCACTGGCACGTGCTGCCCGAGCAGCTCCATGTCCCCAGCCTGGTGTTATCTGGTGGCAGCAGCTGGTGGAGCAGGGACAGGACAATCGTCATGAGGGAGCACCCACCCCGAGACGTCAGTGCTTCGTGAGTTCCCAGTACAGCCGTGTTGTTCAGCACGTTGAAATCCCAGTTATCCCCGTGGTGGGTGCTGGGCTCGGTGCCAGGTGACCACTCTGAGTGTCCCCAGCCATAGCTGTGCCCTGTGGGGTCACAGTGAGAGGGTCCTGGGTCTCCTCTAAAAGTGTCCCTGGCAGGGGATCAGACTGAAATGAGCTTTGGGGTGCCTTCCAATCCTATCCCCTAAACCATCCCATGATCCTTGCTCCACGCTGGAGCTGGGGTCCTAAAAGGAAAACCACACAAGGAGCGGTGTGGAGGGGGCAGCGTCCCCACAGGGGGGGACAGGGACATCCAGAAATATCCTTTAATAACCCCATGATTTAATCACACCTTGACATGTTGTCTCTTCCACCTGCAGCCAGCACAGAATTCCCTGCCATCCTGCCATGCCCCATCCCATACAGGCAGAAAGTTCCTCTTGCTGCTTCCATGGGGTTTCCATCCCCTGGAAATCCCAGCCTGGCAGCCACTGAGATGCCAGGGAACATCCCAGTGCCCCCAGCCCCTCTCTGAGACCCCGCTGTGCTGAGCAGCCTGTCTGCAGCACAGCTTCCTTCATCCCAAACTCTTCTCCGTGGGAAGCCACCAAGCAGCACCAAGCATTGATTTTGGCTTGGTTTTCCAAGCCTTTGGACAAGGCTTCCTGCTCTGTTCATCCTTCCTTCCTTCCAGCACACAAGGAGCAGGGTTTTGCTGCCCTTCCCAGCCAGCCCTGGTCACAACATGGTCCTGCTCCCCTCTCCTGTCAGCTCCAGGCTTTCCCCCATTCCGCTGCCTCCTCACACCCAGCAATTTTCCACCCAACTTCTGTCCTCCTCCTGCCTGGCCGTGCTCCAAAGGGTTCTTTCCAAAGGTTTGCAGGACCTGCACCCTCCCAGGGTGGGACCTGGACAGGTGACAGCTGTCATCAGGTGACATCCCATTCCTCAGGAATTGGAGTTGGTTCCCCCAGGATGGGATGAGTCCCATCGAGGTGTGGGTGTCCCATGGAAACCCCCACTGACAGGGGTGGGGGGCAGCTGGGGTTACTGGGAGGGGGCTGGGAGTGACTGGGAGACAAGTGGGAGTGACTGTGGGCCTAGAGAAGAGAATCCAGTGACCTGCTGGGAGTAACCGAGAGCACCTGGCAGTAACTGGGAGCAACTGGCAGTAACTGGGATCTGCCGGGGGTAACTGGGAGCAGGTGAGGGGCAGCGAGAGATAACTGGGGGAGCTGAGGATGACTGGGAAGACGACACAGGGTTATAGGAGAGGGTCCAGCCGGCAACTGGGGGTAAGTGTGTGCAGCTGGGGACAGCTACGGGGCTGGCAGGTGAGGCTGTGGCGCAACTCGATGTGACTGCGGGTAACTGCGGTGATGGGGGCCGGTGTGCGGGCACAGGGGAGCACCTGCCCGGAGCCCTGGGCACAGCTGGGAGGCGCAGGGACCGGCTGGAGAGGCCGGGGTGACACCGGGGTGACACCGGGACAGTGGCCCCGCCCCATTTGGGCCATCCCCCCTCAGCGTGGCCACGCCCCCAGCGCTGGCGGCTGTCGCGGCGCGATGACGTGAGCAGGAGCGCGGCGCGGCCTGTCCGCCATGGCGAAGACCGTGGCCTATTTCTACGATCCGGACGTGGGGAATTTCCACTACGGTACGAGCGGGGCCGGGGCAGCACCGCGGCGGGGATGGGGTTAGGGCTGGGGGCCGGCTCTGCGCTGGGTGCGGCCAGCCGTCCTCCTTCTGCCCGTTTCCCAGCTCTTCGCCGTTCCCTCGCCCCGTTCCCTCCTCCCCGTTCCCTCTACCCCCCCGTTTCCCTCTCCACCCGTATCCCTCTCCCCCGTATCCCTCTCCCCCGTTCCCCCCCCGTTCCCTCTCCCCCCGTTCCCTCCTCCCCCGTTCCCTCCCCCCGTTCCCCCCCGGTTTTTTCCCCCCGGACCTGCTTTGCGGAGCGCGGGCCCGCCGGGCTCGTTGTTCTCACCTCTGCCGGTCCCTTTATCCCGTTCCGTTCCGTTCCAGGCGCGGGGCCACCCCATGTAAGACCCGCATCGCCTGGCGCTCACGCACAGCCTGGTGCTGCACGTACGGCTCTAAAGAAATATCGTAAGCCACGCGTGACCCCGGCCGGCCGGGGGAAAGGGTTATATTCCAAAAAGGACAGAGGAGTCCTGTAACTTAGTCAAAATACAGGGGAGGCCATGGGGCATATCCCCTGGTCCTCACTTTTGGAGGAACACAGCCTCCTTTTAATCGCCAAATTCTCCCTCTCCCTTTCCACCACCCAGACACCATGAGGTGCGTTGAGATGCACAGAGCTTCCCAACGCTGATCCGCAGCTTTCCCTTGATGTGAACCCTCCTTTCATTTTTAATTCTTCCAAAATTTATGTTTCTCCCCATTAATTAGGAGGCATCCTTTTATCTTTATACCCAATTCCATTTCTCACAAACCTCCAGTTTCTTTGTGAAGGCAGATACCTTTTTTGTTTTCCCATTCCATGCCGTGGAATCCTTCCCATTGTTCCCTTTCTCTCTCATTGCTGTTTTAATTCTGCCAGCATCCCACAGCTGGTTTTGGAACCCAAATCCCTCTTCCTCTCCGGAGGAGCCACCCAAGGGCTTGGCTGTGGCAGGTTGCAGAGCTGAGCCCTGGGCTGCTCTGGGTGGCTGTCCGGCTCAGCAGTGGCTGTCGCTCAGGCCTGGGCCTTGGTGCACAGGATCCAAGGAATTGTGAGGCCAGCTTCTATCCTTTAGATATAGCAATTTATGATAATATTTTAGATGTTTAAATATACAAAGATTTCCCTACTAATGTAATTCCCCCGAATAAACCACACCCGTGCAGGACTGTGGAAATGCAGCTCTTGGGGGGGACGTAGGGGGGACTCTCTGCCAAGATTTCCTCCAGATATTTACTGTCAACCCCATTGATTTCCCAGCAGAAACTTCCCCTAGAGTTGGGCTTTTCCGTGCAGAAAGACAACCAAAACGTGTTCTGACCCGACACTTCTAAATGCAAATCCCTGTCTAAAGGAAGCAGTGGGGCAGACTCTCATTTTTTGGCTTGAAATTCTTTTTTTTTTTGTGTTTGGTTTGTTTTTTTTTTTCCCTACAATATGCGCTGGGAAGCTGAAAACCCAGAGACACTTCATCCCCCAAACACCAGGGAGTGGCAAAGCTAGGAGCAAATAAACCCCGGGATTTGCCGCAGCTGGTGACTGTCACAAGCCCTGCTAACTTCTGTGTGGTTACTTCTTCTCTACCTCCTAAATAAAAGGCTGTGATCCTGTCGGCTGACGTTTACGCCTCTTACCACCTTCCCAGCTCAGGCAACGGGGTGGTTGCTGGGAAGGGTGCAACAGGCTGAGGAATATCTCAGGCTTGTTTTTCTCCTCCATGTTCTGTTTGTTCCCCACACCCTACCTTGGAGAGCCAATCTGGCTGGCCAAGATGAGAGCATTTCTTACTCCTCTTTCCATCCCTTCTTTGGCTTGTTTGGGTTAGGGAAAACGTCGGCCCCAGCGACCAAAACACCCCCATGTAACTGTTTGCGAGGCATTTGTATTCCTGGGAATGCTCCGCCTCCCCCTCAGCAGCTGCTCCAATCTGCCTCACACCCGGTTGAGTTTCAGAGCCTTTGATCAAACCAAATTCCAACAAATTCACCGGGAAAACGCGAGAGGAGGAGATGGGCTGGTTTTGGTTTATTGTGCTCTGAAATGGAGCGTTTCCTGTTCTTTCCTGTGGGCCACTTTTTCTATGGACAGATTAGAACTTAGAGATTTTTTCTCTTTAAATAAAGAAATTTTGGAATCCCGAGAGATCTCTTATCAGTGGATTTCCTCTCCCAGTGGTGTTATGTTTACTTTCCCTCTGCTGATTTTCCTGTGCTCAAGCTGTGCTGTCCAGGACCCTGGGTTTGAGTCCATCCACCTCCCCCCACCATTCCCCCCATTTTCCTTTTCCAAAGGAAACAAAACTTAGGCCACTCTCATCCCTCCTGGGAGTTTCGCCCAAAACAATATTAGAAGCAACCCCGTCATAAATCTTCGCGCGAGGGACCAGAACCACCCTAGATCAAGGTTTTAAAATTGTGGAAAAGTGAGGACTGAGGAAGGACTGGATCCCCCCAGTATGCACGGAGAAGCTCTGGTTTAGTTTGCGGCCCAAGCAGGTAGATGTGCCATGGAGTGGAATAAAATTTTGGCAATCTTCATCATTAGAGCAGGTGTTGATTTATGAAAGTGGAAAAATTCATGGAGCAGCTGTGGATTTAAATGAATCACAAAGGCCAGTGTTTGCACTTTTTTATGTGCCATCGTTCAGGCTGCTTGCAATTAGCTTGGATTTCCAGCCCAAGGAAATGAGTTTGGGGTGGGAACTGAGGCAAACCTTCGCTTGTTTTGGTGTTTTTTTTAGATTATGATTAAAGTGCTAGAGACAATTTTTCTTGGTACTTGGATGTTTCTTATTTTTTATCTATATTTATAGCCTCACTGACTGTGGATGCTTCTACAGCTAAGTTTAACAGAGTAAATGGAGTATCAGAGTTATGCTTTTAAGGTCTTTTTGGCTAACTTTCATTACGAGATGCCAACTAAGGTTTATTTTTACTTTTAAATACATAACAATTACCTAGTTCCATACTGTGGATTTTTAACTAATCAGACAAAATTACCTACTTGTGCAGGATATGACTTGCTCTAAACCTTCTATCTTATTACATTATCTTAACACTCGGACTCCTAAATCTTCACTCAGGTGAGATAACACACTTGCGTTCAGCACTACACACTCAGGATTTCGTTCATGCTATCACTCAATTTTGGGAGCCTTTCCATGCCCTAAGTCTAACGCAGTGTATTGTTGAAGATCAGTCCTGTCGCACAGAACGCTGAAATCCTCTGTGCCCAAGGTTTCTGCCAGGAATCACTGCTGCTTTTGTCTCTGGAAGGTGTTCAAGCCCTACCAGGCCTCCAGCAACGACATGTGCCGCTACACTCCAGAGGATTGTCACCCACACTCGCTTTCCCTTCCGCGGGTGTAGCCCCCACACATGCAGGGCTTCACCAGAGCCTCAACGAGCTTCAAGCGTGGTGATGACTGGGTTGCCTCAGGAGCTTTGCTGGTGTCCCCAGCTGCTCCTCAGCAATGTTCCCATGTCCTCCTTTGCTCTTGAGCATAGTGAGGAGCGTGTCCCTCCTCTGTTGTGGTGGAGCACCCTTGATGTCTTTTCACTTCCCTGAGCTGTGCAGTGCTCCTTTTTTGGGGTGTAGATTTGGGTTGGTTGGGTGCAGACCTCGCATGTTCCAGTTCTTCTTCTTGAATGTGGCAGCTGTCCCTGTAATGGGTGATGCTGCATCCAGCTGTGAGGGCAAATGAGCAAATCCGAGGGAGGAGGCAGCTCTGCTGGGAGAGCTGGGTTGTTCACCTGAAAGGGAGGTGGTCACAGTTTGACACCAGGTTTGTGCGAGGAAAGGCAACCTCACCATCTTGGACCTCCAGAACTTTAACCCTCTCCCTCCAAATTATTAAACTTTGAACTTAATGGGCTGGCAGTCAAAGATATGGGAATAGGAATAACAGTTCTTTATTAGGGGACTAAAATAACACAATAAAACCAAACAGTCAGTTAATTACAAATAGAGCAAAAACAAACACAACAACCCCACTGCCAGAGTTCAGGATCCCCGCTGTCCCCCTGTGGGTCAGGGTTGGTGGCAGTTGCCATCCCCATGGGTCGGCAGTCCCAGTGCAGATTTGGCTCTGGTGAAGTGCATGCTACCTGAAGAAAGTGGAGTTGTTTTTTTTCCGGAGGCCCGTGGTGAGAGATTGGGCCTGGTGTTCTCTGAGATCCGTGGAAAGGCTGCCTTGGTGTTCCGATCCCAGATTTTCACTCCATGTAGGAATATTTGGCTCCACACCCCTGGTGCTGAGCAATTTCCCATGGATTGATGTAATTTTCTCTGTGACACCTCCCTGCCCATGAGCATGAGATCTCTCCCATGGAGGGAGGCTGGGTTGTGAGGAGATCGAAAACTGCACCAGCAGTTTTCTGGACAGATTGGCCATGGACAGACAATTACCGCACGCCCAGTTTTCAACAGCTGGTGACAGATACAGAATTTTGGTTACTTTTGCACTGACCCCATGACAGAAGGGTGACCTAATTGTGGCGTCCACGTGCCTAAGGAGCTGACAAGATAGAAGAAGGATTGGGACAGGGATGGAGGGACCGGACGCGGGAATGGCTTCCCACTGCCAAGGGCAGGTCTGGATGGGACTATGTCAGGAATTGTTCCTGTGAGGGTTTGGCAGGGGCTGACCCAGGGTGCCCGAGCATCTGGGGCTGCCCCTTGATCCCTGCAGTTATCCAAGGCAGGCTGGACATGGCACCCGAGACGTCAGTGCTTCGTGAGTTCCCAGTCAGCGTGTTGTTGCAGCACGTTGAAATCCCAGTTATCCCCGTGGTGGGTGCTGGCGCGGTGCCAGGTGACCACTCTGAGTGTCCCCAGCCACAGCTGGTGCCATGGCGGGTCACAGTGAGCGAGGGGTCCTGGGTCTCCTTAAAAGTGCCCTAGTCAGGGGATCAGGACTGAAATGATCTTTGGGGTTGGCCTTCCAATCCGTACCCTAAACCCATCCCATGATCCTTGCTCCACGCTGGAGCTGGGGTCTAAAGGGAAAACCACACAAGGAAGAGGGGGGGAAAAAAAGGGTGTGGGGGGCCAGCGTACACACAGGGGGGGACAGGGACTCAGAAATATCCTCTTAATAAACCCCCCTGATTTAATCACACCTTGACATGTTGTCTTTTCCACCTTGCAAGCCAGCAAAGAATCCCTGCCATCCTGCCATGCCCCATCCATACAAGCAGAAAGTTCTCTTGCTGCTTCCATGGGGTTTCCATCCAATGAAAATCCCAGCCTGGCAGCAACATGAGATGCCAGGGGAACATCCAGTGCCCCCAGCCCTCTCTGAGACCCCGCTGTGTGAGCAGCCTGTCTGCAGCACAGCTTCCTCATCCCAAACTCTTTCCGTGGGAAGCCACCAAGCAGCACCAAGCAGATTTCTGTTGGTTTCCAAGCCTTGGCAAGGCTTCCTGTCTGTTCATCCTTTCTCCTTCCAGCACACAGGGAGCAGGGTTTTGCTTTTGCCCTTCCCAGCAGCCCTGTCACAACATGGTCCTCGCTCCCATCTCCTGTCAGCCAGGCTTCCCCATTCGCTGCCTCCTCACACCAGCAATTTTCCACCCAACTTTTGTCCTCCTCCTGCCCGGCCGTGCTCCAAAGGGTTCTTTCCAAAGGTTTGCAGACCTGCACCCTCAGGGGGGACACTGGGACAGGTGACAGCTGTCATCAGGTGGGACATCCCATCCCTCAGGAATTGGAGTGGCTCCCCAAGATGGATGAGTCCCTCGAGGTGTGGGTGTCCCATGGAAACCCTCACTGACAGGGGTGGGGGCAGCTGGGGTTACTGGGAGGAGGGCTGGGAGGACTGGGAGACAAGTGGGAGTGACCGTGGGCATAGAGAAGAGAATCCAGTAACCTGCGGGAGACGAGAGCACCTGGCAGTAAACTGGGAGCAACTGGCAGTAACTGGGATCTGCCGGGGGTAACTGGGAGCAGGTGAGGGGCAGCGAGAGAAACTGGGGGAGCTGAGGATGACTGGGAAGGACGTACACAGGGTTATAGGAGAGGGTCCCAGCCGGCAACTGGGGGTAAGTGTGTGCAGCTGGCGACAGCTACGGGCTGGCAGGTGAGGCTGTGCGCAACGCGATGTGACTGAGGGTAACTGCGGTGATGGGGGCCGGTGTGCGGGCACAGGGGAGCACTGCCGGAGCCCTGGGCACCAGCTAGGAGGGCGCTGGAGGCGCAGGGACGGCTGGAGAGGCGGGTGACACCGGGGTGACACCGGCGACAGTGGCCACGCCCTTTTGGGCCATCCCCCCTCAGCTTGGCCACGCCCCAAGCGCTGGCGGCTGTCGCGGCGGCATGACGTGAGCAGGAGCGCGCGCGGCCTGTCCGCCATGGCGAGAGACCGTGCCTATTTCTACGGATCCGACGTGGGGAATTTCCACTACGAGTACGAGCGGGGCCGGGTCAGCACGGCGGCGGGGAGGGGGTTAGGGCTGGGGGTCCCCGGCTCTGCGCGGGGGTGCGGCCAGCCCGGTCCTCCCTTCTGCCGTTACCAGCGCTCGCCGTTTCCCTCTCCCCGTTCCCTCTCCCCGTTCCCTCTCCCCCGTTCCCTCTCCCCCGTTCCCTCTCCCCGTTCCCTCTCCCCCGTTCCTCTCCCGTTCCCTCTCCCCGTTCCCTCTCCCCCGTTACCTCTCCCCGTTCCCCCACGGTTTTCCCGGGACCTGCGGCGGGAGCGCGGTGCCCGCCGGGCGTTGTTCTCCCTCTGCGGTCCCGTTAATCCCCGTGCGTTCCGTTCAGCGCGGGAAACCCCATGAAAGCCGCCTCGCTGGCGCTCAGCACAGCCTGTGCTGCACTACGGCCTTACTAAGGAAAAGATCGTAAGCCACGCGTGACCCCGGCCGGCCGGGGGAGGTTATGTCCAAAAGGAGAAGAGGAGTCCTGTAACTTTATTCAAAATAAAGGGGAGGCCATGGGCATTCCCCTGGGGTCTCACATTTTGGAGGACACAGCCTCCCTTTATCCCCAATTTACCTCTCCCTTTCCCACGGCTGAGGTGCTTGAGAGGCACAGAACTTCCCAAACGGCCTGAGCCCTCAGTTTCCCTCTGATGTAGAACCTCCGTTTCATTTTTTAATATTACAAATTTATGTTTACTCCCCATTATTTCTTTTATCTTTTAATACACAATTTCATTTCTCAACAAACCTACAGTTTCTTTGTGAAGGCAATACCTTTTTTTTTCCCATTCATCAGTGAATCCTTCCCATTGTCCCTTTCTCTTCAGTGCTGGTTTTATCTGCCAGCAGCCCCACAGCTTGGTTTGGAAAAAAACCTTCCTTCCTCTCCGGAGGAGCCCCCACGAGGGCTGTGCTGTGGCATGTTGCCAGAGCTGAGCCATGGGGCTGCTCTGGGTGGGGGCAGGGCTCAGCGAGTGCTGTCGAGCTCCAGGCCTGGGCTCTTGGTGCACAGAGATGCCAAGGAAGTGGGGAGGCCAGGCTCCTTTAGAGATGCAATTTATGAGGAATATTTAGATGTTTAATATAACAAAGTTTCCCATAATGATGTAATTCCCGAAAAAACCACACCAGGCAGTGCCTGTCGGAAATGCAGTCTTTGGGGGGGACTAGGGGGCGACTCTCTGCCAAAGTTTTCCTCCAGATATTTACTGTCACCCATTGGATTCCCACAAGGAACTTTCCCTAGAGTCTGGGCTTTCCTTGCCAGAAAACAACAAAAAACGTGTTCTGACCTGACCACTTCTAAATGGCAAAAATCATGTCTAAAGGAAGCAGTGGGCAGAACTCTGCATTTTAGTCTTGAAATTCTTTTTTTTGTGTTTGTTTGGTTTTTTTCTCCTACAAGATGCGATGGAAGCTGAAAACCTCAGAAAAACTTCATCCCCCAAACAGCCAGGAGTGGCAAAGCCTAGGAGCAAATAAAACCCGGGATTGCAGCAGCTGGGACTGTCAAAGCCTGCTAAACTTTCGGGTGTGGTACATTCTTTCTACCTCCTTAAAATAAAAGCTGTGATCTGTCGGGCGGGGTTTGCCTCTTCCCACCATTCCAGCTCAGGAATGCGGGGGATTGCTGGGAAGGGTGCAAGCAGCTGAGGGAAGATCTCAGGTGGTTTTTCTCTCCCTTTCTGTTTGATTCACACATCCCAATTGGAGAGCCTCTGGCTGGCCAGTGAGAGCCAATTTTCTCTTTTGCCATCACTTTTGGGCTGGTTTGGTTAGTGAGCATTTGGATTCCTGGGAATAGCTCCTGCATGCCCCCCTCAGCAGCTGCTCCAAGCTGCTCAAACCCGGGTTTGAGTATCGAGCTTTTTCGAGAAACACCAAATTCCACAAATCACGTGGAAAACACGGGAGAGGAGGAGATGGGCTGTTTTTGGTTTAGTGTGGCTTGAAAAATGAGCGGTTTCCTGTTCTTTACTGGCCACTTTTTCTATGGAGCAGATAGAAATTAGAATTTTTTTCTCTTTAAATAAAGAGAAATTTGAATCCCAGAAGAGATCTATTATCAGTTGGATTCCTCTCCAGTGTGTTAATGTTAACTTCCCCTCTCTTTTCCCCCTTTCTTCCTTATGCTGATTTCTGGCTCAAAGCTGTGTGTCCCAGGATCCTGGTTGGAGCCATCCACATCCATCACATTCCCCCATTTTCCTTTCCAGGAAACTAAAACTTAGGCAACTCCTCCATCCCCTGGGAGGTTTTCCCAACAATTTGGAACCTGTCAGTAAATCTTCCCGAGGACCAGACAACCCTAGATCAAGGTTTTAAAATTGTGAAATGAGGAATGAGAAGGAATGATCCCACCAGTGAAGGAGAAGAAGCTCTGGTTTATTGCTGACAAGCAGGGGGAGATGTGCCATGGAGTAGGAAGAAATTTTGGCAATATCTTCAATCATTAGAGGCAGGTGGATGGATTATGAAAGAAAAATTCATGGAGCAGCTGTGGAATTTAATGAACACAAATGCCAGTGTTTGCACTGTTTTTATGTGCCTCGTGAAGGGCTGCGTGCAATTGCTTGAGATTTCCAGCCCAGGAAATTGGGTTTGGGTGGGAAACTGAGGCAAACCTTCGACTTGATTTGGGGTTTTTTTTAGGATTAGGATAAAAGTGCTAGAGACAGAAATCTTTATTGGGACTTGGATGTTTCTTATTTTTTAATCTATTTTATAGCCTAACTGGACTTGTGAGTGCTTCTACATGCTTAAGTTAAACAGAGTAGAAATGGAGTACAGAGTATGCTTTTAAGGTCTTTTTAGGCCTAAACATTCAAGTACGAGATGCCACTTAATTTATTTACTTTTAAGACAAGAAACTAATTACCTATGTTCCATACTGTGTATTTTTTTAACTAATCATACAAAATTACCTAAACTTGTGAAGGAGATGACTATGCTCTAAAAAACTCTATCTTATTAACATATCTTAAAACTCTGAACTCTAAAATCTTTCACTCTGGAGATAACACACTTCTGTCGCTACACATCATGATTTCAGTGCTATCACTCAATTTTGGAAGCCTTTTCCATGGCCTCAGGTCTAACGCCAGTTTTATTCGTTGCGGATCAGTCCTGTCAGCACAGAAAGCTGAAATCCTGTGCCCAAGTTCTGCAGGAAATAACTGCTGCTTTGTCTCTGGAAGGTGTTCAAGACCTACCAGGCATCCAGCACGAAATGTGCCGCCTTCCACTCGAGGATTACTCGACTTCCTGCAGAGGTGAGCCCAACAACAGCAGGGCTTCAACAAAGAGCCTCACGACTTCAACGTGGGTGATGGACTGGTGGAGTGCCTCAGGAGCTTGCTGGGTGTCCCAGCTGCTCCTCAGCAATGGCCCATTCCTCCTTTGCTCTGGAGCAGATGAGGAGAGTGTCCTCATCTGTGGGAGCTTCCTTGAGTATTTTACTTCCCTGGAGGATGTTGCAGTTGCTCCTTTTTTGGGTGTAGATTTGGCGGTTGTGGGTTGCAGACTCTGTTGTTCCAGTTCTTCTTCTGGAATGTGGCAGCTGTTCTGTTAAGTGTTGGAGTGCTGCATCCAGCTGTGAGGGGCAAAGGAGCAAATCCAGAGGGATGAGCAGCTCTGATGGGAGAGCTGGGATTGTTTCACACGGAGAAGGGAAGTGTCACAGTTTGATCACCAGGTGTGTGCTGAGGAAGGCAGGAGCCTCCCGGAATGGAGAATTTAAACCTCTCCCTCCAAATTATTATAACTTTGAAATTAAGGGGCTCTCAGGCAAAGATATGGGAGTAGGAATAACAGTTCTTTATTAGGGGAAATAAAATAAACAATAAAACCAAAACACATACAGTATTTCAAAAGAGAAAAAAAAGAAAATAAACAAACCCACTGCCAGAGTCAGGATCCCAGCTGTGCCCTGTGGGTCAGGGGTTGGTGGCAGTGCCATCCCATGGTGGCTGCAGTCCCAGTGGCAGATGTGGCTCTGGTGAAGTGATGCTCCTGGAGAAAAGTGGAGTTTTTCCCTGGAGGCCCAGTGGTGAGAGATGGGCCTGGTGTTCCTCTGGGAATGCAGTGGAAAGGCTGCTTGGTGTTCCTAATCCTAGATTTTCATCCAGGTAGGAATATTTGGCTCCACCCCTGGCTGGAGCATTTCCCAGTGGGATGATGGAATTCTCTCAGTGACACTCACTGGCCCATGAGCAGGAGATCTCTCCATGGAGGGAGGCTGGGTTGTGAGGAGATCAGAAAACTGCCCCAGTGGGTTTTGTGACAGTTGGCCATGGACAGACAATTACCCCACCCCAGTTTCAACAGCTGGTGACAGAATATAGAATTTTGGTTACATTTTGCACTGACACCCATGACAGAAGGGGTGACCTAATTGTGGCCTCGCAGTGCCTGAAGGAGCTGACAAGAGAGCAGGAGAGGGACTTGGGACAAGGGATGGAGGGACAGGACACAGGGAATGGCTTCCCACTGCCAGAGGGCAGGGCTGGATGGGATATTGGGCAGGAATTGTTCCCTGGGAGGGTGGGCAGACCCTGGCACAGGGTGCCCAGAGCAGCTGTGGCTGCCCCTGGATCCCTGGCAGTGCCCAAGGCCAGGCTGGGCAGGGCTTGGAGCAGCCTGGGACAGTGGGAAGTGTCCCTGTCCATGGCAGGGGGTGGAACAGGGTGAGCTTTAAGTTCCCTTCCAACCCAAACCATTCTGGCATTGGGAGCTATGACAGTCCTCCCTTCTCCTGAGGTGGTCTCCTCATCGTGGCACATCCCAGCAGAGCTGCAGGATACACTCTGACGTGCTTTGGGAACAGTGAAGCCTTTTCCAGGCTGATTTGGAAGCTTTGGGAATCATTCTCAAATTCCCTGTGTTCCCCACTGTGTTTGCAGCCAGCTCGCCCCCCTGCTGGGGCTCAGTGAGTTACAGGCAGGCTCAGGGTGATCCTGATCCCAAATTAACTCACAGAGAACTGAGCTTTATCCTTGCTCAGGTGTTTTCCCTGGGCAGTTTGATTCCTGCCTGGAGGAAGGGGAGGGAATGAGGTGTTCTGGCTTTGAATGTGGTTTCTTTTTTCAGCCCGGTGTTTCCAGGCCTCTTTGAATTTTGCTCTCGTTACACTGGGGCCTCCCTGCAGGGAGCAACACAACTGAACAACAAGGTAAGGGGCTGAGGTGCTGATCTTTTGGAACCCAGCTGGAACTCTGGAGGAGGAGGAAAAGCCAGGAGGGTGTTGTGGACCCCTGGGATGGACAGGTGGAAGGGGGACGGAGAGTACAAGGTTGTTGTTACGATATTGTCACTTGAAACTCACTTCTCTTTCCTCTCTTAGATCTGTGACATTGCCATAAACTGGGCAGGGGGCCTCCATCATGCCAAAAAGTTTGAGGTAATGAGTTAGATCTGTGGATTCCTCTTGTTTTTGGGGCCTGGGCTCTGGGTTGGTCTCATTCTAAAGCTGTTGGGGTTTCTCTCTCTTGCAGGCTTCAGGCTTTTGTTACGTCAATGACATCGTGATCGGCATCCTGGAGCTGCTCAAGTAAGGACAGGGGCTGAACTCTGCTGGCTGCTTTGTGCTTTCCCTCTGCTTTTTCTCTCTTTCCCTGCCTCCGTTGCCTTTCTGGAATCCAGGAAACCCAAAATCTTTGGTATTGCACTGGTCTTATCTTTAAGATACAAGAAAGGGTTTCAGCATTGGAGCATCGGACTCCAGTTTTGTTGCAGGGAGTTTGAGGGATACAGAAGAATTCTTCAGTGCCATTTCTGGGGCTCCTGAGTCTCAGCCTTTTTGGCACAGTGAGCCTTTTGTAGGCAAATGGAAGGTTTTATTCACTGGAGACACAAAAATGACTCAAATCTTTCTGGAGTTGCTTGAGCACCTTAAGAACAGGACTTGGGTTGCACATGGATGATCAAAGGGCACTTGGTCTCCATAGAAAAGAGGTTATTTTTCATTTTAGAAAATGAAAAATTAAGTCAGAATGAGAGGAAAAGTTACAGAAATACCTCTAGTTTCTTAAATTGATCTGAGATTTTTTTTTTTAGAGGTTTTTTTATACTTCAAAGTGGCCTCCTTGTCACTGAACCTTAGACAAATTGTCATAGAATTAGAAAGGATTTGGAGTTGATCAAACACAGTTACATGACTGCTGGCAAGTTTACTTGCTCTCCAAGTCAAATTTCTGGGATGTCCTGGGATTTCTTGTTCCCCTTTGCCTGCTCTGTTTGGATCCCAGGATTTCCCTGGGATCCCTGCACTCCCATTTCCTAATCCCATCCACCAGAGGGCTCAAATACAGCCCAGTTACCCCTCATGGGATATTATTCATGTCCCTGTTCTTTTGTTGCCTGTTTCCAGGAACCATTTCTGCAGCATTTTGAGTTTGCTTCTGTCTCTGTGTCTCTGGCTGCTTCTCCGGTAAATTTAGCCCAGCCTGGAATTTTTGGTGTTCACCAGCTGGGACACAGTGCTCCACTTCCCACTTCCTCCATGCCAGCTTGCCTTTCATTTCCTGATGTGATTAAAATCACTGGAACTCTTCAAGATTTAACTGTGAGCACATTGGAAACAAGAATCTGGAACTTTTGACACCCAGCTGCTTAAAAAAGTTCTTTTCCAAGGCATTTCTGGCCTTATCTGAATACCTTTTTGTTCTAATATCCATTTCCAAGCAGCTCAGAGGAAAATATTTTAAATCTCAATTTCCAAGCACACCAAAAGAGGATGTTTGAGTGTTTACAAATGCCTGGAATCCAAACTTGGCTGTGTTCCACAGGTATCACCCCCGTGTGCTGTACATCGACATCGATATCCATCATGGGGACGGGGTGCAGGAGGCTTTCTACCTGACAGATCGTGTCATGACAGTGTCATTTCACAAATATGGCAACTATTTCTTTCCTGGCACAGGTAGGTGTTTAATTTCTAGTGGCACCCTACTTCAGAATCCCTTGGAAGTTCTGCTGGAGTAGAAAAGAGTAAATCACGAAATTCAAGCTTCTGGGGGAAATGGTGAGAGAAGGTGATTAGAGAGGAGTAGAACTATAGCTGCTTGTAAGAAAGGGGTCCTGATGAGGTGAAAAGACTGAGCCCAGGTCAGATCTGGCCTTCGCACAGCTCTGGAGTCTCAGGGCTGTTGTGACTGTCCTGTTTTGCAGGTGACATGTATGAGGTTGGTGCAGAGAGTGGCCGTTACTATTGTCTCAACGTGCCCCTCCGAGATGGCATCGATGACCAAAGTAGGTGTTCCCCACCCTTTCCCCTTGGCCCCAGGGCTTTCCTGGTCCTTCTGCTCCAGAGCCCTGACAAATCCACCTCTCTCTCCAAAGGTTATAAGCATCTCTTCCAGCCAGTCATTAACCAGGTGGTAGATTACTATCAGCCCACCTGCATAGTGCTGCAGGTAAGGAAGCAAACCTCTGTGCACACATCCGTGCCTTCAGAGGCTGCAGAGGGCCCAGTCTGTGTTATCCTCTGTGCCCTGGGGTGGATCTGGAGGGCAGTGCCACAATTCTCTTGTTTTTCTGTCCCTCAGTGTGGTGCTGATTCACTGGGTTGCGACCGCTTGGGATGTTTTAACCTCAGTATAAGAGGCCATGGGTGAGTACAGCAGGGCTGGGCACACAAGAACCACCTGAAGGGCTCTGAGGAGTCCCTGCTGTGAGATTGGAGCTTTGGCTTTGGCCTGCCAGCAGTTTTGGGGGTTTTTTATAAGGTCTGGAGAGAGTCTGAGAATGAGGCTTTGTACGAGGTGCTGCTGGGGGGTGGTGAAGGAGGAGGAGGAGGCTGTGGGGATGGTCCCAGGGATGGAGCCAGGCTGGGAGAGCTGGGGGTTTTCACTTTGCTGAGGAGAATGCTCCAGGGAGAGCTCAGAAACCCCTCCAGTGCCTAAAGGGGTTCCAGGAGAGCTGGAGAGACACTGGGGACAAAGGGATGGAGAGACAGGACAGAGGGAATGGCTTCCCACTGCCAGAGGGCAGGGAGATACAGGATATTGGGAAGGAATTGTTCCCTGGGAGGGGGGACACAGGGGAAGCTGTGGCTGCCCCTGGAAATGTTCCAGGCCAGACTGAACAGAGCTTGGAGCCCCCTTGGGCTGGTGAAAAGTGTCCTTTCCCATGGCAGGGGTTGGAATGAGATGAACCTTAAGGTCCTTTCCTGCCCAACCCCTGTGATGGTGATTCCTGGGTGGAAGCTCCAGGTGTATCACACCAGCCATGGTGCTGCTGGAGTTCAGGGGGGCATTTCTGACACGTGAACCTGTGCTGCAGTTTCCAGCTCTGACATTTTCCTGTTTGGGGTTTGTAGGGAGTGCGTGGAGTACGTGAAGAGCTTCAACATCCCCTTGCTGGTGCTGGGAGGAGGAGGTTACACGGTCCGGAACGTGGCACGGTGCTGGTGAGTCCCCTCTGCCTACTGAGGGGCACTGCTTGGCCAGCTCTGTGGGATTTGTCCCTGCATTTCCCATGTCCCTTTCAATGAACTGAGCTCCTCTTTTGCCCTGTTTTCAGGACTTATGAAACGTCCTTGCTGGTAGATGAACCAATAAGTGACGAGCTCCCGTACAGTGGTAAGTTGGAGTTGCCTTTTTTCCTCATTAGCTCAGCTGAAATTCTTGGAATGTTTTATTCTGCATTGCCCAGGGCCAAAGTGTCAGCACTTCCTGACCTTGGAGATGGCCTTAGCTGTGCCTGGAAGTGTCCAAGGCCAGGGTGGATGGGGTTTGGTCTAGTGGAAGGTGTCTCTGCCCATGGCAGGGGGTTGGAATGGGATGAGATTTAAGGTCCCTTCCAACCCAAACCATTCTGAGATCTCCCTCTACCCACTTTGCTGGGCAGACACAGCCGTGTGAGTCTGGTGTGATTTAGTTTGCACCATTTCCTGGTGTTTGCCCCATTGTTTTTGTCTAATCCCTTGCACTCAGAGCTGAATATCACTGAGCTTTTTAAAGCTCTGCTCTCTTCTGGCCCTCTGTGCTCTAACTGTGCCTCCTTCCATCTCAGAGTACTTTGAGTACTTTGCTCCAGATTTCACCCTTCACCCTGATGTCAGCACGAGGATTGAGAACCAGAACTCCAGGCAGGTGAGTGCTTGCAGCCATGCTGCAACATCAGCTTTGAATTTCTAAAACCCTGTGGTTGATGCTGTGTCCTGTGAAACCAGCTGGAGCCCAGGGCAAAAAAAAAAAAAAACCAAAAACCAGTAACTGTGTTGTCTCGATGTTTGCTGTGTGCTTGAGTGTCGATAATTGAATTCACTCTCCCACCCCCTCTGCTCTGCTAAGTGACTTTTTGCCCAAATTTGCTGCTCTTGGCCACCACAGAGGTGAAGCAGGCAGGTGCCAGAGCTGTGCCACATGGCACTGTGGTGATCCCTGTGTTTTGTCCCTGCAGTACCTGGATCAGATCAGGCAGACAATATTTGAGAACCTGAAGATGCTGAACCACGCTCCCAGCGTGCAGATCCACGATGTGCCCTCGGACCTGCTCAGCTACGACCGCACGGATGAGCCCGATCCGGAGGAGAGGGGCTCCGAGGAAAACTACAGCAGGTACCAGGCTTTGTTCTGGAGCAATGAGTGGGCTTCCCTCTCTGTCCCTGGGAGGGGATACAGGGGAATCCATCCGAGTCCTGGAACAAGTCATGGAATCCCAGAATTTGGGGTTGGAAGGTGTTGGAAAGGAAGAAACAGGGAAGTCCTATAAATCTGACTACTTAGCCAAAGATGCTAAGAATGCAGAAACTGGAACAGACATTGAAATGAAAGCAGTGTTTGTCAGAATGTTTACAGACCGGCCTTGGCTGACCAAAGGTCTTTCTTTCTCTCTTTGTTAGGAATGACATTTACAAACTGACATCCCAAAACCAGAACAGACCCTTCTTCCCTGGCTTGTCAGGAAGGGTCCCCTGATAAGGTTTAGAAATTAGAAAGTAGTAAAACATGGTAATGTAGCAATTGCTATAGGATATATGTAAATGTAGAAATTTGTATTCAGTACTAGATTGGTTAATGAGAAAGTAGAATATTCAACATAGAAAGAGATAGAAGTCTTTATAAAAGGAGAGCTTGCTCTCTTGCTTTTGTTCTCTTACTCTTCTGCTCTTGCTTTTGCTCTTATTCTTTTGCTCTCTTGCCTCTCTTATTCTTTTGTTCTCTCTTCCTCTCTTGCTCTTATCCTCTTGTGTTCTCTTGCCTTGTGCTCTCTCCTGCTCCTGTGTCCTCCAGCCTGCTTTGAGCCGAGCTGGGCTCTTTTCACCCACACCCTAATGAATAAAGTTCAAAACTTAACCACAGAGATCTCAGCTGAGTGCTCTCCCAGACCGTTCTGGCACAGAACTGCTCCCACAGGAAGGGACCTTACAGCCCATCTCGTTCTCATGGGCAGGGAAGTCCCTTCGGAGTCTCTGCTTTTACCCAAGGAGTTTCTGTGGTCTCCTGATGTGACACTCCCTCAGGCCCCAAGGGTTCCAGGTCTCTGTCCCCTCCCTGACAGGGATTCTCTTCCCCCAGGCCTGAAGCTCCCAACGAGTTCTACGATGGTGACCACGACAACGACAAAGAGAGCGACGTGGAGATCTGAGGGCTCTGCCCTGGGCTGTGGGGCCTCCTGCCATGGACACGGGTGCTTGGAGCACATCACTGGGCCCTGCAGGAGCCAGTTTAGCCCTCTCTTTGTCTTGGATTGCATGTGGTGGTAGCAGAGACAGCCTCACTGCGGGCTCCTGCCACCTGGAGAGGCACAGAGGTGGCGTGTGTTCCTTCCTTGTCACCACGTCATGGTTCCGGCCGTCACCGCTGTGGGAATGGAGCCATGCTGAGTCCTGGCTGGCAGCTGTGTGACTGCCCTCAGAGCCTGAGCCACGCTCCATGACTCCCATGCAGGCTCCTGCCAGCCAGGTGGGAGCTGGAGCAGCTGTGCCTACGATCTCTGCCTCTCTGCAGCAGCTCGGGATCCATCCTGCTGTCCCTGCCCTCCGCTCAGGTACCACCCCACTGTCCTGTGCAGCCTGCACTGGGAGCTGCTCCTGATGGCCCTTCTGTGCAGCTGCTGCTCCTCCACAGCTCCAGGAATTACGGGAGAAGACCAGGCCAATTGTGGGGTAAGGGGCAGGATGTCCTTGGAGCAGTGAGCAGCTCGATGGAGTGGGATGGAAGGATGTGTGCAGAGCACAGGCTGGTTCCTTCCCCCCACACCCAGATCTGCATTCACAAACGAGTTCTGCAGCACTTTGCTGAGTTGGACACAGCCTCCCTGTTGTGTTCATTCCTTGGGAGGCTTAAATCCCTGTGGAACAGAGGTTTGGCTGCCCAGCTCAGTACTTAGTGTGTCCTGCACCTGTAATGTAGCTTCCAGCTGCATTTCCCAAGTTGACGCACGGTCCTCCTGTGTGTCAGCAAGAGATCTGGGCTGTTTGCTCTGAGAGGAAACAGTTCCCTGGGCTGTACCCAGCAGATGTTGCTCTGCTGCTGGGTGAGGGAAGCTGCTTCCTCCAAGTGCCCTGTTCCTGCCCTCACCCAGCAGAGATTTCTCTTGGCTGTCCCTCCAATCCCAGATTTCACTGCTCCTTCTCCCTGGTACCTGTGGTGGTTTGGGATGTGCTGTTTGGGGAGGGAGGGGGCTCAGCCTCTGTCTGTACGGTTCTGTTTGGTTACTGATGGCTTGGAACATTAAAGAAGAGGCAGTATTTTTCTTACCTGAGCTGTTGTTTGTCTGTTTAATGCCCACACCTTTTTGGCTCCTGTTCTCCCAAGGGTCGAGCATGTCCCTGGCAGGGTCATCCACTGTCTGAAGGAATGGAGGGAATTCTTCTCCTCAGAGTAAATGTTGGTGAGTTTTTGGCATCACTGCACATGAGGGGAGCACCCTGAACTCCCTTCCAAGAGGCCAGGCAGGGTGGACACTCCCTTTTATGCCTCTCTTAGCGGAGCAAACCCTTTGCAGGAAGCTGCAGAGATATTCCAGGCAGTTTTTCCTGCAGTTATTTTAAATGCCATGATTTCTGTGAGTCGCAGTGTCCATGACAGCCTCTGCACTTTGCATCTCACTGTCCCAAAGCTCTTCTGGGGATTGGTTTTTACTTCTTGTCACTAAAACTTGAAGCAGGCAGTAAATCAGGGTTACTCCCTGTGGGTGCCCAGAGAAATCCCTCAGAAAGAAATTGTGGTAGAATTAGTCTGGGGGTGCAGAAGGATGATCACAGGTCTAACACAGCTCCTGTGTGAGGAAGGATTCAGTGGATCAGGATCCTTCAGCTGAGGAGGGAGAACTGAGCTGGGAAAGGCATCCTCATGTCATAACCATGAGTGTCAGGGAGGGTTTCTCCAGGTACCAGATTACAAACCAGGGACTTCACCAGGGCCTGGAGTGCCAGGACAAGGGGGAATGGCTCCCCACTGCCAGGGGGCAGGGAGAGATGGGATACTGGGAAGAAATTCCTCCCTGGGAGAGTGAGGCCCTGGCACAGGGTGCCCAGAGAAGCTGTGATTGCCCCATCCCTGGAAATACCCCTGATGGAAGGACATTTACAGCTGAAACAGGCTGAATTCTCTGTTTCACTGCACTGAGAGTCCCTGTGCAGAGCTGTGTTTGGACGCCAGGTGGCACCTGGATCACTGGAATTCTATGGAGGCTCCACGGCCCTGCTGCAGCCCCTGTGTGCAGGAACTGCACCCCCAGGGTGGGGTTTTGGGGTGGCAGCAGAGTCCTGGCTGTGTTCTCAGGGAGGGCTGGGGGTTCTGGGGCACTGTCAGAGGCCTGGCTGTCACCAGGGCACAGGAGCAGGGTTTGCTCTGTGACTTCCCTGTGAGCTTCCACACCAGCCCAGCAAATCCCTCAGCACCAGGATTGTGGCCAGGCTGGCACGGCCCTTTCTCCCCAGGATCTCCCAGAGATTCCACTCCTGGGGAGCAATGAATGTTCTGTCTTAATTTCTCATAAAGAATCCCATAAAATATTTTTTTTATCCTGCTTTACGTGACTCTCCTGGCTGTGTTGGTCCCACAGTCCCAAAATGCAGCCACCCCAAGTGAATGAGCTCCCTGCAACACCTGGAGCTCAGGCTGTTCCACAAGTGTGGCAGGAGCTGGGAGTTTTGTGCACCCCTGTGCCTGGGTAGGAAATTGGGATAACAACATCTTTGTTTTGGGGGCTCTCCAGTGCCTGCTTTCCCTGTGGAAGACACCCAGCACACACTGGCACTGACAGGAGCTGATTTTGGGATGTGCTGCCTAGCCAGGTCTGGCTTTCACCCCAATGAAGCCTGTTCCTCATATCCCTGATCCCAGGAAGCCCAGGGACTCAGGAGGATTCCCTGCTGCCCCTCCAGGGCACTGCCACATCCCAGGATGGTGTCCCATTTCCAGGATAAGGTGCAGCACAGCCATGGGGCTGTCATCTCTTTCCCTTCTCTGGTCTTTTAGACACTGAGAGTTTGGGGACAGAAAAGTGCTGTGAGATCTTCTCCCTCCCTGTGTGCTGAGCAAAGGGGGGCTTGGCAGGCCCTGACCCACCTGAGGGTCCTGATTATTCTCTGTTAACCAAATTTCATAGGGGCAGGTGTCCATGGGACTTGTGATCATGGATTTGATTCCTTCTGGGGCAGAATTGTCCTGCAGGAAAGGAAACCAGAAGTGTTTCCTGGAGGTCTGTGCTGCTGAGCTCAGCCCTGTCTGTGTGGGACAGGTCAGTGACAATTCAGGTCCTGCAGCAGAGCAGGGGGGCCATGCCTGGGGGTGCCAGGGTACTGCAGAGCCCATCAGGGACAGTTTTGTGGCCTGGCTGTCACCAGGAGCAGAGTTTGCTCCTGCTACATGTCTGTGCCTTCCCTCTGTGAACTTCTGGCCTACCAAATCCTCTGCCACTGCTCCCATTTCAGTTTCAATCCCTCAGCCCCTGTCCTGGCACCGCAGGCTCTGGTTCCAAGTCTCTCTCCACCTTCTCCAGAAGCTCTGCCTCAGCTCCATCAGTGCTAGGGCTTGTTCAAATCTCCCTTCCAAGCACAACCTTAATTAATTTCTTTCATTGTGCATTTCCTCTGGCCAGTCTAAACCTGCTTTCTTCCAGCGTAAAACCCTTCTTCCTCCTCCTGTCATAATAAAAAGTCTCTCTCCACCTCTCTTATCAGCCCCCTTAAACATGGGAAGCCCCAGATAAGGTGTCCCCACACAGTCCCCAATCTGGTGGCACTGGGGAAGATATTAAATACTGCAGATCCCAGTATGGACCCACGTGTTACTGGTTTCCATTTGGACCTGGGGATATTGTCTGTAACTCCTCAGGTGCAGCCCCACAGGAATTCTTTACCCATCTTACATAACCCAGAGCATCTCTGGGAGTCAGTGACCCCTTGGGTCTGTAGGGTCACATCCAGGCTGGGTTTAGCTCCTCCACATGGACCTGGAGAGGCCCTTCCTGGGCAGTGGGACTTCACTGAGCACCTCGTGTGGACCCAAATCAAAATTTTGGGGGCAGTGCTGGGGACCAGTCCCAAAATTCCTGTTCCTGGTTCTCTGTGTTGGAACCCAGAATGCAGAGAATATTTCTCTGCATGTTTTGAAGGATCCAAACCCTACTTCTAACCTTCATCCATGGAAAGGGCTTCCCAGGCTCTGGGATGAAACAGAACTTTCAAGAATGTAAATTAGATCATAGCATAATATGGAATTTATCACAAGGGGAGAAATATATATTTTTGGATTTGTTAGCATGGTAAGGAGATGAAGACAAGCTGAAGGATCCTTGTGGGTTTTAGGCTTCTTCCTCCTTCTCCATCTCCTCCACATTCTGCAGTGTTGGGGACACAGGACCATTGGGCACAATTTGCCACAGTGTCATGTGAATAGAGATTTAGTTGGTTATTGGTAGAAAAGTAAAAATAATAAAAAATAAAAGTCAGTTCTTGGTGATAATTGGGTGAATTCTCTTGAAGAGAACCTCGATTCTGTGTGTTGGAATTTTTTTGGTGCCTTTTCTCCCCCAGGCCAAGCTGGTGTAAAGCCCGCTGTGCAGAAATTGCTGATCGGAAATAAACAACCTGGAAAGTGAGAACAACCAAGAGTCCAGTTTGCCTTTTTGATTAACAAGGACTTGGGAAAGGCCTCTCCTATCAGGGGAGAGACTTGTGGGAGTGGGAGAACTGCCACACTCTGCACACCTTTCCAGCACCTCTGTGTGCTCTTCCTGTGCCCTCAGATTCCCAGGATGCTCCGGCATCCCCTCCTCTTGCTCACCGGTGTCTGGCTGCAGACATCAGGATCCTCCCTAGCCAAAACCTCCCTCCCCTTCCTTGTCCCTCCCAGTGTCCCCAGCTCTGTCACCTCAGAGGCCTTCAGGATTCTGCACGGGGGGCTCCTCTCCTCCTCCATCTATTCCTGTGTGCCAGTGTTGGCTGAGAAGTGGCAGCAAACAGGGACAGAGACTTCTTTCTCCCTCTGGGATATTCTCAGGGAAAATGGAGAAATCTGTCCACAAACCAGGAGCTGGTAAATCCAAAAGTTTCTGCTGAGGAGAACGAACAGGGGGAGCTCACCAGGGCCCATCCAGCATCACAGGATGATTAAGATTCAAAGGGTCCTCTGGAGGGCTCAGGCTCATTCCTCCTGCCCTGAGTAAGGCAAATCCAAAAGTTAGGGATTGTTCAGGGCATCTTGCAGTCAAGTTGGAGTCCCTGCAAGGCCAGACATTGTCCCAGCTCCTCTCTCAGCAAAACTGAGCTCCCTTCTCTGGTATTTAACCACCCTTGTGAAAATATTCTCTAAATAAATCAGGATTTACCTGGTTGGAGCTGGTGACTCTCATCCCTTCACTTTCCCCCTGCTCCTGCCTCTTCATTTCTCCTGGAGTGGTGTTGGGGAACACACACTGACAGCACCAGGGTGCTCTGACAGGGCTCTGGGAGCAGCCCTCGGGGGAAATGAATGTTCCTTTGCTTTCTGGAGGAGGCCTGTTTGGAGACCCTTCCCCTTGGACTTTGCAGGTGAGAATTATTTCTGCAGGATGTGTGGGATACCCGCTCCCTGCGAGCCCCAGGAGAGGGGGTTGAGGCTGTTCCCTGGAATTCCTGGACCCTGAAATCATTCCTAACCCCCCACACACAGTACAAGCAGGGTGTTGGCTGGTCTGGGAAGTGTTCAGACATTCCCTGACTCCCACCTGTGCTTATCAGAGCCTGGAGGGAACTTCCCACCCCACAACATTTCTGTAGCACACCTGAGATTCTTAGCAGATGTTTACACCTCACCCCAGGCACTGGTGTTGCCTGGTTGTCTTGGACTGACTTTTCCTGATGTTTTAGGGCCAGCAGCTCTTTTCCTGCCATTTCAGCACCATCCCTGGGGCACCTGGCCTGGTCCAGCTGCAGCAGCCACCCTGGCCCAGGTGTTTTCCTGGGTGTAAGTGATGCTTTTAACAGAGGACACGTGCAAAAGCGAGTGGGAGCGAGGCCAGGCTGTGTCCCGGGGATGAATCTTTGGCACCGAGGAGCTGCTGCTGTCCCCATCATCGCTGCCCATCACCAGTGGCTTCACCTGGTGCCAGTCCCCTGCCACCCCCAGCTTTGGGGGAGCTGCAGGTGGCACCTGCACCCAGCGCTGGGGTGCAGCTCCTGCCCATCCCAGGGCGCTGACACTGCAAGGAGCACTCGGGGCCTTACTGGGAGCTGCGTGCCGCTGCCCGGGGCTTACTGGGAGGCACTGGGAGCCAGGCCCTGCCCGCAGCGCCCACCACAGCCCCCCACAGCACTTGTATTGGGGCACCACCACTGAGGAGGGATTATTTTGACAATTTAAACTTGGAGAAGCTCCTGCCTGAACCCTGAGTTAGGCCAAGGAGTTCTCGAAGGGATTCCTGCCTTTCTGCGGCTGTCGGGGGGGTTCGGGCCGCGGAACCGGGGGGTTTCCCCGCGGTCCCCTCTGCTGTCACCGTGTCCCTGCAGTGTCGCTTTCACCCACCAGGTGTGCGCAGTTGAGCCGCGCTGGCGCAGCGCCCGGGGATGAGCTCAGAGCGCAGGGATTGGGAGCCGGGATCAGCTGCTCTCCTGACGTGGAGCTGACGCGACCCCGCATCCTCCCCTGCATCCCCCCCGCATCCCCCGGCTCCCCCCCGTGACCTCCTTTCCCAGACAAAGACGGGAAGTGCTGGCTGCGTGCGCATCCCTCCCCTCCATCCCCCCCTTCTCCTTCCCCCCCCTCCCTCCATCCCCCGCTCTGAACCTGGAAAAAACAGCTCAGCTCCTATTTCAAGGAGCTTTTGTCCTCCCAAAGAGCTTTATTTGGGACATTTGTCTTTCTTTCTTCTGCCTGTGACGGGAACATAATCGGGAGTGGGTCTCCATCTGCTGCCGGGGCAAAGGGGGGGTCCCGTGGAGACCCCCCTGGCCTGGCCACAAAGGCATCCCCCGCCTTTAGGGGCTTCCTCATGGGGCATTTGGGGAGCAGGAGCAGGGGTTTGCGGGGGGGTGTGCCAGTGAATGAATCGGGAACCGGGGATTTGGCCTCCGCTCTGCCGGGGGGCTCCCCCACCTCTCCAGTGTCCCCCACACCGGGGCTCCCAGCAGTGCCAGGGCACCCCAAACCCCTTCCCACAGCTGTCCCTGTGTCCTGGGGGGCCACCCTGGTGTGGCACTGCTGCTTTCCCAGCTGAGTCACCGGGATGTGCCGGGAATCCAGCCGGGCTGAGATTCCCAGAGCTGGGTTTTGCAATGTTTTCAGTCCCCCATTGCTCACGGGGTGAGCTGTCCTGCCCTCTCCTCTCTTGGTGCCCCTTTTTATGCAGCAGCACCCTCTCCTCAAGTGGCACTTCCCTGCCAAGCTCCTGATGTCCCAGTGCCACCCTCACTCGTCCCCTGCCATGCAGGGTCACAGGCCCCTATTTTTTTATATATATATATCTATAAATGACAGTAATAAAATCAAACCTCCCTGGGTGTCCCATCCTGGGTGTCCTCTACCCCATTCACTCCCAGGCATCACCTCAGAGCTTCAGCTCTGGCTCAGTCTCACCTGATCCCCCAAAAAGCTCTGCTCTCTCCCAGGACAGGCCCCTGGAGGGTTTTTGCAGTTATATAAATTATAGAAGTTATATAAGGACTCTCCCTGTGCAGCTCTGCGGGGGGGTGAGAGCTGGTACCCCACAGCCAGCCTGGGCCAGGCTCTCCCCTCACAGCCTGGCTGGGGTCAGGGGGCTCAGGTTGGTGCTGGAATCCCATTCCTGCCTGAATTCCACCCTTCAGGGCTGGTGTTTTACCTCCCACCACCTCCATCAGTGTCTCTTCATTTTTTTTTAAACTCCTTGCTTTTTTTCCTTATCTTCTCAGTGTTTAAATTCTTTTTAAAAAATGGGATCCTGGATTTTTTGGGGGTTTTTTTTTCACCTCCTTCCTGAATGATGCCTTTTGGCCCTTCTTGAACTCATCTTGGTAAAACATTTTGTAAGATTTCCTTGGAAATTTGTGCCTCAGATCCAGCTGGCTTTGGCCCTACCCTGGCAAGCCCCTGCATTGAAATACCCAGGGAGCAGCTTGCAGGGTTTTCCATGGATCCTTTTATCCCCAAACCTTTCCTTGGTCACCCCATTTCAGGTGGGAGTCATCTTCAACCCTTTCTCCCACCCCACAAGAGAAAACACCAAATCTTGGGTGCTCATCCTAACGTTGAACATAATATAAACGAAATGTAATGACATTTTTCACACATGGAAAATTATATCACTGTGTAGGGCGGTGACATTAATTTTTAAGAGTTGTGTGTGTGAAGTATGTTGATTTTAATACAAATTGCTGCCATTTTCATGAAGTATTTAAATGTTAACACAGCAAGGAAGTGTAAGATAGAAGGAGAGGCAACCAGGAGAGCTCAGGGGGTGACAGGGCTGCTGAAAATTTGTCAACAAAAATAATTTCAGCCTCAGATCCAGCTGGGTTTGACCCTAAATGTGGTCACCCCATTTCAGGTGGGGGCTGATTCTCCCCTCATATCCACCTTCAACCCTTTCTCCCATCCCATAAGAGAAAACCCCAGCTTTTGGGTGCTCATCCTAATGTGGAACTTGAAATAAATTAAATCTAAAGGTCTATTCAAACCTGGAGAATTATATAACTGTGTGGGGCACTGGCAATAATTTTTAAGAGTTGTGTGTGTGAAATACGTTGATTTTAATACAAATTGCTGCCATTTTCGTGAAGTATTTGAATGTTAACACAGCAAGGAGAACAGAAGTGTAAAATAGAAGGAAAGGCAACCAGGGGAACACAGGGGGTGACAAAATCTGTAAGCAAAAATAATTTCAGCCTCAGACCCAGCTGGGTTTGGGCCCTAAATGGGGTCACCCCATTTCAGGTGGGGGCTGGTTATCCCCTCATATCCACCTTCAACCCTTTCTCCCACCCCACAAGAGAAAACCACAACTTCTGGTGCTCATCCTAACGTGGAACTTAAATGAAATATAAAAATTTTATTTGTTTTTTTTTTTTTTTTTCCAACCTGGAAAATTATATAATTGTGTGGGGCACTGGCAATAATTTTTAGGAGCTGTGGGTGTGACATACGTTGGATTTAATACAAAATACTCTCCTTTTCCTGAGGATTTTGAATGTTACACAGCAAGCAAAATAGAAGTGTAAAAGGGGAGGGAGAAGTGACCAGGGGAGCTCAGGGGGTGACAAGGCTGCTGAAAATTTGTAAGCAAAAATAATTTCAGCCTCAGATCCAGCAGGATTTGGCCCTACACTGACACAGTCCTGGGTTAAAAGCTGGATACTCAGGGAGCAGCTTGTAGGATTTTCCTTTCATCCCTAAACCTTTCCTGGGGACCACACCTGGTCACCCCATTTCAGGTGAGTGCTGGTTCCCCCCCCCCATCCATCTTTAACCCTTTTTGCCATCCCATGAGAGAAAACACCAAGTTTTGGGTGCTCATCTTAACATGAAACTTCAAATAAATTAAATTTAATGGTTTTTTTCAAACCTGGAAAATTCTGTAACTGTGTGGGGCACTGGAAATAATTTTTAGGAGCTGCGTGTGTGAAATATTTGGGGTTTAATACAAAATATTGTTCTTTTTTCAAGGATTTTGAATGTAAAACAGCAAGGAAATTAAAAGTGTAAAATGAGCGGCAAGGAGAGGCAAACGGGAGAACTCCGTGGGTCACAAGGTTGATGAAGCTTTTTAATTAAATATTTTGACTATCACAAGAATTTTAATCACCCAGTTAGGGAAATTTGGGGGTTTTTTGCTGCCTGGAGCCTGTGGGGCTGGAGCAGGGCTGGCGAGCTCCTTGGCCCCCCCAGACTCATCGAGCAGCAGAGGGTGCTCATGCACCGCTCTGCAAATCCTCCTTCTCCCTCAGCCATCTTAGGGAAATGTTTCCCTTCCCTGCAGTCTCCATTTTATGTTTCTGACGCAGAAAATAAAAAGGTCAGCACGGGGGGAGAGGGAGGATGGGCTGGGGGGAATGCGGGAGGTGCTGAGGCAGAGCATGGCTGTGGTTTTGGGGGTGCCAGGGCGGGCTGTGGGGCTGGAGAGGGGGGCACTGAGGGACTGGTACCCAGGGGGATGCAGGGAGAGGGGCTGCAGGGGGACGGAGGGCAGGATTGGCCAGGGGGGAGGTGGAATTCCAGCTTGGAACCCCCGTGGCAGCCCCCAGGGCTGGGTGGGGCCCCCTTCCCTCCATCCCTGCATCCCTCCCTGCCACGGGATGCTGCAGCTGCAACGCTGCTTTTTTTAACCCCTGTCTCCACAGGAGGCTGAGAAGATGCCCAAGGCTGCCTGGAAGCAGGATGGAGTTCAGGATGCAGCTCAGGATGGAGCCCAGGATGAGTTCAGGATGGAGCTCAGGATGAGCTCAGGATGAGTTCAGGATGGAGTTCGGGATGAGCTCGGGATGAGCTCAGGATGGAGCTCAGGATGGAGTTCAGGATGGAGCTCAGGATGAACTCAGGAAGAGTTCAGGATGGAGCTCAGGATTTCAGCTTTCAGCCTTCACCAGACTCCCCAGCCCAGAGGGATTTTCCTGTTTTCGTTGTTCAGGACACCGAGATCACTCCTGGTTCTTTCTTTCCTTCCTGCCTGTGCACGTTCCGGAGGGGGAGGTGGCTGACCCAGGTCCATGACCAACAAATCCTGGCAGCAGCACCTTCCCCAGCTGTGTGGAGAGTCCCAGGAGAGCTGCCAGCACTGCTAGTGAGCAATTATTGTCAGCATCCCTGCTCGTGGGAGCCTTTTTTGGTTACTCATGGCTGCACCCTCTGTGCTGGGCCATGCTGAGGGGGGAGCTGGCACTCCCCAGTCCGGGTTATGAAGCAGCCCAGGGATCCAAACTGCTCCAGCCAAGCAAGGCTCCTCAGAGATGGACTCAGGTCCGTGGCTGTGGTCCCCTCTGCCTCTCTGTGCTGAGCACAGCACATCTCTGCCTTCCCTGAGGGGTCTGTGAACTTCCAAAGGCTTCCTGGGGTTGTCTCTGTGCTTTCCAGGCTAAGGAGTGCAGTTTGAGGGTTTGGGGAGGGGGGTTTTGTGGCATCTTATACCCGAGAACCAAAGTGCTGTGCCCTCACCTTTCCAGGAATGTGCACAGAGGAAATCGTTGGTGTCGGTGCATCCAACAAACTTCCAACCAGCCGCAGCTGCCAGCTCCAAAACCTGCCCGAGGAGTGGCTTAACCACTTCCAAATTTGGGCCAAGTCCATCAGCAAACCTGAACAAAAATCCCCTGGGAGAGCTGACTCTCTCCAGTCTGTTCAGCTGAGTCTGCTCACGCAGCTCATCCGTCAGGGCCAGGGAGGGGCAGAAATCCCTGTGGGACCCTTCCCACAAATCTGTTCCTTCCACAACCTGGTTGTCCTTGTGCCTATCCCACATCCAGTCTATTCCCAACCTTTTATTCCTTTCCTAAAACCCCGATTTTGCAGCTCAGTGGAGCTGTTTGGTCACTTTTCACCCAGCTGCTCCATCCCCTTCCCGCGGCCGCGCACGAGGATGCTGCTGGGGAAGAAAACAAACATCACAAGAGCCTCTGCGGTTTCAGATCAGGCAGAGCGACTTTTCCTTTAAATATCCCGAGCTAAAGCTCCCTTTGTCTGTGATCCTGCGCCTGCCTGGATGAAAATAGGTCAGTGATTCCGTGCCGGAGCAGGCGGGCTGGCGGAGCGAGCGCTGGCCCCAGGCGCCGGGCGGGCGGACAAGGCAGGCACGGAGAGGCAGCGCAGCCATAGGCCAGCTCCGAGGGAGGGATGCTCGCCCTGCTCTGCCTTGTTACCGGGCAGGAGCCGCTCCCGGAGCTGCTCAGGGGCAGCAGCACCCCCGTGCCCGCTCGGGTTTCCGAGATGCTTTGGTTCCCGGGATGCTTTTTCCCCTTTCCTGTGCTGCCTGTTTTTTTGGGGCTGCCTAAAAACGGAGGTCAGGCAAAATGAAGGGAATGAAAAGCGGTTCTATTTATTCGATAAATAAATATAAATAAAAAAGTAAAATAATAAAGCGGTTCTATTTATTCAGGTACATGCCGGGCTACACCCAAAAATGGATGATGGGTCACGGGTTTACACACTTTTATAAGTTTGGGCCGTTTGAGTTTTGAGGGTTAATCTTCCCATTACAGCTGCAGGGGATGAAGTTATTTACCCCCAGTTTGCTCCCCCCGAGTCAGTTTTATTTCTATTTCTCGGGGCCTTATATTTATCTTATATTTCTCGAGGCAGCGAGGTGTCCTTGATTGCCAGGTCTGGAGAGGAATTGTTGCTTCTGACCAAAATGGGAGAGCAGCAGCTCACACTGAATCTGGAGTTTAGAGCTATCCACTAAAGAATCACAAGGTTACAAACCGATAAAAAAAAATAAAAATTAAAATTCTAAGGCATCATCCGCGGTCAAGGCGCAGTTTTTGGCGTTTTTTGGGGGGCACAGCCCCCATTCCTGCGTGCTCCAGCCCGGGCTGAGGCACTGAGCGTTCAGATGAGCTGCCCCTCCTGTGCTGTGGAGTGAGGCAGAGCAGCAAGGGTGGGAAGCTTTTCCACGGGAGATTCCCAGGAATGCTGATGGGACCATCCCTGCCCTCAGGGGAGGGTGTCTGTGCCCGCCTGACTCCTCTGCCACACCGAGGGGGGGCACGACCCAGGGCTGGGAAGATTTCGGGGCTGGGGTGATGTCGGTCATCTCTCGGTCGCTCTTCCAGCACCAAACCTGCAAACGCTTTCCTGAAACACCTCCCGCCGTGCCTCTCCGTAAATCCCTTGGTTTCCAGTGTCTCACACTGAGCTGGGATGTGCAGGTGGGTTTTGTGGATATCTCAGGGTGGATGTCACCTGTGCATTGATTTAAACAGATCTCTCTTTTCAAACCTGGAAAAATTCTGGAACTGTTTGTGGCACTGGCAATAATTTTTGGGAGCTGCGTGGGTGAAATATTTGGGGGTTAATACAAAATATTGTTCTTTTTTCAAGGATTTTGAATGTAACACGACAAGGAAAACCAAAGTGTAAAATAAGTGGCTGGGAGAGGCAGTCGGGAGAACTCAATGGGTCACAAGGCTGCTGAAGCCTTTTAATTAAATATTTTGACTATCACAAGAATTTTAATCACCCAGTTGGGAAAAATTGGTGGGGGGTTTACTCTCTTTAATGAGGTTATCTCACCGAAGACATCCATGGGTGGAGCAGCTCTCCTATGAGGGAATGCTGAAAGAACTGGGATTGTTTAGCCTGGAGAAGAGAAGGCTCTGGGGACACCACAGAGTTCTTCCAGCACCTAAAGGGTCTCCAGGAGAACTGGAGAGCGACTTGGGATAAGGGATGGAGGGACAGGTGAAGGGTTCATGATTTTAACTAAAATTGGGGGGATTCAGACTGGATATAGGGAAGAAATCCTTCCTTGGGAGGGTGGGCAGGCCCTGGCACAGGGTGCCCAGAGCATCTGTGGCTGCCCCTGGATCCCTGGCAGTGTCCAAGGTCAGGCTGGACAGGGTTTGGAGCACCTTGGGCTGGTGGAAGGTGCCATGATCATCCTTAAAGGATGATCCTTTAAGGCCTCTCCCAGCCCAAACCATTCTGTGGCTCTGTGTGACAAACAGAGACCCCATCAGCACCTTCTCCTAAGGGAAAAATTGCATTTATCTCTGCTTTTTCCCCCACTCCGGCTCCCCCTCTATCCTCCTTGCAGCATCTCTGCATTCCCCCAATGTCAGACGAAAGGTGACCAACCGGGCTCACACACACAAATTTACCCTCAGAGTCTGCTGCTCGTGTTAAACATCAACTACAGCGGGAAAAGTTTCTTTTTTAGACTTGGGGAGGAGGAATAAAGGGGGGGAAAGAGAAAAAAAAGGGAAGGGAAAACTCCCCAGTGGCCACCTGGGATGAGAGACAGCAGGAGTGTCCCTCAGTAATCCCTTTGTCCAGAGCAGCAGGAGTCCCTCAGGTATTTCTGCCACTCCTTGAACGTTCCCATTGTCAATCCCGAGGCTGGAAGTGTTGATTGGAGCAGCCTTTGATTAGGAGCAGATGCGGCAGCGCTAATTATCCTGAGTAATTAGCGCTGCTCAGCCCTGGGTGATGTTAAGCGCTCGTTCTAATGACCCTTGTCCCCTTTTGTTGTCGTCTGAGGGTCCCGGGGTGAGGTCAGAGCCCAAAGAAAGGGCAGGAAAAGGGAGAGGAGCATTCCCAGCAGTTGTAATTAACTCCTCTAATCGCTTCCCACTGCCCCACACAGAACTGCGCTGGGTTGATTTTAAGATAAGGTTTAGAGATCTGCAGCTTAGGGCACTGGGTGGGCTCAGGGTTAGTCTTAGGCTGGGATTTGTCAGCTTTCCCAGGGAAAAAGACACTGGAAAATCTCTTCTGCCTGGTCTGCCTGCCCCACACCCAGTCTGGCAGCATTTCCATATTCTCCTTTTCTTTCTCCATCCTGCTTCCTGAGAATGGTTTTTAGTTATGACCAGCCAGCGATGAATTTAAATTCTGTCAAGAAAAAAATTAAAATAATAAAATAGTAATTTTTTTTAAAATAGGGTACCAATGGCTTGCACCTCCTTGGACAGCAATTATTCCCCTTGGGCTGCTGAATTCCAGCTTTGTTCCCTAAATTTCCAGATAAACTGACTCTATTCCTGTAGGGCAGGCAGCTTTATCATCACATTTCAGTATCTAGATGAGGGGATTTTGGACTTGATGGATTTGGAAGATCCAAGCAATATTTTATTTATATATATATATATATATTCTAGAAAATCGATGTTCCCTGCCCTTGTTCCCATTTAGAAATGTGGTTGCTTGGCTTCACACCCCCATCCTGCTTTTTTTAAAGTCAAGAAAAATAGAAGAGTTAAGAGCTCCCTATTTATCTTCCCAAAATATCCTGAGAGGGTCTCAGTTGTCCTGTTTTTTTAGCAGAAATCCTTGGTTGTCCACACTGGGGAAATCTGGTGTTTGAAATGGGAAAGCTCCAGTGGAAAAAATAAGTCATTTTCTCTGGACACATTTAATTCCAAAAAGAAATAAACTTTTGGCTGTATAATGTCAGTAGGAAAATCTCATTGTGTGTTTTTTTTTTTTTTCCCCTTTCTGCAGTGCAAGAAGGCAAATCTAAATTGACAGAACTAAAAAGACCTCCTGCAGGAGAATTTAAGTTCTCCCAGTCCTGTTTAGCCTTGCTGGGGAGGAGGGAGTGAGGTGGGAATGGGGAGAGCAGGACACTGAGGCTGAGTCCTGACCCAGGGCCGGGGCTGCCTACACCCAGGACCTCAAAGAAGAAAATAAATCCAGTGTTGTTCCTAACACAAGCTCGGAGAAGCACAGGGAGGATGGAAACCTTGGAAATGGATGTTCCTGTAATATTTTTTTTTTTCCTTTAATTGATCAGAGCACTATTTTTACCCAGTCCAGTTACACTCAAGGTTTAGAGGCTGCTCTCTGGGAAGGATGATGATTCTGTCCTTGCTGATTCATTCAGCACTGGCTGAGGGTTTTTCTGGAAGCTTCTCCAGTGCCCAGGTGTGTTACACCTGCCTGGAGCTGGCACCCTGAGATCCTCCTTCCTCCTCCCTCCTCCTCAATTCCTGGATAACTTCATAAATCCATTTCTGACCCTGACAATGGACACTCAGGCTGAGATCTCGTAAAGAGAGCAGGGTTAGGGTAGATTTTAGGAAGGTCAGATTACATTTTAGGAAGGTTAAGTTAGATTTTAGGAAGGTTAAGTTGGATCTTAGGCAGGTCAAATGAGATTTTAGGCAGGTCAGGTTAGATTTCAGGAAGGTTAGATCAGATTTTAGGAAGAAATTCCTCCCTGTGAGGGTGGGCAGACCCTGGCACAGGGTGCCCAGAGCATCTGTGGCTGCCCCTGGATCCTTGGCAGTGCTCAAGGCCAGGATGGACACTGGGGCTGGGAGCAGCCTGGGCTGGTGGAGGGTATCCCTGCCATGGCAGGGGATAGGATGGAGTGATCTTTAAGTCCTTCCAACCCAAAAGTTGGCCCAAGGATGGGTTCTGAGCACAAAACTGCTCTGAAGACAGAATCTGCCCGTTTGGAAAATGGTCCTGTTGCTGTACCAAGTTGGGAAGCAGCAGCGGAGCAGCTGTTTCTCATTAAGTGCCTGTTCCCAGTCCTGTGGAACTGCAAAAAGCAGAAGGTCTCTCAGTGAGCTGCCAGTGCTGCAGGACCTGGGGCACAGCCGTGCTCGGGGAGGCTCAGCTCGGGGAGCATCTCTTCATCTCTGTTTGAACACGTCTGTGCCTCGTGCTCCTGCTGATTTCTGTGCTTGTCACCGTGTTGGGCTCTGCCTCAGGTCAGCAGGAGACAAATGTCTGATTGGTCTGCAGCCTGCGGGCCTGCAGGAGTCGTTTAATGCTTTCTGCGTCTGATCCTGCGGGTGGGAGCTGAGCATGGCACGGAACAGCTCCGTGCCTGCCTGTGCTGGTTCCTGCACAGCCCCTGCGCCTGCCAGAGGGGCACAGAAGGCTCCGGGCTGGAGGGGACCTTTAGAGACCTCTGGTCCCCACCCTGGGGTGGCAGGGACACCTCCCACTGTCCCAGGCTGCTCCAACCCCAGTGTCCACCCTGGCCTTGGGCACTGCCAGGGATCCAGGGGCAGCCACAGCTGCTCTGGGCACCCTGTGCCAGGGCCTGCCCACCCTCACAGGGAGGAATTCCTTCCCAATATCCCATCCGTTCCTGCCCTCTGGCAGTGGGAAGCCATTCCCTGTGTCCTGTCCCTCCATCCCTCATCTCAAGTCCCTCTCCAGCTCTCCTGGAGACCCTTTAGGCCCTGGCAGGGGTTCTGAGCTCTCCCTGGATCCTTCTCTCCAGGTGAGCACCCCCCGCTCTCCCAGCCTGGCTCCAGAGGAGCTCCAGTCCTTGGAGCAGCTCCGTGGCCTCCTCTGGACTCATCCAGCAGCTCCAGGTCCTTCATGTGCTGTGGCCCCCAGGGCTGGATGCTCCAGATGGGGTCCCAGGGAGAGCGCCCAGAAGATTCCCAACTCCTGCAAACACCTGCTGCTGCTGGCAAGACTCCCAGTACCTCCTGCATGCTTCTGTTTTCCTGATCAGACTTTTTTTCCTGACCCAATTTCCTCATGTCCATCTCCCAAAAAACCACAGTCCTGGGATCAGAGGTGATCCCAGGGAAAGCAAAGTCATTGCTGGGGGTGGGGAACAGGGAGCTGCGTCTTGGCAGCTCCGAGCAGAGGCAATTTGAGCTCCTTGCTGAGTCTGCAAAGCCCGAGGCTGCATCCCAAAGATGCTTTATTTGAGTGGAGACCTTTTTTCCTCTGAAGGCTGTGGATGTGCTGGGCTGCACAGAGAGGGAATTATTGATGGAATAAGCGGATGTGATGGCTGGCAGGAAGGATACCTATTGTTCTGGCCGGGATGAAAGGCTGCTGCTGCTGCTGAGTCAGTGGAGGAGGAAGGAAAACAGGAGCAGGATATGGAGCGCAGATGCATCCGTCCCTGAGGGACTGAAAACTCAGCTGGACCCCTGACTGTGCCCCAGTGCTCTGCTCTGCCTTACCTGCTCTCATACTGACATTCAGCTCCAAATCTTCTCTCAGCACACCTCAGTAAATCCCGGCCCCTCCCTTGTCCCAGGCTGCCCTGGAGCTGGACAGTCACTTCTCAGAACCTTTTTACTGTTCAAGCTCTGAGTCTTGAAACAGCTTCAAGCAAATCCAAAGGAATCCTCCTTTTTTATCAACCTTGGAGACTGGTACAACATTCAGCTCTTCCCTGGTGTGTGTCCCAGACCAAAACCCTGTTAAAGGAGCCTGGGGAGAGCCTCAGTGCTGCCTTGGGGTGTTTTGATGCTGCAGAGAGCTCAAATCCGCCTTGGAAATGCACAGGGGCATCAGTGTGAGGAGTTTTGGCCGTGTTCTGAGCACACAGCCCCCATCCAGGGGCAGGAAGGATCACATTTCCCAGGAGATCTGCTGCTGAGAAATTGCCTGAAGCAGCTAATTATCTTTTGTGGGGGGTGTTTGCCTGGATCTAAAGAGAGAGGATGAGCCCCGCTCCTGGCAGGGAGGTCAGAGGGGTTCTCAGAGGGGACATCTGGAATCCTGATGACTCCAGGACAGAAACTGCTCCTGCTTCGAGCAAATATTTTAGGAATGTCCTTCTCTATTTTTATGTCTTTTTCTTTTTTTTCCCCCAGTGTCTTCTGAGAACTTGAAGAAAAGCTCAAACAGGACAAGAGGACGGATTTTGAATGCGCAGTGGAATATTCTGAACTTCCCAGCCGACACTGATAAGATAAGAGTGACAAATCTGTGGGGGAAAATTGACAATATCCTTTTGCTTTGAGTGAGAAAAGCATTTCAAAGGAGATGTGAGCTATGACAAAAAGGAGCCCATTTCCCCCTGTCCACCTTTCCCACAGGAGGTGCAAATGTCACCCCAGCCCTGAGCAGATTAGGCTGGGCTCACTTTTGGGTGCCCCTGAACTTCTCTGGGCAGCTGTGCCAGGGCCTCGCTGCCCTCCCAGGGAACAATTTCTTCCCAATACCCACTTCCAGCTGCCCTGCCAGCACCAGGGACATCTTCAGCCGGAGCAGATTCCCCAGAGCCACATTGCTCAGCTCTGCCGTGCTCCTCACTCCCCTTCCAAAGAGGATTTGACCCCTTTTGTGTGTGGTTCTGTCCCTCCCACCCATCCCAGCAGCTGTTACTCCTGTCCTGCAGAAGCTGCCGTGGACAGTCAGGAAACACGATCTGCCGTGCACAGCTGGGGGGGGGGGGGAGAAGCAGTGAGAGCAGCAGGGAGCAGCTGGTGGACATGGATGGGATGCATTCGGGTGTTTGGGCAGGCAGGAGCTGGGGACTGGCTGCAAAGAGAGCTACAGATGAAGAGAGAGATGTTCTGGAGCTGGATTCCCAAGGATGGAGATTTTGGGCAGCACAAGGGACATTTTATTGAGAGGAGGAGTCCTGAGAGCAGCAATCTCAGGTTTGCCTGCAGAGCTCCACCTTTATCTGAGGGACACCTCACAGCAGCCCCATGGCCTGCTGAGCTCCAGAGAACCTTCTCGAAGCCCAGAGGTTTTTGGGCGTACCAAACCCAGCAATCTGCATCCCAGCACAAAGCCTGTGCTGCCCTTCAGCACTGCACTCCTGCACTCCATCCCCTCCTGGATTTCCTGGGAAGCTCAGTGGGTGTCAGCACCAGAACTCTTTTCCCTCTCCCCAAGCTGTGATGCTGTGCCAGAATCCTCTGTTCCAACCACACACATTTCACATTTCCTTCAAATGTGGTTCAAAAGGCAGGAGGGGGAGAGGCCATAAATATTCTTTCCCAGTGCTGTTGTCTGAGCCTGGGAATACCTAAAGGAGTGGGATGGCCTCTGTGGGGTTGGCTCTGTGGGACAGACCTGTACTGCCCCAGGTGGCTCTTTCATCACCCCAAATGTGTCAAGTAAATCCTCCCCAGTAGGGAAAGTTTTGGGGAGCAGGGAGGGCCTGGCCTTGCTCCTGGCACTGCTCATATTTTCATATTTCCACTTTCCTCTCTGTCCCCGTGCATGCTCAGGGACATGGATTAGAATACACACTGTCATTCTGTGACAAAGCAGCCATTTCCTTCAGCTTTTTGCAACAATACCCCTGAAACTGGGATGGTACTGAGTGTAAGTTTGGCAGCCTCCTGAGCCTGCAGCCACTCCAGGCACAGACCTGCCACAGTGACCCCTCTCAGCAGCTGGGTTTGTCTGAATTCAGCCTCCTGCTTGGCCTGGGAGGTTAATGGGACTCTGCACGTCCCCTGCTGTCCCCACAGCGTGGGCCTTCTCCCCGGGCCTGCTCCCTGCTACCAGATGCATTCTTTGCTTCCAACATATGGCCTCAATTACTGTCCCTCTCCCTTGACTTCCTGCCTCTCTGGGTTTCCTGAAATCATCCCCTCCTCCTGGCAGCCCGCACTCCTGCAGAGAGATGCTTTTGGAGCTCTCACATTCCTCCCTCACTCCCTCCTGCTGCTTTGCTGCCTCTAACAAGGGAGGTCCTGATCCAGAGCAGGCACAGACGAGGCTCAGACTGTCCCCAAGTGCTGTCACTGTGCCCAGGAGCCCCAAGGGCCTGGCTGGCCACAGCCAAACTGCCCAGCCCAGTGTCCAGCAGGGTTTTGTCCCAGCTTCTCTGGACAGAGCCCTCCCTCAGCATCCCCCCCACGTCACCCTGCAGTTTTCAGCCAACTGCTTCATTTGCCAGGCTCAGGCTTCTTTGGATCACCATCCCCTCCTGAGGCCGGGGGCTTCCCAAGCCTCTGCCCTTTGAAAGGAGCATCCAGCCTCTCTGGGTTTCCCCTGGGAGCTGTTTGGCCTCTTTCCTGGGCATTTCTCCCTGCAGGAAAGCCATGGGCCTGTGGCTTCTGCCTCTCAAAGCTCTGGAGGAGGGGAGAGGGCTCTGTCAGTGGCTCTTCAGTGCTGCAAATCCGAAGGAATCTGAGCTTATTCAGGGCGCAGGGGGAGGTGGAAACGGTTAAATCCTACAAACGAATCAGTTAATGATTCCCATCCCCGTGCTGGCATGCTTCAGGTTTTGGAAGGGGATCTGGCCAGCAGCTGTGCCAGCAATTGTAGCTCCAAAGGAGAATTTGCTTTCTGTGTCAGCTTTCATCCGTGGCCCCTCTGGATTCCCCTGGTGCCTGCAGATGCCAGAGTTTCCAGGGCTCCTGCTGCTACAATTCCCTGAGACTTTTCCCTCCCATCCCAGCGATGGAGTTGTGTGATGAGGAGGGGGGTGAAGCAGGGAGGCACTGCTGGCTCCTTGTCTGCTTCCTGTCCCTTCCTTCCCTAAGCGTAGGAGAGCCTTTTTCCCAGGACAAGAACGGCTCAGAACATTTGGGAATGGCAGGACAAGCTGAGAAGCTGCATCTCTGAAAGCAGAAGTGCAGGGGAGCAGTTTGGGATGCAGGTGGGGATAACAACAGCTGCAGCTGAGCTGTTCCACAGCAGCAGCCCTATTGGATAATAAGGTTTATATACAGAGTATATATATGAATGTTAAATATATTATATATTGTGTAATAAACTGTATTGTGATAAGCCTGGACTCTGTTTTCTGACTTTCCAAGCCACAGCAGGAACACATTGGTTGAGCAATGCCAGCAGGAACATCACTGACAGAGTCACCATCCCTGGAAGTGTTCAAAAAGTGTGGGTGTGGCACCTGAGGTGAACACAGTGAATTTGATGTGAATTTGGTGCTGTGAATTTGATGATATTTTATGATATTAAAGGTCTTTTCCAACCTTAAGGATTCTGTGATCCCCTGAAATGTGTGGCACCTCCCTGAATTGCCCCTCACCTCCTCCCTTTACCCCTTCCTGTTCCAAGCAGTGGTGGAAGCACGGAGAAGGAAAAGTCCAAATTTCTGAAATCAAATATAAAGAGTTTTTAGAAATCCTGGGGTGCACAAAAGCTGGAGGGGAGTGGATGAAGCACAGAGGTGAGGATCCAGGTCACAACATCCTTCCTCAGCCTGCCACACTCCTTGAGTGGTTTGGAAAGGGGTCATTCCGAAGTTCCCATGGGGCCACCGCCCTGTCTCATCCTCAGGGACCCTTCGCAGCTCCCCAACCCCACCACACGCAGTGGCAAACCCTCAAAAGCTCCAGAAGGTGCCAATCACTCAAACCTGCCCTCAGAACTTTGCTCCCCACCCCCGGGGGTGAATTTGGGCTGGTTTGCTGCCACAGGAGTGTCCCTACCCTCCCAAACCCCAAAGCTGGGGGCTCCTGCCCAGGACACCCCAAAGCTCCAGGGGGCTCGGGGCTGTAAAGCGGCACCCTCAGCCCTTCCAGCCTCCCCTCACTAGCCCCAGAGCCGGCTCTGGTAGCCAGGTTTCGTGCCCCCATGCCGGCGCTGTCCCTGCGCTGTGTTTTTGGGGTTTTTTTCCGTGGGGCCGGGCCGGGGGTGCCGGCAGGTGGCAGCCTGGGCAGGCGGCACGGGCAGCCTCTCGCAGATGTTTAATGGGATTTCAGAGCTCTGGGATTCATCGGGAACTGTTGTCACGGAAACGGAGATCTGCGAGAGCCCGGGCGCCCGGCGTTAACCCCCTCGGTGCCGGCGAGGATGCGCCGGAGGGGAGCGGTTCGTGCCCGGAGCTCCTGGCTTTGTAGGGTCGGCTGTTTTATTTAGGATTTAGGTTAAAATTGCCTTTTTAATGGGTGCTGCTGGATCCCAGGTGCCCCAGGAGGGATGTCCTGACTCCTGCCCTGCGTGTCCTGGGTCTCTCCTCTTCAGGTTTGGGAGGTTCCCACACTAAAAGGCTGGACCGGTAGGTGAGGTTGGGTGCCGGTCTCCCATCCTGGGGGGGAAATATCCTACTAATGCCTGCTCCCAGCACATCCCAACCTGCTCGGAACTCCTCTGGGGCTGGGGCCGGACAGGAGAGGGCACCAGAGCTGCGCTGCCACTGGGGTGGTGGCCGCGCATGTGTCACCCCCGCACGTGGCTGCCCCCGGGGTGACACCCCTGTCACTGGGGAAGACGAGCAGCTGCGGCCGGGGCTAATCTCCTTAGGGCCTGAGCACGGGAGTGAAAGGGAGATTACAGCGCAGGGGGGCTTTGGCAGCCCGGGCTGCTCATCGGAGAGGCATGAGGAGACAACCGGGCCGAGCAGAGAGGGAGAAGAAAAACCCTGGGGGAGATGAGAGGAGCAGGCAGAGAGGCCTCAGTGGGCAGCAAATAACAGCTGGGGGCTCTGAGGAAGGGAAAGGCTTTAGGAACATGCCCAAAAATCCTTGTGGAGCATGCCTCACCTCCTTCTCCCCAGGAGGAAGGTGTTGCCAGGCGAGTCTGGGCCCTAATCCATTCTCCCCATCCGGAGGGGGGAGCTGGATGCTTTCCCACCCCCCCATCACACTCAAGGGCATGAAAGCATTCCCTAAAGCACATTCCAAATGGAAACCCACTGGACTTAACCCTGTGCCTGAGACATGGAGGAACAGGACAGGGAATATTTGCTGCCCTTTCCCACGGCAGGAAAGGACAAAGATGCCATTTTCTGGAGCAGAGCAGGGGGTGAGGCTGCTGCTCACAAAGGCTCCATGAGGGATTCCAGAGGCTGGACTCCATTCCCTGCTCCTGCCACGCTGCTGTCACGGGTCCTGTGCGTTCCCTGCCCGTGGCTAACGGGGCCAGAGTGGATGTTCCACAGGAATTCCGCAATCCTGCCAGAGCAGGGGAGTGTGGCAGGTAAGGAGGTGTCACTGAGCTATGCCTCTGCTGTGCTGCTTCCCTCAGGGAGCTCCAGGGCTGGAAGGGATAGAAAAAAAGCAGTACCTGCTCTTGCTAAGTAGTGTTTGTTCCTTCCTCTCAGCTGTCAAGGAAACCATGGCATGGGCCACATACCCAGCTGGGATTGCTGCGGTTGCTGACGTGTTCTGGCCTTTTAATCCGGATCCAAAATAGCTTCTCCACCCCTCCATTTGTGCTGGCTGACAGAGCACCTTCCACGGTGCCATCGTCTGTTCTCCCGCCCAGGAAGGAGGCCCAGAATGCCAAAGATTTTCTTAGAATCATAAAATCACTGAATAGTTTGGATTGAAAGGGACATTTAAAGGTCATCTGGTTCCAACCCCAACCACCTTCCACCAGGGTAGAAGAGCGGGGGAGGAAGATCTCTCAACCAGGCAGTTGGAAAAAGAAAACCAGAGAGGTAGAAGTGGTGATGCTACAGCTTCTTTATTTCTCACGCAGGAGGAGGAGAAAGGTCAGGAGAAGCACAAAGAGAAATCTCCAAAGTTTCCACAGGCTACACTGGCAGTGGGATTTTTGCTCATCTTTTACATGCAGGAAAGAGCAGGAATTTAAAGTAATATTGAGGGACTGGAGCATGTCCAGGGCGGGGAACAGAGCTGGGAAGGGGCTGGAGCCCCAGGAGGGGCTGAGGGAGCTGGGAAGGGGCTCAGCCTGGACCAAAGGAGACTCAGGGGGGCCCTTGTGGCTCTGCACAACTCCCTGCCAGGAGGGGACAGCCGGGGGGGTCGGGCTGTGCTCCCAGGGAACAGGGACAGGAGGAGAGGGAACAGCCTCAGGCTGGGCCAGGGGAGGGGCAGATTTTGGGAAAATTCCTTCACTAAAAGGGTGGTCAAGCCCTGGAACAGACTGCCCAGGGCAGTGGTGGAGTCACCATCCCTGGAAGTGTCCAAAAGCCACGTGGATTTGGCACTGGGGACACGGTTCAGTGATGGACATAGCGGTGCTGGGGCAATGGCTGTACTCGAGGATCTCAGAGTCATTTCCAACCTAAACAATTCCATGATTGTAACAGGCTGTTCTGCCTTTTGGCCTCGGTGGGGTCCAAGGTTAATCTGTGTTTAGCACAGCCTTGCTGACCCACCAGACCCTCAGCAGGGCCCCTGCGTGTCTCGGTGCTGTGACCTGCAGGGTGTCCCTGTCCCTCCTCCCTAGGATCAGCAGCAGCCCAAAGCTGTAGGTACAGACAGCCCCAGCACCACCTGTGTGCCCAAATGCCACCTCAGCTGGTGGTGACAGTATCCCCTGTGTCCCACTGACATCTCCCCAGGCTGGTTTCTTTCCCGGAGGATCACTGTGTGCTGGGATCACAGGAATCTCTCCCTCTGTAATGAGAACCCTGAGGGGACACTGACCCCTGTCACAGCCATTCCGGACCCAACTCCCTTTGGAGGCAGAGGATTTCCCCTTCCACAGCTGCAACAACAAGGGGCCCTGACCCACTGTCCGCAGGGTGCAGGGGCCACGAGGGTTCCACTCATGGGAGCAGGAGCCAGGGCAGGAAGTCCTGAACTCAGCCTGTCCCCAGGGGATTTTCTTCTCCTGACCTTTGGGTTTTCCCTTTTTCTTCTCTTTTCAGAAGGTGATTTCAGGGCAGGGTGGCATCTGTGTGCTCCTGTGGTGGCTGAAGCCTGGTGAGCTGCTAAACACCACCAGCTGCTCAGTGACCAAACACCTGCCAAGGGGAAGTGATGAATGAATTCCTTATTTCGCTTTGTTTGAAGGCTCAGGTCTTGCTTTATCTATTAAACCACCTTTATCTCAACCCTCAGCCTTCCAGTTCTGCCCTGGTCCTGCTGTGGGGACAGAGGGAGGGGCTGTGTGGGGCAGAGCTGCCCACAGGGGTGAACCCAGCCCAGCTGCCAGGCCTGCGCTGGTTCTGGCAAAGTTCCATATGGGATCCTGCTGGAGTTGGTGCTTCCCCGAGCCCTCCTCCCCAGGGATCTCCTGTCTGATGCTTTGTGGAGCTCTCCCAGTGGGATTCTCCTTCAGTTGTCAGGACATTTCTCCATGCCCCGTCACGGCTGCCAAGGAAGGCAGGAGGAGCTCAGCGTGTAAGCCTTGTCAGCTCTGATCTCGGATTCCCACCCTGGCCAGGCAGCTGCGCTCATTCAGCCACCAGCAGTTCCATCCCCAGACTGGGGAGAAATGGGGAAAACCCTGGGGCTGCTGCTTGAAGGAGCCATGGTGGGAGAACGAGGTCAGGGAGAGGGAAAAGCTGCAGCAGCAGCATCAAGGGAGGCGTGAGGAGCATGGCAGGGCACTCACACAAGGGCTCAGTGTCCTGGGCTGGCTCAGTGCTTGTCCTCAAGCTCATCTGTGGTTTCAGTGACTCAGCCCATGTCCTTTTCTGTCACCTCGATGTCACAGCTCTGCCACCTGCTCCCCAGAACACGGGGAAGTGAAGGCAGCAAATCGATCCCAAATCCATCACCACCAGTTCAGGCAACCCAGGGAGAGAACAGGGGCTGAGCCAGGCTGGATGTGGGGCCACTCTGATTTCTCAGACCAGACACTGGTGCAGAGATCAGACATATTACCCCTCATCCCAAAGCCCAGGCCCTTCCCTGATTTGTGGGAGACAAGTTGGTGATGTTCACCTCTAACCCCAAATGGAGTCAGAGCAGGTTGTAGCTTTGCCAGTGACAAAATCACGCTGGGACAAAAATCAGTGTGCTGTAAGTAGAGGCAGGAATTTCGGAGTCTTCCTGAAATGATTTGTCAGTCTTGTCCAAAGCCACTGCAATTTCTGAGCAGATCTGCTGGGGAGGAGAAGACACAGCATCTTTGGCCAGGGGTTTCCAGCCCAGCAATCCCCTGGTCAAGTCATAAACACTCTTTGCCCAAAATGCTCTCAATGTTCAGTAACTCTGGTGTTTTCCTGTCCTGCACTTTGATAAAGCCCACCTGGATTTCCAAAGGGGTCTCTTGCAGCTGAGTTCCTGTGGGAGGAGAGGGGAGGTTCCTGGTACTTAACTGGCTAAAAGGCTGGAAACAAATTACATCAGGCAAGCTGTGAGTAATAGGAATATTTCTGATAATATTTCAGTAGGAAAAAAACAAAAGACTGACTGTGAAGGGATGCAGAGGGATCTCACCTGGACATTTGGTGGCTTAGAGGGCCACAATGATGCTATGAGGGCTGGGAATGCTGGGGAAGAGAAGGATCCAGGGAGAGCTCAGAGACCCTGGCAGGGCCTAAAGGGGCTCCAGGGTAGCAGGAGAGGGACTGGGGACAAAGGATGGAGGGACAGGACACAGGGAATGGCACAGTTGGATGGGATATTGGGCAGGAATTGTGAGGGTGGGCAGGCCCTGGCACAGGGTGCCCAGAGCAGCTGTGGCTGCCCCTGGATCCCTGGCAGTGCCCAAGGCCAGGCTGGATGGGGCTTGGAGCCCCCTGGGACAGTGGGAGGTGTCCCTGCCCACAGCAGGAGGTTAAAATGAGGTGATTGTTAAGGTCCCTTTCACCATTCTGTGATTTTATGATCTCAAAAGGATTTTCCTGCCCTGGCTGCTTTCCCATTTAACTCCACAAACAGAGGGATGCTCCAAGCCAACAAGCAAAAACATGGATGTGTGGGGTGTCCGTGTAATGTCTGCTGTAGGTAAAACCTCAAAAATCTCTGAGATCTAGAAATCCCTGGGAAAGGAAAGAGAGGAAGGAAAAGCAACCACAGCAGTGGGTTTTTTTCCCCCTTTGTTTTGATTTATCTGTGCTGCCTGCAGTGCTCTCTGGCTCTGCTGCCTGAGGAGGGACCTCATGAGCCAGATCGGGAGGCAGCAAAGGCAATGGGATAGCCCTGGAGCGGCTTAATTCGGGAAAGAGGCATGGAGGAGGCATCTGAAATGATAAACTGGAGGTGTTTGTGTCCCCATTGTAAGCAAGAGCTTGAATGAAGCTGGGAGGGGCAGGTTTAAATGCCAAGCCGTCACTTCCCAGCCCTCCCCTGCACAGGATGTCGCGGATCCCTACGGTTTGTCCGGGTTAAAAAAAGCAATGGGATACATTTATGGAATAAAAAGGTGGGAGGATGTGAGAAAATTCACCGCTTGAGAAAGACGAGAGCGTCGGTGGGGGCGTGAGGGAGTAATTGGGAGCTGCAGGGAGCGGAGGGAAGGGAGGAGGGAAGGAGCAGTCTGCCGGGTTCGTGCTGTGGTGGGAAGGGGGTTAGCTAGGGGGAGAGACGGGCTGTGGGAGGAGGATGGCCCTGCCCGGAGGAACAAGAAGCCGTCGCTGAAATTTCGGGCTCAGGAGAGGGATTGGGAGCGTGGGAGAGCAAGGCGAGGTGGGGGAGAAGCGGCTGCCGGCTCAGAGCAGGGTTTGCAGGGGCAGGAAGACAAGCGCTGCATTGAGTGCAGGCTCCTGCTTTCCCTGAGCCCTGTCCAGCTCTGCCCCAGCCCAGCTGGCAGCTGGGGGTTCACCCCTGGCCCCCCCTCCTTTCCTGCAGCCCCGGGCTCTCGGCGCACAAAGCCCGGCAGCTCTGAATGCTCCCTGTGTTGTCTGCGCTCACCAAATGCTTCATCTCCGCTGCTGCCAGCCCCGCTGTGGGGGCTGTGACCCAGCAGCAGCGCCCACACAGAGCCCAGCGCCAAAAAAAATCCCCACCGCGAGCAGGGGACGTCTTGGAAGGGGCAGGGAGTGGGTGATGTCCGGGTTTGGGGGCTGCGGGTCCCCTCCTAGCCAGGAGTGTGACCTGCGTGCGACATCCCCGGGTCCGGCTGGGCCAGCTCCTGCCCACCCCACGGCTCAGGAGCTTTGCTGCGGTTTGGGGCTGAGGACAGACCCAGAAGTGTCACCTCCTGCCCTCTGTGCCACAGTTCCGTGCTCCTCCGTTTGCAGCGGAGGGGAATGCACTAAGGAGGGACGAGGGGGATTTTCAGGGCTGCTCCTGGGCAGGGAGATGGTGAGAGAGGGGTGCTCGGTTTGTGGTTCTTATTTAGCAGTCTCCAAAAGGATTTGAAATCCTACAGCTTCTTCCTGCACAGTCTCACGAGCCTGCCTTTGGAGGGGGGGATGCCTCAGGAGCACGGGAAGGTTTTCAGCCGTGGAAGAGTTAAATCCTCACGTCTACAGCGCCTGGGTAGTAATTCAGCTGCTGCTTCATATCTCTGAGCAGGTCCCCTCCCTTCTGGCGCCTCCTTCCAGTTGTAAAAACGCATCCCGAGGCACCGCCGGCAGGAGCGGGGCCGTGCCGGTGCCAGCCCCGGGGCCGCGGCAGTGCCACACTCACCCCGTGCCCTCGGCCACCCGGTGCCCCGAACCGGCTGGCACTCGGCAGCTGCTCTAATTCGGGGTTCCTGCCTCGGGCGTGGCGTCATGAGCTGGATGAGCTCAGGCTTTAAGCTCCAAAGGCTTCTTAAGGGGAGAAACCCCTGTCTGGGTCTGGTTATTGGGACACCAGCAGGCGATGCTGGGCTTAACTGGATAAGGCCGAGGTGTGGAGGGGGGGCTGGGGAGGCTGGGGGGGACAGTAATCCTCTGCAGACACAGCCCTGTGAGAGCTTGGGGGCAGCATCCTCCATCACAGTGCTGGGAATGCACGGGGGAGGCACAGGGAATGCACGGGATGTACAGGGGATGCACAGGGAATGCATGGGATGTACAGGGGATGCACAGGGAATGCACTGGATGCACAGCAGCCTCCTAAGGAGGTTGTGTCTGGAGCTCTGCAGTCCCATTTGGGTCACAGTGCTGCCCATTGAGAGCTCTGGAGTTCTATGGCACCGAGGTGAAAACAGGGGGATGTCTAAACCCCGAGAGTGATGCACTTTGCAGCCCTGACCCGGTAGTGGGAGCGTCTGGACTCTCCAGTGCCCCCAGTGTCCCCAGGTCTGGCAGCTCTTCCAGCCCAGGTGGCCTTGGATGAGCTTCTGCCCCTGTTTTTACCATCACTTTGTTTTCAGAGCCAGCAAAGCCAGTGAGGTGACAAGAAATGGAGCATCCCTGAGACCACCAGCTGCTGCAGCTGGGCATTGATCCTGGATCCAGGAAGCTGCTGGACCCAAATGAGCTTTCAGTAAGTAAAATAAAGTTCCACTCTGGAACCTGGGCACGGTTGTGCAGGGTAGTTTATTCTCCTTCTGGCTCCTGGGGCTGTTTATGGCAGGGTTTGTGATGATTTAGCTCTCCTGTCCCATCCTGGCTCTGCCAACTGAAGGGTCAAAGGCTTCGGCCAAGGGAAGGAACATCATCTGTGCTTCTGGTGGAGCAGACCGGGCAGAAAGGCAGGGACAGAGCAAAGCCACAGCCATCCCTACACAGCACTCAGTGCTGCAGTGACAGCTGGGGACACCAGGTCTGGTCTTGGGGTTCTGGCGCCTGGTGCAGTTAACAGCAGAACAGCTCTGCCCCAGCTTGTGCCTGACATGTGTTGAGTTCTGTTCTTGTTCTGATTTAATATATTTATAACATTGAGGTAATGGAGGGATCCATAAGAGCCCAGCATCACCTGGGACTGGCAGAGCCTGGCTGCTGTCACATCCCTGCAGGAGGAGGCATGCTGATCCCAGCCCGGGTAGGAGCTGGGATATTGGGAAGGTGGAGAAGGAAATAAGGTGACTGGAATGCTCGTGGAGAGAAGGATTTGGCACCCTCTGATGTGGGAGAGCCCCCCAGGGGGGCCTGAGCCAGCACAGATGGGGCAGCAGGGTCTGGGGACGTGTCTGGGGTCCCCATTTCCTGCAGGAACCTCTGCACACCGGAGTAGGGACCCTCCTGGTGTCACACAGAACCTTTGAAGCTTTTAGTTTTAATGCACTTTTCATAGAATCACGGAAAGGTTTGGGTCAGGAGGGACCTTAAAGCTCACCTTGTCCCGACTCCCCCACCATGGGCAGAGAAACCTTCCCCTGGAGCAAGTTGCTCCGAGCTTTCAAGTTCAATAACAGCAAGAGCTGAATAGTAATAATAATTCCATTTTTTCATAGCATTTGGGGCATTCCTGGGGCTCGTTATCACGAAGCTCTGACAAAAAGCTGAGCGAGCCGAGGACAGCGTGTCCCCTGTGCCAGGTCAGCCCCGCGGCCCCTCCCGGCACGTGGCAGGGCCACCGGTCCCCCCCGGCAGCGGCTGCGCTCGGAGAGGCTCTTTGTGCCGGGCACAGTGCCCCGAACGCGCTCGGGCTCCGCGATCCCTCCGCTCCCCGGTGCCGCGGGGCCAGCGGAGCCCGAACCGGGCGGACCCCGAGCGCGGAGGGGCCCTTGGGAGGAGGTGCGGGCGTTCCTGCACGGCAGCTCTGTGCTGGAGCGGGGGAAGGCAGAGAAATGCTGATTTTAGAGGGCAGAATTTGCTCTGGTTTGGTGTCTGGCCGCAGTTCAGGGACTGCCTGCTCAAAGCTGGGTGAACTGCAGCTCCCCTGTTGCTGCAGGGGTGTGGGATGGAGCACTGGACACACGGTTCACAGAACCACACAGAACCACACAGGGTCACACAGAACCATACAGAGTCACACAGAACCACACAGTCACAGAATCTCACAGAATCTCACAGAATCACACAGAATCACACAGAATCATAGAATCAGTCACACAGAACCACACAGAACCACACAGAGTCACACAGAGTCACACAGAGTCACACAGAACCACACAGTCACAGAATCACACAGAGAAACAGAGTCACAGAACCACAGAGTCACAGAATCCCACAGAGTCACAGAATCACACAGAATCATAGAATCAGTCATACAGTATCACACAAAGTCACAGAATCACACCAAATCACAGAACCACAGAATCCCAAGATCCCAGAGAATCACACAATCACAGGATCACACAGTCACCAGGTTGGAAGAGACCTCCAAGATCATCGAGTCCCACCCATGCCCTCACACCTCAAGGGGACCCTGGCACCAAGTGCCACATCCAGTCTGGTTTTAAACACATCCAGAGTTTGACCCCTTCCCGACTCTTCAGGAAGGGTTGAAGGAGTCAAGAAGGGCGGGTATTTATTGTCCACTAAGGCACTGGTCCTGCTGCCTTCCCAGCACCTGGAGTGTGAGAGGGCTCCTTGTGGGGCCAAGAGCTGTGCCACCCTTGTGGCAGGGTGCCAGTGCTGGGCAGAGCAGGCAGGAGCTGCCAAATGCCCTGGAAAGCTTTAAAGTGAGAGAGAAATTGGGGCATGTGAGCTGAGTCCAGGCCAGCCTGGAGCCCTGCCTGGGAGTTTGTATTTCCTTGTACCAGTTCCCTTTTTTTCATGGCTTTGCAGCTGTGGGAAAGGGATGCTCTGAGAGCATGGTGAGAGCTCTTATATAAAAAAGGATGGGAAAATAAACATGATTTTTGGTACAAAAAGGTGATTTTTGTCTCCATATCATAACTTTGCTGGTGCAGAGCTGAACCCGGAGCCTTGTGGCACTGAGCTGCAGGGAGCTCATCCAAGCTGGAGGGGCCAGCTGAGGAGCTGGAGCTGCATCACAGCTGTGCTGGGCTGGGTACTACCTCCACATCCCTGGAAAAGGCTGGAAATCCTGTTCCCTGCCCCAAAAATCCACCTTGGCACAGCAGGTAGGGTGTCTCAGAGCCTCTGGGGGATGGAGGTGCCCCTCTGCCCAAATGCCACCAGGGCTGAAAGCCAGGACAGGAGCCATCACTTGTCATGATAGACATTCCCCAGGGACAAACCAGAGCCCTGGTCACACCACTCGAGCTGTTTTGTCCCCAAGGGTGTGCACACCTCTGTGACAGCAGTGTCCCTCCTCCCCTCAGAGGGTGCCCCTGCCCTTGCAGTCACACTGGAGCACCAGCCCAGCCGCCGGCTGAGTTTAGAGGTCAAACCAGCCAGAACTGGGCCAGGCTGAAGCTCCCTGCTGCTCTGCTGGGATGAAGGACACCTTCTCCCAGATGGCCACTTTGGCGGGACAAATGTTCCTCCACGTGGCCCTGGCTTGGTGGCACGGGGGAGGCTTGACCTTGGGACTGGTTCTGTGCAGGGGCTGGAGCCCAGGGCAGCACAGGGACATCCCAGCCCGGGCTGTGCTCCTGCTCTGGGGCTCCTTGCAGCAGCTGCTCTGCTGCCCAAATCCTGCTGACATCTCATGGTGACAGCTCCAAGGGGTGCCCAATCCCTCCTCGTGGTCAACCCCAACCCCTCCTACCCAGGAAGGGCTCCTTTACCCCCTGCCTGAGGCGGAGAGCAGCACTGTCCTCCCTCCCTGCCACCAGCACAGCCACCAGCCAGGTCTGTGTCCCAAAATGTCTCTGCCCCAGCCCCCTTTCCCATCCAAGGTGTCCCCGTTGCTGCAGAGGTGTGGGCTGGAGACAGCTGAACAGCACTGGCTCCATGAGGCTTTCAGGAGCGGGTCCCCACAGGCATGGACACACAGGGACTGCTGGGATAATTTAAAAACCAGGCCAGAGACCTGATTATTGCCCTAGTTTGCATCAAATCTCAGTTTGGGTTTTTTTAGCAGACTTTTGATGAGCTTGTCAATGACAAGTTGCTAATTGAGGAGTGGGAGGCCCACAGCGTCCTGTGAAAACGGGGGAGAAAAAAAGCCAGAATAAAAAAATTGTCTAAACCTGGCAGTGGGCCTGACTGCAGGGACCAGGGGGATGGAGGGAAGCCAGGCTGGGGTGGCCTCAGGGACACCACGGGGGTGGTGCTCAGTCAGGGAGGTGGGGACACCCCAAATCTCTGCAGGGGCTGGGAGAGACTCCGTGAGCTTCAGCAGGGAGACACCCCATCACCCTGGGGTGCTGCAGCACTGGGGGAGGACTCTTGGTCTCTAACAACATCAGGCACCCCTCAGCACTGTGTAGAGCTCCAGGCTCCACTTTTTTTTATTCCACATCCCCCCACTATATTCATTGATATATAAATGCCCTACACGTACTGCTGGGCTAGCAAGTACACATCAGAGCACAAGCTAAAACACGAGGTAAGAAAGGATGGGGGAGAGATGAAAAAACACTCGGTTTAAATATTCTTGAATTTATTAATGGTACAAAACACATTTTCTTCCTGCACTCCTGTGGATTATCTCCTGCACCCCACTGTGAGAAGGGTGGGGTTGAAGTGAGCCAGCCTGGCCCCCTCCCCTTGCACCCACCATCCCCATTCCCCCTCTTTCCCTGCAGTGGGCACTGCCCTGCACAAAGCAGCTTTGTCTCCCTCTTCCTGTCCCTCTGCTCCCATCTGGCCGCTGTCCCTTCCTGGCGCCCGGCCCATCTCTCTGCAGCACAAGGACCCTCCTCCCCCTCCTCCTCCTCCTCCTCCATTAATCTGGGCAGAATCCCAGCCCCCCTTTGCCTCTGGCAGCTCACAGGGCACCTGCAGTCTGAAGGTGATGGGGAGGATGGCAGGGTCCCCACCCACCCTGGGGGCCAAAGGTGCTGGTGGCACTGGAGAGAGGGATGGGCGCTGCTCCCCAAAACCCTCAGGAGTCTTGGGGGGCTCTTTTCCTCCTGCACCCCTTGGACTACGTGGCTGCTCTCCCTTCCCTGTGCCAGCCAGGCTGTGTTACCTGGAGCTCACCCAGGAGGGCTCCTCTCAAATCCCAAATCAAATCCCACCTGTCAGAGCCCTGGGCGAGAGGAGGGGAGCTGCCCAGGACATGTCTCTGCTCCCCAGCCCAAAACTGGCAGTGATTTCTGAGCCTTGGCCAACACGATGTGCTGGGCTCCGTGTCACCCACAGCCCTGTCCCTCAGGAGAGGAACATGCCCCAACACAGCCAGATCCATTCCCTTTCCTGCTCCCAGAGGCCCCGGCAAAGCTTGGGGTGGTTTGGCTCAGCATTGCTGCCCGTTCACGAGAAGAGGGGGCCAAAATCCACTCCCCAAACTGGGCATGGCTGCTTTTGTCATGTTCCAAAGGGAGAAGGCTCAGGCAGGCAGCCCCTGCACCTTGTCAGAACATTTTGGCTTTTTTCTGGCCTTTTTTTGGGGTGAGGGTTTTGTAAAGCTCTGCCTTTGGCCCGACTCTCTGTGGTTAACGGGGGCTGCAGGATTCCATGAAGGAATTAACACTGCCTGGCTCTGTGCTTCCAGGGGCTCCCAGGGATGGTTTGGCAGGGGCCAACCCTGGGTTCTGGGGTTCAGAGGAACATTCCTGCCTGCAGAGGCAGCAGCAGACTCTGGGACCAGGCACATGGGCTGGCTCTGCCACCAGCAGCTCGGTGACGGTGACCCTGTCAAGTCCCACCCAGAACACTGCAGGGGCCACAGCGAGTTCCAGGAGTGTGGGGGGCTCGGGAGAGGGGACACACACAGGGGGATCCCCTTGGAGCTGAGCCCTTCCAGCCACTCTGTGTCCTAACAGCAGTGCCGACAATCTTTGGTTTGCTCTCCTCCCTCCTGGCATCGCTCTCCTGCCCTGCCTCTCCTCCCTGCCCTCCCTTCTCCCAGCCCCATTCCCTCAGGCTCTGGCTGCTTCCCTGGCACTGATCTCCTCGGGCATCCGGCCACCAGCACGGCTGGGTCAAGGGCTCTGTCCCACAGGGAGGACAGACAGACAGAGTGTTCTCCTGGCAGAGGTCACCACAAGGTCCCACAGGCTGCAAAAGGGCAAAATCCCACCACATCCTATTTAGTCCGGAGAGTGGCTGAGGGCTGGTGCTGCTCCTCCACGTGATGGATGAGCCTTTGGCAGCCCCCGAGTCCCAAGGGGGCCGGCCAAGGGCCAGCAGGGCCCTCCCTCCGCCCTCTCTTTCCCCGCGGTCACAAGGTTTCAGTCAGCAAAAGGCAAATTTTATTCCATTTACGCACGCTTTATTATTGTTATAAATAATAATAAATCACAGTGGCGGGAAGTGGATTTATGGAGCAGGAAGGGATGTGGAGGCTGGTGAACCACCTCTCGCTTCCCCCCCCCAGGGCCTGTGAGGTGTGAGAGGAGCCAGCTGTGGGGGGAAATCAAATCCCAGGGGATGCCATGGGGGGGCTGGAGGGGAGCAGGGCAGGGGTCTCTGGGGGGGCTTTCCCACCGCTCTCCCTGCTATGGATATCTCCTCTCCTCACTGGCCTTTTGCACCCAGTGCCCCCAGGGATCCTTTTTGGACACTTTGTACCCCAAGCACTGCGATTTCCAAATGGGTTTGGATTACATTGGCTGCCCTCCCTTCTGAGGCGTTTATGGGAGGAGATGCCCCTGCTGCCACCAGCTCCCAGGGGTGTCTCCTGCTCTGGACTCCAGCTCCCAGTGTCTGTGTCACACCCAGGGTAACCTCCCCAGTGCCTTTGGGGACCCCAAAGGAAGGGGGGAGAGAGAGCTGCACGAAAACTTGGCTTTTTTGTGATTTCCACCCCCCCTTGCTTTGCTGGATGAAGTCATGGCTGGAGGAGCTGCTGGTGGGACTCAGCCCATGACCACAGCCTGATGGAGATTCCAGCTCCCCACCCAGCTCTCCCTGGGGCCGAGTGACAGCTCAGCTCACAGACCCAATGGAAAACTGGCTTGGCTAAATTTTTTGTTTGTTTGTTTTGTTTTGTTTTTATTATTAGCATTATTTTATTTTTAATCTGATGTGTTTTGGTTTGGTTTTCAAGGTCAATTAACAAATAAAAAATAACAACAACAAACCCAAAAAACACACCAGCTGCAAAAACAAGGTCTCCACGAGTTGGTGACATGGGACCGGCACTACCTGTGGCATCTGGATGCTCCAGCTCTGTCAAGAGCAGGAAGTGAGTTGGGGACAATCCCCAGAAGGGGAACAAAGGGCTCTCCACCACTGTGTGACCTGTTCCTGTACCACCAAGAGCTTCCAGCCCTGCTGCCTGTGGAGCCTGAAGGTTCCTTGGTCCCACTGCCATGGCTGTACCTGGGGCAGTGACAGGGAGGGGCAGGAGAGGTGCTGAGCTGATCCCAGTGGTGGGGAAAGGACATGGAGAAGGGGGAGAAGCAGCAGCAGGAGGGCACCAGGGTGGAGGAAAGGAAGATCCGAGCTGTTGAGGGATGCTCAGAGCACCCCAGCATGGATACCCTGGGCCAGGCTCAGGACCCCTCTGGAACTGGCTGGGCACCTCAGAGTTTGCTGAATCCCCACCTGAGCTGCGGGGGACAGAGCCAGCACCGGGCAGAGGCTGGAACCCACAGCCCTACTGCAGGCAGAGCCCTCAGTCCCCACCACGGCTGCAGTGACAGACCTCTGCCCGGTGCTGGCTCTGTCCCCTGCAGCCCAGGCAGGGATTCAGCAAACTCTGAGGTGCCCAGCCAGTTCCAGAGGGGTCCTGAGCCTGGCCCAGGGTATCCATGCTGGGGTGCTCTGAGCATCCGTACAGACCTCCCGTACCTCTCCCTGGCTCCATCCCACATCCAGGACCTCCTTTCCAAGCCCAAGGCTCCCCTCCCAGGAGCAAGGCCATGAACCCTGCGATGTCACTTGTCCCCAGCGCCTGCCGGGGGCTGTGTCCTGCCGCGTTCTTTGTGTCCCGTTTGGCAGGACTGGGACTCCAGCTCTGTTTCTCTTGGCCTCCCCCGTGTCACCGCCTCAGCTCGGGAATTCCCCCAGCTCGACACGCTGCGCTGAACACGTTCCCGCTCCCGCCTGTCCCCGGTAATTAGCGCGGCTGACCGGGTTTCCTTCATCAGTGCTAATTGGCCGGGTCTGTGTTTGCGGCTGCCCCTTCCCGGTTCTCGCCGTGCCCTGGGGTAATTTCAACACAAGAGAGAAGAGAAACGAAATGAAACTCGGTGTGCCCCCTCTCGCTGCACACATCCTGACACCAACACGGGCAGCTGGGACACGGGGACACTGCGAGGCTCAGGGCATCGTGGAGGCTGTGGCTTCTCAAGCCAAACCCACCCCTGGAGTTCTGCAAAGCCTCCCCATCAGTGGTGACTGTCACCCACCTGGGGACACCCTCGCTTGACCGTCCCCGGTTCCTCCACCCGCAGCACTCAGCTCCAGGTACCCGGGGGCATCACCAGCCAAGGGGGCAGCGAAGTCCAGTGCCCTGGGATGAAGCCACCCCGGTTAGGACAGGGGCTGGGGACAGCCCGAGGGTGGCACCTGGAAATGCTCGGCCCCGCTCGCCATTAGCTGCGGGTCGATGGGATTGATCTCCACCATCCCCCTGGAGCTATCTCTGATGCACTCCAGGTGATTCAGCAGCAGGAGAGGGACAGCAGCTCCAGGGCAGAGGACAGGGTGCCACAGGGACCCCAGAGCAGCAAATCCCTGCCCTGTCACTGCCCTGACCCCCGTGGCCTCTCCTGTGGTCTGGGACCGCCTGTCCCAAAGGAGGATGCTCTGGTTAGAGCCACTCACGTGTGAGTGTGTGTGTGTCTGTGTGTGTCTGTGTGTGTGTGAGTGACCAGGGCCGTCCCCACGTGCGCAGGAGAGGAAGGAGAGCTGGATCTGTGGGATGCAAGGGAATCTGGGGACAGGGATGTCCCTCTGAGAGATGCATGGGCATTTCCCGGCGTCTCTGTGCAGCTGGATGGAGGTTTGGTGTCTCTGTGGGGCACTGGGGGATTTGGGAAGTGCCTGTCAATCTGCAAAGGGGACTCAGGGGGTGCAGAACCGGGGGGGTCTCGGGGGGCAGAGGGTGGAGGCCACAGAGCTGCATCTGAACAGAGATACTGGATGTGGACAGATGGGAATACAGGGATGGAGGCTGTGCCCTGCTCACCTGGAGCCTCCTGTGCTCTGCTAACAGGGGGATCATCCCCAACCCCCAATCCCAGGCTCTGTCCCACCCTCCCCCTCACATCTGGTCAGCAGCAGCTTATTTTTTCCTCCAAGGTTGCAACACCCTGAGCCATGGGATGTTTTTTCCTCAGCCTGTGTTGCACCCAGCGCAGGGAGAGGGTGGGAGGATTGGCCATGTCCAAATGCCCTCCCATCCACCATCCCCAAGTACAGAGAGGGGAAACCACAGCAAGCAAATCAGGGCTGGAGAAGGGAGAGTGGATTCCTGCCGGGATGGGGAAGGGTGACGGAATCTCAACTGGGTCTGGTTCTCCAGATCCTCCGGGACTGGGCAGCAGTGACCAGATCCCTGCCAGTGATGGACAGGGGCAGCTGCATCCTCTTGGGGCTGTTCCTACCATGATCCCCAGCCATGTCACCCTCCACTTAAAGACCTGGGTGACCAGAGGATGGGGGTGCCACCAGAGCAGACCTAGAGGACACAAGATTGGAGGTGCCCCAAGGACACCAAGGGCTGAACCACCCCACGTCAGCAGCACCAGGATGTCCAGACCCCATGTGTGCCTCACTTTTCCCACCAGAATAAATACCATTCATTCAGAAGAAACGATTTTATTATTTTTTTTTCCCAAAGAAAAAAAGCAATATAAATATTAGAGTATAAAACTTGCGTGTAACACATCGACATTGGTCTATATGGGTATAAGAAGGATATAAGCATATATATAATATATAAGTATAATTCAATATTAGACACATTGAAAGGGCAAACGTGTTTCATTTCACGGACACTCGGAGCACAGACCACATGGAAAGAAGATACAGAGAAAAGTGAAAATACTGATGTCCACAAGTTAGTTACCGCGATTAAAAATAACACGCCACTAAATACACAACACTCGCTACGCTACCTCAGATTGCAGATTAAAAAGAAAATATAAAGACTACGATTCAGCTACAGCATTTCTAGAGGGGGGGCAGGTGGCAGCTGCAGGGGACAGGCTAGGAACCGCTCCCAGTGCAGACAGCGCCGGAGGTGGCTGGATCCGGATGAAACACGGAGGATGCTCCTGCTGCCCTGGGTTTGGGGAGGGGGCAGGGGTGCGGAGAGCCTGGCTGAAAGGGCTGGATCTGCTCGGGTGAGTTACGTGTTAGTGATTAAAAAAGGAAGAAAAAACAACACACACCCCCCTGGGAAACTCGGTGCGGCCCCTTCCTGGTCACCCCACAGCTCCTCTCCCAGCTCTGGCTACACAAAGCCCCCATCTGCCTCCCCTGGGGGCTCAGAGCTGCTTTGCCATGGGAAGCTGGCCTGGTGCTTTGGTGGTGGGCACATGGAGAAACTCTAATCCTCATCCTTCAATTCTCCCCGTGGGGTACAAAGCCCAGAGCCAGCGGGGTCATCACCTCCTCCGGGCTGGCCCCGCACCGTCCCATGTGACACTCCCCCAATTATTGTCCCCCCACTCTGCAGCGTCACCCCCTGCTCTTGGGTCCCTTGTCTGGATCTGGTCCCCAAACGCCACCAAAACAACCGTCACTTACTCAGTCACCAACTCTGCACCAAAGCCATGCACTGGCAGCCCTGAGGATCCCACCCCTCTGGGCGAGACCCCCGAGGGCCACCTTGTAGAACCGCCCCAAAACACCTCTGGGGCCCGAACTAGAAGCAATAATGAGTTTCCCCACCCCGCCTGAGCCATCCCACCCCCTCCCACCCCTTCCCCAGGGCAGCCCCTGCTCGAGGCTGGGCTGCCGGCGCGTTCACACCACGCGGGCATGCGAGGACTTGTGCGGGTCCGTGGAGCTACTGCGCTAGTGCAGGTGTGAGGTGAGGGACGTGCATGCAGACACCGTGTGCAGACAGTGAAGCGTCGTCCCCGAGTCCCCTGGGCGGGGACCTGGCCAGGCCTGGCCACCGGGGTGCGAGGCTCTCTTAGCCTTAATTCCATAAGAACATCGACTGTACATATAAATATTTACTGCAAAGAAGGTTTGAGATGTGTCTGCTCTTCGGAGACCCCTAGAACCACCGGGGCAGCTGCCGCACACCTCGGCGTGCTCCTCATGGAATTCCCTGCCTCTCACAGCAGGAGGGCTTTTTCCTTATCATATTTCAGGCCATTAGTGGTTACACTTTAAAAAAAACCAACAAAACAAAAAAATGTTTAGGATGCAGCTTTGCCATATTCCCTTTGACTCATGCAATATAAACACTTCTTTTTTTTTTTTTTTTCAGATGACAGGTAAGCAGGAACTGAAGCACTCCCTACCAACTTCCAAATTCCAAACTCCATCGCTATCATTGACTGGGGGTGAATTTTACGAATGGAAAATTTAAGAGCAAAGAACTGGAGCATGGGCTCTAAGCTAAGAACTTCCTTTTCCTTTCCAAAAAATAGTTGAAGGGCTATAAATTAAAAGATCCACATTAAAATTATTTACACTGGGCAAAGCCGAGCACAAGCCTTGTGCCTTTCTCGGACTACCTGGGAGCAAATCAGATCCAAAGACGTGGCAAAAGACCTTCCGTCCTTGCATATTCTAATACCCGAGGGATTGTATAAAACATTATTCACAGGGCACTTGTTTGTGTTCGGTTGAGATTCCGGATTGGTTTTCATCACGAGACCTGAGAGCAGCGAGCCCCGGCTCTCAGCTCTGGTGATGACGAGATACATTCGCAGCATTTCCTACTTTTGCACTGCAAAAAAAATTCACATTCGTCCTCCGGCCTGGGCTGTGGTTTTGGGGGAGTGCTGGAGCCGGCTGCCCTGTAGCTCTAAGGTCTCCTTTTTTTTTTTTTTTTTTTTTCTTCACTACTTCTTCTCCTTCTTCCCGGATTTCTTCTTGTTGCCTCCGGCGGGGGCGGCGTTCTTGGCGTCGCGCTTGCCGGCGGCGTTGGTGAGGGTGGCGTTGCTGCCCGGGATGTAGACGTTCTGCCGGTAGTCGGGGACGTGCTGCAGGGTGAACTGGGGGCCGTAGCGAGCGCTCAGCCCCATCGTGCCATTGCCGCCTCCCAGGGTCGAGTTACCGTCCGCAGCTTCTGTGGGGAACGCCGGGGAAGGGGGGAAAGAGAAGGGCAGGATGTCAAAGCCAGCTGGAGACCCCCACCCCAAGCCCCAGCAGCCCCACAGGGTGTCAAACCCAAACCAACATCATCCTTCAGCTGCCCACAGCCTGGCACAGAACCCCCCTCCCCCCGAAACTGCCCGTTACAAACGGATTGGGCAGTCACACCATTAGCCATGCATTAAAGGAAATCCAATATTTATTTATTTTTCCGCCGCATTTAAAACCCTGCCAGCGGTACTTTTCTCCAGCCAGGTTTATTGAGGGAGCAGGACACAGGAGACGAGAAAGAAAACCCCTCCCCTGCAGTACCGCAAAATGGCTCTAGGAAGCCGAGCGCGAAGGAAATCAATGCCAGAGCGAGTCTGATGGTCCAGATCTGGGAGCAGGGGGAGGGGAGGGCAAATTCATTCCTGTCGCTATGCAAAGCTCCAGCGCTGAGCGAGGAGTGGGGAGGGGCACAGGGCCCCCCCGGGATGCTGGGGCTCTGCTGGATGCTGGAGACCAGATGGAGATGGGGGGGATGCGCGGAGGCAGGGGGAGAAATGAGCACAGGGGGATGGCAGGGCTCAAGTGATGCTGTTGCCATGAGCTGCTGCACGATCTGCTCCAGTGCAGCCGCCTGTGCACGGCTCCGGGTGGGATCCTTGCACAGCCCTGCTCAGAAATGGTTGGCTGAACCTCAGCCTTTATATGAGAGACTGTGGCTTCCATCTCAGCCTTTAACTGCCTCATGCTCGTGGCTGGTGTCAGGCTCTCCTGGAGGATGGGGACACCCGGTAATGGCACCCAGAGGGCCCAAGGCAGAGCCCAGGGGTGCTGCTCTCTCCTTACACAGGCAGAGAGATTGTGGGAACAAAGAAAAACAATGAGCAGAGGTGGTGGGTTGGGTCCCCTCGCGTTTTTTCTTACTCCACACCAGCTCTGTGCACACTTATGCGTTGCCTTTGCTTTTCCCTAAGCAGATGCAGGTGGATAAGCCAGACAGAAAACTGGACAAAAAGCTGGACAAAAAGCTGGACCACATCCCACCATCCCCCTGATATATGGCTGTGTACACATTCCCTGTGCAGGGGTCGGAAAGATGAAGCAACTGCAGTTTGAAAAGTTGCAGCTGCTCTGTTGGAGCAGGCGGGGAGGAAAATACAGCGAGGCTGAAAAACAAGCGTGATATTGTGCATGGGGGTGGGGGCAGGAACAAACACAGAGACCCAGCGCGGGGAAATGCCTTTCACTTCCAGCTCTTGAAGCATCCACCGCAGGAGAACTCTTCCAGAGTCCCCATGAAATGGGTTCCAGACCTAGCAGGGCTTGGAGCACCTTGTGCTGGGGAGGTGTGTGTGTGTAATTAGTGATATTTATTGCTAATCCTCACTTGCCTGAGCAGCAGCTTATTTCATTAGCAACCAACTCCAGCCCACACCCATCAAGGTGTTGGGAATGATCCCCCTGGGATGGGATGACTGGAGATGTGCAGGGACAGTCTCACAGGTGACTACAGCCTCCAGCCATGGGAGAATTGTTTATTCTGGGCTGTCCCAGCTGCAGTCAGCCCAGTGAGAGGCTGGGTGGACTTGGACACCTTCTCTTGCCTGGGTATTTCTGCCCACCCCAGGGCTCTGAGCAGTGAAGGGCTGGGGGCTGCCAGCACCACCCAGGTGCCCATGAATTCATCTGCAGTCTCAGCACAGCCTCCACCAGGGAGAAAAAGGCCCTGGTGAAGTTCCCAGCCTGCCAGTCGGTCCCGGGAAAGGGCGACCGGCTGTTTCTAGGTAACACTGACATTAAGGCTGAAAAGAAGAGAGAACAGGAACAATAGAGGGTAATGAATGGGCACCGAGGTGCTCTTGCCAAGCAAAGCACTGGAGCTCTTGTTGCTGGAAAGGTCACGCTCAGCCTCTACCGGCAGCCTGTCATTATCCCAAACGGTCCTGAGGAGGAAAATGAGAATTTGGGCATCGGCAAAAATAACCAGCGAGCGGCTCCCCGGCCCCCATGGGCAGAGGGGAGGCTGGGGGCAGCCCCAGAGCATGTGTTGCTGCAGCTGCTGGTGGGGCTTTCAGGAGACCCCAATATAGCGTGTCTGCCCCTGCCTGGGGGGACAAGGACCTGCCCGGGCTGCCTTTCCGTCTGCTCTGCCACCACCCCGCGGCACCTCTCTAAATTCTCCTTGGGACCCAGAGTATTTTAAGGACAGGCTGTCTGCCCTTGAGTGTCTGGTGTCCTGGAGCATCTGTGCTCCTTGGGCTGGGCTAGCAGCTGCCTCTGCCCATTCAGATCGCTCCAAACACTGTTTTTTCATATTTTTCCCAATTGCAAGGCAGGAAGATCCAGATGGTTGGGAAGGGAGACAGAACCCTACAGCAAGGTCACAGGCCTGGGGGGAAAATCAGGTCTCCAGATACTCTGGCTTTGATGGTAATTTAACCATCGGGAAAGGGATTTAATCCTCAAAGGACTGGATGGTGCAGGCTTGGCCTGGCACGGCCAGCGCTGCCTCCTGCTGAAGGGAAAGCCCCGACCCAGGGTAAGGATGCATCCAAGGCATCACCTGTGTCACTGTGTCCCACCTTGGGGTCACAATCAGAGCTCAGTGGGTGACAGTGAAAGATAAGGATCATTTAAATGGCCAGGAAATCACACCCAGGGATGGGTAGCACAAAGCTTAATGGGCAATTAGCGCTACCCCTAATCAAAGCCGGCTCCAATCAACACTATTGGCAGATTAGAGAGAGCAGAAACGGGGGACAGAGAGCAAGAGTGACACAAAAACCCTGTGCTGGAGGAAAAAACGTGTGCTGTGTCCCCAGCCACACGTCCAGCACAGAAAAGGCCTGAAAAGGGTGGATAAGGGAAAACCATTATCTGTAGAAGGGATTTGATTTACATCAACCCCCGGGGTGGGCTGGAGCCGTGGGAGGGGTGAGGGCTGTGCGAGACTTGGGGATTGGGGGAGATTTGCTGCAATAGGGCCCGGGGCTCCATGGAAGTCGGTGCTTAACCTGGAAGGGACCCGCTTAGCTCTGATCCTGGGGATTGCTGGAGCAGCAGCCAGAAAAACAGCTTTATTTACCAGCAAGGAAACCGGATCTGGAGACACTGGGTGATGATAACCACATGCAACCCCAAGGGCTATTTTTCCATGGTCGTTTTTCAGAGCAAAGACACATTTCCACATTGTTTCTTTCTCTCGAGTGTAAACAACTCTCTTGCCCCAGACCTTGTCCCCCTCCCCAGCCACGCCAGCTGTCTCCTGGTGTCTGCCGAGCAGCAAAGTTCAGCTGCAGCAGCTTTCCAAGAAAGCAACACCAAAGCCATTCCTCCTCCCTCAGATTCCTTCCCTCCCAACAGCTCAAAGGAAACATCCTAAGCATTTTGCACAGGGTTTTATGGCTGTGCTTCTATTTTTAAATCAAGGGGGGAAAGACATGAAGGTATTTATAAATAAAGACTCTATGAATACCAAGCTCTTTATCCATAATGCTGCACAGAGTGACAATTGTCCTTGTTTTATGCAAAGCCACGGGTGTGTGGGAAGATCCCTCCCTGCCCAAGGCTTCTGCACAGCCAAAAACCAGAACAAACCAACCCAAAACGGCCCAGAACCACCCTCCTGCGAATACAACTGCAAGGAGGTGGCAGCAGCCAGTGGGAGAGCCCATGGCTCAGCAGAGGGACTCGGGGAGCTCCTCTGCACACCAGGTTTGTTGGGAATAGTGAGCCAGGCATTCGCTGCTTCCCTGGTCCAGCCTCCAGCCACACACCCCCTTCCAGCCTTCCTTCCTCCTCACCTCACAGCAAGTTTAATTTACTGTGACTCTTTGGAACCGAGTAGTTTATAAAACCTCATCTCCAGACTGGCCCTTTCAGGTAACACAACCACAGCACAGGCAGATGGTGTTGTTTCAATGCAGAGTTTGGGTGGAAGAGGTGTCCCTGTCTACAGGCCCCTCCTCTGCCTGGAATCCTTCCTGACCCCTCTCTCTGCAGGGACATCAGTGCTTTTCCACAGCTGTGGGATCTTTCAAAACAGAACTTCAGCAGGCAGCCCATCTAACCCAGATAAATCAGTCCCACAACATCTCATCTATCAGGGATGGCCCTGCCGGAGCAGGAGGCAGGGTTTTCCCAGGAGCAATGGAGACCAACCGTTGGCTGAAGCCAGGATCATGGCTTGGAGCATCTCCGTGTCAAACTGGTTGTTGGGCCAGGCTCCAGCTTCCTCTCCATTCTGGGAGCTATGGGAAAAGAAAACAAACAGCAAGTTACTGCAGTTCAGTCAGGAGGAGCAGACTGGAGCAGTGCATGCTTTCAATCCTTCTATTAAATAGCACTGAGGTGTCCATCCCTTCCCAAGCTCTTGAAAAATAACCACCAAAAGCACTTTGGGACTCAATGGTGCTTCCAGCAACACCATCCTAACTTCCGCTGCCTTCAGAGGCTACAGCCAAGCACCTCATCTCCTCAAAATCCCACCAGTACGGAATCACAGAATGGTTTGGGTCAGAGCAGAACTTGAAGATCAACTATTTTCCAACCCCCTGCCATGGGATATTAGGTAATCCACTGCCAAAATTACAAAGTAATATCATAAAACCTGCAGTCCTAAAGCCCCAGAGGTGCATAAGCACTCTTGTGTGATCAGGTCCTCTGTCCTTTTGCAGGCTGTGAGTGGATGCACCTTTCAAGCTCTTTCAGGTTACAGCTCCATTCTGCATCTTCATTCATGGGATGGAGGGTGAGAAACCCCACGGTGTGGTGAGGTTTGGGACCATCATGGAGCAGCTGCCTGGAACCACAGAATTTGCTCTGAAAAGAGTCCAAGATCAGTCCTGGGGAGGCTGGAGCAGCAGGGCGAGGAGAGCAGGGAGCATCTGAGCATCTGCCTTGGTTCCCTTTGGCTGCTGGGGGTGCTGAGCACCACAGACCTGCCTGGGAAAACACGGGGGATGCTGACAGACTTTGGCTGAGGAGGTTCTGTGGCTGAGGCTACAATCAGCACTCTGTGTGCAGGCTAACAAGCCCTGCTTTCATGTCTGCCAGGTGTCAGCTGTGCCCAGCCACCGCTCACTGCTCAGGGCTGTGCTCCCAGAGCCCCTCCAGAGCCTGCACACTTCCTAAGCATCTCACCAGCTTCCTGGGGTCCCCTCTGCTCTGTCCCTAAGTGACCCCACCACTCAGATCACTGCTGTCTGCTCTCCCACAGCCCTTTCCATCCATTGGAATGCCAGGATTTACCCCTTGGCTTTGTACTGGTTCCCTCAGGAACCCTCAGGCTGCCCTGCTCTTGTCCTGAAGTGAGATAGGGAAGGAGAGAGGGTTGGAAAGCCCTTCCCATGAAGAGACCTTCCCCCATTTCCCAGGAAAGTGTTCAAACCACCAGGCTCCTCCACCACTGTGGTCCCAGCCCTTAATCTCAGGGACTGCCAGACCCCAACACCCTGCTCAGACCCCAACACCCTGCTCAGACCTCAAAACCTGCTCAGACCCCAACACCCTGCTCAGACCCCAACACTCTGCCCAGACCCCAAAGCCCTGCTCAGCTCCCAATGCCCTGCTGAGATCTCAGCATCCTGTTCAGACCCCAGATTCCTGCTCAGACCCTGAATTCAGACCCCAGATTCCTGCCCAGACCCTGAATTCCTGCTCAGCCACGCTCAAGCAGCCGACATCCCCAGCTCCAGGGTGTCCCGCTGGCAGCGCTCAGCACCCTGCACGCTGCAAACGCCAGCACAGGCACGGCCGGTGCCAGCTCAGTGCCAAGTGCTGGGCAGCAGATGGGCTCCTCACGCCCTGCTGGGCATCCCCCTGCCTGAGTGCCCCCTCCACCTGGACCCCCACACACTGAACAGGCTCAATATGGACATTTGGGAATTGGAAGGGGCCCACAGGCGCATTCTTGAAGGTTGTACCTGCCACAGTAACCCGGTAGCTGCACCAAAGCTCTGCAAGGAGAGAAGCCTTGAATGCACATGAGCTTCCACCATCCCTGTGAAACCCTTTCCTATGCTTAGGGTGTCCAGAGAAGCATCCCTTGGATCCCTGGAAGTGTCCAAGGCCAGCTTGGATGGGACTTGGAGCAACCTGGGATAGTGCAAGGTGTCCCTGCCATGGCAAGGGAGGGATGGGATGGTCTCGGGTTTCTGTGTGTTTTTGTTCCTCCCGAGAATGCAAAAGTCTTTTTGCCCAGCACCGAGATCGAAGAAAAGACCGAGAGCGGTCTCCTCTGCTTTTTCAAGGTTGTTTATTCTCTCTTATCTCTACATTTTCTTCCCTGACCTACAGAGATCCATGCAGCAGGTCAGTTCATGGGGAATAACACCACCCCGAAGGTGACGAGTACCTTTATACTAAAAATTATGTCTACATTGTTTACAAAAGATTCCAAATCCCTATCTTTCATGTTAGGAAGTCAGGCTCTGCTCTAAACCAACCAAAGATGCCAATACCATGGCAGAAAATGGAGAAGATGAAGAAGGAAGAAGAAGCCCCAAAGCCACGTGCAGAGGCCATATTGTGATTTTCTGCTTATCAGCCTAAAATCTCTATAAATCTATTTTTCACACTGTGACTAACTAACTACCACTCTACATAAACTCTCGTGGTTTGTAAATCCTCACACAGAGGTGGTAATCTCTCCCAAGGGCTAAAATAGAAGGCATAGGTGTTTTTGACTCCTTGCCAAGGTTTCCCAGCACCCCGTCCAGGTCTGCAATCACCCAGGACAGTCAGAGGAGTGTTCTGGACTCTGACAGGATGGGATGGTCTGTGAGATCCTTTCCAACCCAAACCATTCTGAATTCTGAATATACATTCAAACTCCATTTAAAACAAAATATCTGACCATAAGGAGGCTGTGCAGACACTCCCAGGCGCTCTGCAGAAAATCTGGTGAAAGATGTGTGGGACCTGAGCCAGGATCACAGGACCATCCCTCCCCTTCTGTATCCCTGTGCCTGGTCCATCCCCAGCCGGGCACGGGGCGCTGCTCTCACCCCAGTTAATCTTTAGAGGATGCAAATAGCCGCTAATGGAGCAGGAGCTGCCCCGGCACGACCCTGCCGGCAGCATCCCGAAATACCTGCCGCACCCGGGCCGTCCTGGGCACTATTTCCAGTCTCCTGGGCACTATTTCCAGCCTCCTGCCCGCCGTGCGCCGTGGCACGGTTTCAAAAAGGCCACAAGTGAGGAGTGCTCGCCTCCCAGATAGATTCCTCCGCGATGGTTTTGCCGAGACTCCTCGCTCGGTGCCGTGCCAGGACAAGGTGGGGACAGCCCTGGGGCTGCAGTGACCTGTTAATGTCACAAACAGGGCTGGGAATAGAGCCCCGGGCTAGATCCAATAAAGGACTTAGCAACCTGAACTCCATTGCAAACCACAACCCATTCAGCCACCCGTTAACCCCAGCAGCTCCTGCCCCAGCTGGAAGATGAGGTTCCCAGGTTTTTCAGGGCTTCAGGAAAGCTGCTCAGAAACATCCCTGAGCCTCCCAGCTGCTGATCCTGGCTCTGGGAGCTGCCCTAACATGATGGGGGCACCCAGAGATGGTGGGAGGGAAAGCACATGAAAGTGCCAAATACATTTTGTTGGGTTTTGGTTGGGGTTTTGTTTGTTTGTTTGTTTGTTTTTAATGTACTATTCCAGTGGTTTGAACTCCGTTGTGAAATCAGAGGCTCGGGTTTAACTCCCTCTTTGATGTGGCAGTGCCAGCATCACATTTTCCACCTCCCAAAAGGCTCTTCCATCCTCTCCCACCCCTCCTTCTGGTAACACCTTCAGGCTTCCCTGCACAGAAATTTCTCCTGCCTCCTGTCAAAGCCTCCATGTCCTATGGCAGTGGGAATACACGGAAGGGAAGGTTCACCCCGTGGGCAGGAAATTCACATGCACCAGGACTCCTGACCCAACCAAGCTCCCTCACCAGGTGGCCCTCGCCCCCCCACGCCAACAGCCCTGGGCCCCAGGACTGCATGAAGGCACAGACAGGAGAGCTGGCACCCCTGGGCACCAGACTTGGCCAGGAATGGGCTGGAAAGGGAGGGATGAGGGCTCTGGGAGGGGTCCCTGAAGCCTCAGAGTGGTCTGAGTGGCACAGTCCGACCCTCCCAGCACACTGCCCCAGGGGAGACAAGACACGAGTCAGGTTGTGTTGAGCTCTTGGTTTAGAGTTGTGTGTTCCAGGGGAGGAGGACTGTGCATCAGCAGCCAGCTCAGGATGGGCATTTAAGGCCCTTTTCCTTCCCTGTCTTAGTGAGGGATGAACACATGAACCCCTGGGATGAGCCTCACCAGCCTCTCCATTACCCCACTGTCTGGGGGACACACAAAGCCCTACATCCCCTTAATTCCCTGTGAGATCACAAAATCAGACTGGAAAAGGGGCATGAATCATAGAATCCTGCAATGGTTTGGGTTGGAAGAGTCCTTAAGGATCTTGCAGAGCTCCCAGGCACCACACCTCCATGAAGGAGCTCTCAGCCTCTCCCACCCTGCCTTGGGCTGCGGTGCTCAGATCATCTAGGTGACTCTCATATGGCCCTGCTTTTGTTGCAGTGAGGAGCCCTGGGCACAGTGCTCCAGGTGTGGATCTGTGACTGCCACAGGGGAATTGAGGACAACCTGACCAGTAAAACCAGTCTCCATCACAGCAAGGATGCACTGGTGATTCACGTTCAACCTGACACCCCCATGTCCTTTTTTTCACCCTTACTGTACCCAGTGTTCCCAAATTTTGCACAGAGAGCCCCAAAGCTGTGTGCCTGCTCCTCATGACGCCACGTAGAAAAGCTATTTTAGAAATGCCTTAGCATTGCAAAAAAAAAAAAAAAAAGGTATTGAACTCACTTCTCTAAGCAGGAAATTCAAGTGTCTCAATTACTTGCAGCGCAATCATCCAGAATTCAGAGGCACAGAAAAAAACCCAAGGGCTGTAATCTAAAAACATCCAAAAATAACTCCTCACAGTGGAGAATGCACACAGCTGATGGCCAGACCTGGCTGCCTTCCACGGCTATAGGATGGGGCTGTGAGTCACAGCTGTGAATCACTGACTCAACAATGAGCAGCCGGCCCTGCCCGGGGCGGGCACACCCCAGAACCCCCCCTTGCCACTGCTCCCCACTCGTCCCCAGCTTTGGACGCTGCTGCAGGGAGCCTGCCCGGAATGGGAGGGCTGCTTCCTATGGAAATACTCCAAGGACTTGCTGGTTTTAATACAAATGGTGTTGATTCAATTGGGTGTTTTTTCTAAAAACCCATCCCCCATAGGATAGTTTTTTGGTTGGTTTGTTTTTGGTTTTTTTTCTCTGTTCAGTTCTACTCCACACTTCAAAGCTCAGAAAAGAGCTGGCTAGCTGGCTTTCATTTTCGGGAATGCTTCCAGCGTAGCTAGAACTGGAGAGAAGGAATCAAAGCCACATTTGTGACAAACCCAGGGGGGCAGCATCTTCAGGGGCTCAGGGCGTGGTGGACACGGAGCACAGGCCAGGTGCTGTGTCAGGAGAGGCAGGTACAGCCTCTGCAGCTGCCTTCAATAAACCTGGCTACATGGAAATCATGGAATAACCAGACAAAAGGCTTTTCTGGCAGCCCTGCCACAGCCCCACTGCATCCATCTGCATCCCAGCACTGCCCCATTACCGAGAGCTTCCACAAGCACCCACACCAGGGGGGCACTTGGGTGCTTTGCTCATCAGCTAATTTGCAGCACCCTCAGCCATCAGGTCCCTTTTTATCTTCCACTTCCAGCACAAAATTATTCCACTTCGAGCACAGAATTATTCATTTCCTTGCGGGGTTGCCATGGAGCTCGTCACTATGGCAGCCAAAGGCCTCGCAAACATTTATTTGCACAATCGCCCGATGGATTCCTGAAAAATTGTTTTCCTTGCTCTGCAGCTGGAAACACGAGTCCCAGCAGCGCCACAACAAACCGGGAAAGTTTATTCGTGCCAGAGCAGTGCTGTTAGAGCCCCAGGGGATGGAGAGGGCAGCTCAGTGCCCCGAGGACGAGACCTCGGCACTCTGAGGCGCCTGGCAGGGCTCTGGGCAGTGCTTGGGCTGGAGATTTTCCAGGGACACGCTCAGCATCCTCTCTCCTTTCTTATTTGGGTTTTTTTTGCTCCTATGGCACTGCCCTCTCCCAGCCCGTGGTCCCGGCTGCTCCGGGCAAGAGGATGTGACTGGGATTTATTTCTCCTTTCTCTCCCATTTACACTCCAGCCCCGCTTTCTCTCGGGACAGCACCCATCCATCCCCTGCCCACCCAGCTCCCAGAGCCGGGGATATCTTCCAGCCCCATTCCCGCTCAGCCCCTGCTCGCTACAGGTCCCCCCGTGCCTAAATCCCCCTGCGCTTCTCTTTCCTCTCTCCCAGCTTCCTCCCATCCCCCCCGCTGCCTCCTACACACGGCTCCAGCCGGAGGCAGCAGCAGCAGCAGTAAAATCTCAGCCCGAACATTCCCAGGCTGGCAAAGTGACAAGTGAGAGGGAGCAGATCCGTCCCTGCCGCTGCTGAGCCTCCGCTGTGCTCGAGGCGTGTGGGGACACAGCCCCGTGCCTGGGGACACGAGCATCCCTCTGTCCTACTTCCCACGCCAGCATCCCGCGGCCCACCAGCCTCCCCCGGCCCCCGAAAAATCGGGATCAGCTCCAGAATCGCCACAATTTCCTGCCTGCCCTTCCCCCACGTCCCCCCGGCTCCGCACATTCCCGGCCGTTCCTGTAATGCCTTTACAAGGCCTGCAGGGAGCCGGGATGAAGCCCAGTTTTAAGATCGTGACTTTGCAAAGATGCAATTGAAAATGTTAGCGAGGAGTTGTGCGAGCGGGGGGAAGATTTCCAGCCTCCCAAAACACTGGAGAGCTTTTTTACTTACAGCCTGTGGAGCTGCTGGATTGCTGCTGGATGAAGGCAGAACAAAAGCCCACAAAGTGGGGCCAGGGCAGTGTCCCCTCTCCCTGGAACCCTTCTAACCCTCCTGAAGGAGACAGAGCCCAGACCAGTATTATTTTCCCCAGCCATTCTGCCACCACCCGTGTCCCAGACGTGCCAGGAAGGATATTTTGAGAAATTCTTTGGAAAGGTTGTTGTTCCTGTTTTTCAGATCCTGCCCTGCAGCCGGCCATGGCACGTGCTCAGCTGCCCAGGAAGCAGATGGAGGGAGAAAAATTAAACTAATACACATAGCACCTGTTAGATTACCTAAAATAGCTTTTCTATACATAAAACTGGTGATGACACTCCTGATATTCTGGGGGCTCTCCACAGTGAGAAACACATCCCATCACCCGGATATTTCCTTCCCTCCACACAAGACTTTACAGCTTTTGTCCCACTTGGCAGGATCTGGGTTCAGACTTCAAGGGCTGTGACAAATGCAGATAAAGGGATTATTGGCCCAGAATGGTCCATAAGGGAAGGAAATGGTTTAAAAGGGCTACATGATGTAGAAAGAAGCCCAAATACTGAATCTGCTGAGATTTGGGCTGTTAATAGACCACAGTGTGGACATTGCACACAGGAGTGCTCACAGGTGGCAGAGAGGACCAGCTCTGTGGTCTCCTGACTGTGGAAGGGGAGGTGGGGTGGGACGGGACACATCTCTACAAAAACCTTCAGCTTCCAATCCCAAAATCAGATGAACTCTGCAGGCTGAGGAGGAGGGAGAGGAGGTATCCAGGGACAAGTCCTGCTCCCAGCATCAAAACAGCTCCTGCCTGCCCCAGCTACCCAAATCCACTCCAAGACTGCACCACAAGGCTGCAGCCCGTGCTCAGAGCAGAGCCAGGCTCTGAGCAGCCTCACAGTCCTTTAAAAGCAGGGTTTTGTCTGCAGGGTTGATAGGAAACCCCAATAATTAAATCACAGAATTGCTAGGTTGGAAAAGTCCTCTGAGATCATCGAGTCCAACCATTAACCCAGCACGGACAGTTCCAGCACTAACCCAAGCCCCAGGTGCCACATCTGCACAACTTTGAAAGCCCTTCAGGCATAGAGACTCCACCACTGCCCTGGGCAGTCTGTTCCAACACCTGACCATCCTTTCAGAAAGGAAATTCTCCCAATATCCCATTTGAGCCCCCCTTGGTGCAACTTGAGGCTTTTTCCTCTTCCTGTCCCTGTTCCCTGGGAGCACAGCCCGACCCCCCCGGCTGTCCCCTCCTGGCAGGGAGTTGTGCAGAGCCACAAGGGCCCCCCTGAGCCTCCTTTGCTCCAGGCTGAGCCCCTTCCTAGCTCCCTCAGCCCCTCCTGGGGCTCCAGACCCTTCCCAGCTCCCTCAGCCCCTCCTGGGGCTCCAGCCCCTTCCCAGCTCTGTTCCCTGCCCTGGACACGCTCCAGCCCCTCCAAGCCATGAGGCTCCAAGTCGTCTCCAATCTTTTCTGTTTCACAACCCACCTGTCAAACCTAACAGATAAAACAGCCTGGCACTTCCTGGGCTTCTGTGATTCCCTCCAAAGTGTTTTCTGAGCAACAGCCACACAAACAGGCTGGGGACACAACCAACCACCCCAAGTACTCCCCAAAAAGGCAACTTCTGTCCCAGGCTCCCCAGGGCATGGCAGAAGTTGGTGATTTGAGCTGCTCAGCCCCAAGGATTTGACAGGGGAAAATCCAGTCCAGAGAAGAGCTCCTTCCCTGCCACAACTCCTCCTGCACTCGGAGGTTCACAGCCCACATTAAAACAGAGCAGCTCTCACTCCTGGGAGAACGCTGTCACTTAGATTATGGCTGTTCCTTCAAAGCCATGCTCTCAAATAGATTTCCAGAGGCTGCTGTGATTTTTCAGACTGCAGGGCTCCACTCACACCTTCCCCAGGCCTTGGGGAGGCAGCTGAGAGCTGCTCCACACTCCATGTGCTGCAGGAGTTGTGGAGGAATCACTGCTCAGTACCAAACAGGCAAACAAACACAAGCCAGTCAGAAGAAGCAGGAATTTCAGCCCAGAGACTGTTACAACTTTATAATTCACCTGGAAAACGTGTGGAACCACACCTGGCAAAGCAAATACTAAATACTACTGCTGGCTTAACCCTGGGGAACATTTGGGATGGCAATGTGAGGATTGTAATTATTTCCTAAACTTCCCGAAGTGGCACTCCCCTCTGCTGCTCCTCTTGCTCCCTCAGTGAGAAGCAGCAGCCTGTCCAGCAGCCCTGCCTGGAATGTGCCCATTTCCACATTTTCCATGAATGAGCAGAAGGCAAATCCCTCCGAGTTTATCTGCACAGCCCCTCCTGTGCTTTGTGGCACCTGCTATAGGATCCACTACAACAACACGACACAAACTCGCAGCGTAAATTCCAAACGCCCACAGACACCCCTGTGGCTCCTGGGCCTGACATTATTTATTTTTAGGAAGGATGTGGGCAAAGCCTGCAGCTGTGGCCAGTTGTCCTTCTGCTGGGTATTCACCCCCGTGCTGTGCAAGCCCAGGAATGTCCGTGTTTCCCTCTCTGGTCCTCTGGCCCCAGCTGCTCTGGGATGTCCCCCCCAGACACACATGTGGGGTCAGTGTCCTGGTACACTGTCAGGCACCCCAAAAACACACCACAAGGCCCCCCCTTGGCAATGCTTTGAGCCTCAAGAACACCCCTGAGAGCTTAAAAGGCTATTTTTTATTCCTCTCCCAGCACACACAGGCAGCCTGTTGATAGTCCTGCAAGCCCAACTCTTGAAGTTCTTGCACGAGAACAAAACAAAGCATAAAAAAAAATTTAAAAATCCCTCTTTTCCTTCCTGGCTCTCTTGCTGCAGCAGCTCCACTGCCAGCCCCCAGCCCCTCGTGCTGTGGGTGGGGGGATGCTGGCTGGGGCCACATAGGGCAGCTGTGATGCTGTTTGATAAACAAGTGAAGTGAAGTGAACATCACTATTGGCTGTGCTCAGCCAGGGAGGGGAAACCTGGCTAGCAACAGCTTTGGGAAGCATTAACAAAGAGGGATTTAGGATTGGAGAAAACAAATGGAAGGGGGGTGTGAAATGGCAACTCTGCATCTTCTCTACATGCTTTGCTCCTCCCTCCTCCCCTGGAGTTGCCATGGATTCTCACACTGCTCCCCATCTCCTGGTGAGTCCCCTACTGCTGTCTCTAGATGTCTCCTGCCTGGTATCTCCTCCCAGCCTGTCCACACAGCCCAAAATTGCCCTCAGTCCTGCCACGAGATGCCTCCCAGGCCTGTCTCACCCTCTCACGCCCACCTGTGAGCAACACAGAGCCCTCCCCATCCTCCAGCAAGGAGATCCTGACTCCAGCCCGGTGTTTTCCTGAACAAATCATCACAGAGACACCAAAACAAAGAGCAGCCCCATGAATGTGCAGGGCACAACAATGAAAACAAACCAAAATAACAAGATGGGTCCTTTGTTTCAGCCCCAGTCCCTGCACTCCCCTCCCACACAGCACCAGCCCCCTCCCACAGGGAAACCCCTCGCTGATGATCCTTCAGGGATATCCTGCGATGCTGCTGGACCATTCATTTACTCCACTTTGGCCAATTCATCACTGTAATCCCCACTACAGCCACTGATCTGATTTATCTGGGTATGGCATCTGCTGCTCGGAATCAGTCTGGATTCATTTACGTTTGCCCAGAGACAGCATGGGGGTTTTAAGTTTTTTTTAAGAAAAACAAAACACAAACATCATTAAATTAATCATCCTATCCTCCTATTTCTCCCAAACAAGATTAATTCTGTTTTGCTCAGATCTGCCTGGTTACCACATTTTCAGAGCATATTGTCTGAGCTCCTCTCTCCTGAGCATGTGCACCAGAGCTCTCCCGTGTTTCAGAACAAAGAGCAGATTCTCTTTGTTGTCCTGGAGCAGCAGCGATGAAGGAGATCAAGAGCTGGTCCCTGCCTCATTGAGCTTCCCCTGTTCTGCCTGGTTCCAGGTGCCCAGAGACATGTGGGATTTGTTGTGATGGGCAGGGCTATGCAGAGAAAAGAAAGGATTGTTTCTTCCCCAGCTCCCATGGAGACAGCAAGGGAGAAATCCCAGCATGGCTTTGAGCTTGTCTCTGGCCTAGGGTCAGTGCCAGGCTCCCCCCACGATCCATCCAAACCCCTGGCCTAAGCTGCTGTGTCTTTATTGTTATTTAATTTGGGTCAAAGAGAGTTAAGAGCACATCCCTTCTTTTGATTTTCAGCTAAAAGGCAGGCTGTGCTCCCCCAGCACCAGGCAGAGCCCTGCAGTTCAGAGAGCTTGTGGTGCTACAGAGCTTCACCTGTCAGCAGGAGACACATCTGTACAGGGTTTACCAGCAGAGAGGGAGCAGCAAGCCAGGCTGGGGCAGCAGCACTTGCCCCCTCTTTAATGCCTGTACTAGCAAGCAGTGCCTGGGGAATTCACACACCAGGCAACAAAACGCTGGGAACAGCACAATGGGGAGTGGGCAGCTTTCCAGGATCTGCCTGTTTGATCACCAGGGAGATGTCAGGGCTGGGCACTGAACATATGAGAGCACTTTCTATTTCCATCCTATAACAGTGTCACCCAGGTTTGGATTAAAAACATCCCCCTTCATTTCACTTAAAACAGGAGGAAAGAAACAGGGAAAAATAATCCACAAGAGCCGATCTGTTGCAAATGTGGGCACAGGCAAGCAGGGAAAAGCAGCAGGAATTAAAATCCACCAAGATTTTCCAATTATTTCAGCAGCAGCCTGTGCTTGGGCAAAATCTCTTTCCAAAGTCAGGGTTCAGCCCATGATGTGGAACGCCCTGTCACAACATGGTGCTCAGAGCAAACTGGCCCAGGGGAAGGTGTCCCTGCCTTCAGGGGGTGGAAAAAGATGGGTGTGAAGGTCCCTTCCAACCCAAAGCATTCTGTGATGGAAGAGCAGCTGTTGCAGGGACTGTCCTGGGCACCCAGGTCACAGATCCTCAGCAGTGACCTCGTGGCTCATGCACCAGAACAAACGTCACCCTCGTTCAGCTCCTCACAAACAAAGTCACAAAGTCTGAAGCTGCCTCTCCTCTTGCCCTCTCTCTTCCCACGCCATGAGTGCTGCTCTCTCTTAGGCACTGGGGAGGGGATGGAGCTTGTGAAGAGATCTGGGCAGGAGCTGGGAGCTGGGGTGAGTGTCACTGTCCCATGACCTGAGAAAAGTCCCTGTCACTGAGCTAAGGGGGTCTGGACTGCATCAGCTCTGTGCTCTGGAGAGCCCCAGCACGGTGCTAGAAGAGGGAGCAGTAGAGCCTGCACTGATGGGGCTCATTTACTGCCTCCTCACAGCAGAACAATTACAGCAGCTGTGGTGCACTCTGCATTAACAGAGCTTTGTTAATTGTCATTTGAACTAGAGCGGAAATGCTTAGAAAGATTTTCCTTGATTAAAATATTGTCAGTGATGGGGAACTCAACAGACCTTTGAGAAAACTATTCCAGCTACAGCTTTGTTTTAAAGTCCAAGACCAGTTTCTGCTGTGAACACTTTATCTAATTGCATCCAACCCTCACTCCATTTTGGCTTTATCAGCTGGAATAGCAAAGTTTAATCACTTCAACAAGTTGGCTATAGCAATCTCTTAATTTTCTGATAAGATAAATTATTGAGCCAGACCCAGGGAAAGATTCAGGCACAGGCAGCTGCTGCAGATGTTTAATTGCAAGCTCTGACACCAAAATCCAGCATCCAGTACTCCCATTTTAAACTCCATGGGAGCTGCCCAAGAGGCCACCAGTAATGACAAAGCACAGAGTTACAGTGCCTGAGCCAGCCAGGTGAGGAAGCAAATCACCCAAATATACACCTGATTATTCAGACAGTATAATTCTCACTTCTGCCCCAAAAGATATCATCTTTTCACATATAAATTAACCTGGGGCCAGTCTCCTCATACACAGTAACCTCTGGCTGGGGTATTCACAGAGAAAGGTAGAATCCAGTTAAAATTCTTTCTTTCAAGGGAGTTCACCCTCTGAAGGGTGAACCAGGAGAAAAGGTGGGAGAGGCAAAGAACAAGATTTTGTTGTCAGTTTGTCATTTTTGGTCTCTCAGTGTGGACCAAGACAAGCAAACCTTGATGGGCCAGAGGCAAGAGAGCGCCAGTCAAAGCGGGGCACTCACGTGGGAGGTCTCTGCTCTGCTGCTGGAGCTTCTTTTCTGACCTCAAACACTCCTCACAGAGAGGATGAGGTGGAATCTCCCTCACTGGGGATATTCCAGAACCATCTGGACACAATCCTGTGCTGTGTGCTCTGGGATGACCCTGCTGAGCAGGGAGGTGCAGCTCTGGAGTTCCCTCCATGCTGACCCATCCTGTGGTTCTGTGAACACCCCTCAGCAGCACAGAGCACAAGGTCCCACGGCTGGTAAAGGCAGTGAATTCCAGTGGCCTCCATGAAGGAAGAGGAATTCAGATTTTTGACTCAGGGAGGAATTTACATGCTCAGAATCTGCTTTAGCAAAGAAGCCTGTCTCTGTGAAACCCATTGTCCAGTCCTTCCACCACCTCCACACTTCACCTGGAGTTCCTTCCAGTTCCTGAGGTGCAGACACCAAACCCAGACACACCACTGCCAACAGCAGCTGTCACACCCCCACCAAACACAGCTGACACAGGAACAGCCCTATTTCTGACTCCATCAATGACATGGACACCCACTCTCAGAGCTGCCACTCATGGACTTGCCAGCACTGAAAGTGGCACACCAAGAAAAGAAACCTCCATCCCACGGATAAATGAAGAAAGAGCCACTTACCCACTTGTTCCAGGTCTCTGGGTCTGAGAAAAGCGCCAATCTGTGTTAGGCTGAGCTTGCTGCAAAGAAAAAGAAGAGTTTTAATACTTCTATTCTTGCCTTTGAAAATGAAAGGGAACTGATCCTGGATTATTTCAGTCTGGAATATCAGCACGTTCTGTCCAAGTGAAGCAAATCAATTAGAACAAAGAGGAAGCTCCCCCTCCCCCTTTCTTGAGTATTTCTGAAGCAGCATGAGTAGCAAAAAGCATGACAAAAACTGTTCAGAGAATAATCTTCCAAAGCAGCTCAGGAAACCAGGCTGTGAAAGAAATGAAGCATGAAATAAACTGATAAGGGCATGAATTCAGCAGGAGCAGTGGCACCACAGTAATGAGCTTGGAGGAGGAAGGGGGGTGAGGGGGTGGCAGAGTTAATTGATACTGAGAAAGATGCTTTTAATACTCTAAGGTAAAATGGTAACAGTCCTTCCTAATCTCTCCTTCTTCTGTCCTTAAAAGGGCCTGTCTGAGATCTTGCTTTCATGCATTGTAGTTGAGTGCCTTTTCCTGGCTGCTGTGGCCTTGGAGCACTACAATATTTTTCTGTCCACAGAGAAAAGAATAAACTTCCGACAGCACGAGGAAAAAGCATTATTTGTTTAGGAGACACAATAACCTTCAGACACAGCAGCACACTTTGGAACCTCATTAATAAGCCCCCGTATCACTCCCTGCCTGTGTTATTTTACAAGCAGACAATGAACATTTTGTAAATAAGGAAGGACATGGAGCAAGCTTGTATATTCCTGTTTGAATCATGCCTTTGTGGAAAGCACTAAATAGCACAACTGTTTCTGTTGGGAAAACACACACACTTCCGAAAATCATGATCATCTCAATTAACTCCAGAGCAATGACATACTACCTGGAAAGGACAACACTTCCCTCAGCTACTTTAGGAAGGAGGAGTTCATAGTCCGTGCATAGTGGAACATCAGTTTTACAGGATTATTCTGCTTGTACATGCAATTACTAAGGAAAAGTGAAGACGAGTAGCGCTGACCTAGATTTTTATTTAGGAGATGTGCTCTCACTAATTTCTCTGCAGCTTTGATGATACTCATGAAAGAAGATATTAGAATAAATTACTCCCCTAAAATAGCTGCCCCACTGGTCCCCATGCTGCATGCAAATGAAGCTGTTTAAAGACATGCCCTCCAGATTTCAGATACGAATTTTTGCACACGCTGACACACAATACTGCACTAGATAAGTCCTTCCCAATATTTTGAATAGCCCTTCCATATTCTGAATTCCTGTTGTAATTACCATTTTCAAATTTAGGGCAGGCATTTGTGACACAAAATTGCTTTGCTTTTTATATCCCGAAGTTACAAAAGCTCCAGCTAAACACAGTCACCTACATCTATATTTAGGCATCTGAGTACAAACAGCTCAAGTTTTCAAAGCTTGCCGCTCCTCAGCCTCTGCAACCCCAAGGGCACATAAGGTCACCAGGATCTTTGTGAAAAATGTTCCTCCTGACATTTCAGTATTTTAGTGCTGAATACTGAATTCAGCTCCTCGCTCAACATGACCGAGTGGGAAAATGATCCCTTGCCGAGGCACAGTCAGTAATTAATAACACTTGGGGTTTGAGAAATGAGGAATTTCTACAAGGCACTCTAACACTGAGCAAAAGAAGCACAGGCAGACTTTCCTTTCAGATAACCTCCTCCGCACTACAGCTCATGCACCATGTAGGGAAAAGGGGTTAAACAGAACCAAGAAGTTAAACCCCCCAAAAAACCTGTTCCAAACCACACTAAGAATCACTTTAAATAGAAACAAGTATGAGCGGGGCCAAAGGGAAACTCTCCACTGCTACTAACACAGACTCTTTGATTCTGTAACGCTGCTCAGCCCCTTCCCCCACCTCCACCAAGCCGAGCCAAAACTTTCACCTGCCACCTCCCAGGAGATGACAGTGACACGTGTTCCCTGAGGCCACCGTCGCAGGAGGAAGGACAGACAGAGAGCAGCCAACTGGCCTGGCTATGACAAACTGTTGCTCTCAGCAGAGGGGACAGTAGGAAACAGCCATCTCTTACCCCATCACAGGGACTCGCTAAGGTGCTGGTCACCTGCTCATAGGCAGCCACGGTCTCTGCAGTGCTAGAATGGCTGAAGGGCTTTACAAAGAGGAAATCGCTCTGGTCGGACATGGGCGAGAAACAAGAGGTGTAGTTCTGTGCCTGGGAGGTCAAGCCCGCTCCTCCCACGTCCAGGTACTTGATGAAACCATCTGGCTTCATCTGCCCTCGGAAATGGGAGGCGGGCTTGCGGCCAGTCCCTCGGCAGCAACACGCCAAGGTCCAGCTGGCACTGCCACCTTTGAGACACCGGGCAGCCACCAGCCCAAACATCACACAGGACACGAGGGAGATGGACACCAAGGAGATGATGAGGTAAAGCGTTAGGTTGGTATCCTCAGGAGAAGCCTGGGGGAGGTCCAAAGACTTGGAGAAGTCCTGCACACTGTTTTCCTCCGCAGAAATGACTATTACCACAGAGGCTGAGAGGGACGGCGTGCCATTGTCCCTCACTTCCACCACCAGCCTGTGGGAATCTTCTGACTCCCTGAGAGCCTGTGCAAGCCTTATCTCTCCAGAGCGGCGTTCCACTTGGAAAGGCAAAGCCTCAGCAGACTCCTGCAACTGGTAGGATAACCAGGCATTATGGCCACTGTCAGCATCCACTGCTACAATTTTAGTTACCAGATAGCCAGGCTCTGCCAAGGCCGGGATGGCTTGGTGGAAGGCAGAGCCCTTGGGGACAGACGGGTAGACAATGTTGGGAGCATTGTCATTCTCGTCCAGGACAAACACATGGACCACAGCAGTGCTACTCAGAGCAGGAGACCCAGCATCCTTCACCTCCACAGGCACCTGGAACACCTTGTCCTGCTCGTAATCCAGAGCTCGCACGGTGTAGATGGTGCCATTGTCCTGATCTATTCGGAAATAGGTTGAGATGGGTACATCCTGCATCCCATTGTCCAGGATGGAGTAAGACAGCTTGGCATTGCTACCCTCATCAGGATCTGAGGCTGACACTGAAAAGACAGAAGTTCCAGGGAGGGAGTTTTCCTGAACGTGAGCTGTATCAAAAGGGCTGGAGAAATTTGGTGCGTTATCATTCACGTCAGCAATGCGGAGATAAAAGGTTTTTTGTGTGGCCCTCTGGGGGGACCCTGAATCCACAGCCCTCACTGTGATGTTGTAGCCACTGGCCTTCTCCCGATCAAGGGGGCCACTGGTGACCAGTGAGAAATGCTCTTTAAAAGATGACACGAGCTTAAATGGGAGCTCTTTTGCTATCTGCAGACGGACCTGCCCGTTGTCACCGGAATCGCTGTCCTTCACACCAATGAGGGCGATCACCGTGCCTGGGGCTGCATCCTCCTGCACTGGGCTGGAGACAGAGGTCAGCACTATCTCTGGGCTGTTATCATTGATATCAATTAGTTCCACTCGCAGGTGACAGTGTCCTTCCATGGCTGGGGATCCCTTGTCCCTGGCTCGCACCGCGATCTCGTAAGCACTGGATTCCTCATAATCCAGTGGGGCTTTGGTTCTGATCTCCCCTGTACGGGCATCTAAGGAGAACAGTTTGGTGAATTTACCAGGTGCATTATTGCTGGTTTTGAAAGAATATTCCACGTCCCCGTTGGGACCTTCATCCAGGTCAGTGACATTCAGTTTGGTGACCAGAGTGCCCACTGGCACATTCTCCTCCAGAAGTACCTTGGATATGGGTGGGTCACAGACAGGAGGATTGTCATTTGCATCCAAGACATGGATGGTAACCCTGGCAGTGCCAGATTTCACAGGATTCCCTCCATCCAGGGCTGTCAGTGTTAGATGATGAACAGGCACTTTCTCTCTATCCAGGGCTTTTTCAAGTACGATCTCGGGCATTTTTACACCATCTCCTCTCACGTTGATGCTCAGGGCAAAATGCTTGCTGGGGCTGAGCTCGTAGGTGGAGATGGAGTTGGAGCCCATATCCGGGTCTTCTGCTACCTCCAAGGGCAGCCGAGTCCCAGGGTTGGCCACCTCAGTGATCTCCAACACCACCTCTGGCTTGGGGAACTGGGGCGCGTTGTCATTCACGTCGAGGACGTCCACCTCAACACGGTGGAGCTGGAGGGGATTCTCCATGACGAGTTGGAGGTGCAGAGAGCACGTGGGGCTCTGCCCACACAGTGCCTCCCGGTCCAGCCTGCTGTCCAGGAGAAGCACACCTGCCGCCAGGTCCACCTGGAAGTGCCGCTGCCCCCCCTCGCTCACCAGGCGCAGGTTACGGGCGGCCAGGCTCCGCACCTCAACCCCTAAGTCCTTGGCCAGGTCTCCCACAGAGAAGCCCGGCTCGCGATCCTCGGGCACGGAGTAATGGAGCTGGGAGCAGCTGGGAGCCGGCAGGCAGGAGAGGGCTGCGAGCAGCAGCGGGAGCTGCCATGGCAAACTCTGTCCCGCGAGCATCCCGGGCCGGGTGCGCGAACGGAGCAGCGCGGAGAGGAGCGGCGGCGGCTCCGCGCAGCCTCCCCCTCCTCCCCGCCCCCGCAGCCGGCCCCGGCAGCCGGAACCCCTGCGCCCCGGGGGGGTCCGAGCGGGGTGTGCAGGGAGGAAGCCGCCGCCGGAGCCGCCGGAGCCGGACAGGGAGGGATGGAGGAGGCGGGGGAGGGGGCGAGCGCAGCCCGGCCGGCTGAACCGCTTCTCGATACGCAAAGACACACAAAGTCGGCGAGCGGAGGGGATGGACCGAGTGACAGTTTTACGTCTCTCCACAGCCCCCTCCTCCTCCTCCTCCTCCTTTTTCTCTCCCTCCTCCTCCCCTTCTCCATCTCACCGCCTTCCCCAAAATACGCACGGCGTAGCCCCCCCCCTTCCCCCGCTGCCGCCACTCCGCCCCCGCAGCGCCGGGAGGGCGCCGGGGACTCCCGGCAGCGGGAACCCCGCTCCGCCCCGCCCGGCTGCTGGCACCGGCCACCGGCGGACACCCCCTCCCCAAAGCCGGTCGGTTCGGTGCCGAGCCCCGCGAACACCGGGGCTGTGTTCAGGCTGCAGACCACACCCCTGAGCTCACCTCGCTGCACAGGGTGGGATCCGCGGAGGGTTTCACAAACATGAACTCGCTGATATCCGAGACTGGCGAAAAGCAGGAGCGGTAACGAGGGGCGGGGGGTGCCGTTGCTGTCACCTGCACGCCCATCACAGTGTCCCCTTTCTTAGGCTCATAATGCAAATGCCCAAAGATGTGGCTGGGAGGAGGCTGAAGCGTGTTCACGCTCTCCACGCAGCAGCCCTGGTTGGCAGGTGCAGAGCCCCGCCGGAGGCACCGAATGCCCAGCGCTGCCAGTCCCACCAGCGAGACGGTGGAGATGAGCACTAGGGACACAATCAGATAAAGCGTAATAGAGGGCAAGCCCCCACCGTCAGCGGCCCGAGCCTCGGAGCCCTGCAGGGCCTCTGGACCCTTCTCCTCCACCAGCACCACCAGTGTGACAGCTGTGGAGAGCGGGGGCTCCCCGGCATCCCGGACCACCACCAGCAGTTCGTGCGCAGAGGCGTCCGTCTCCTGCAGAGCCCGCGTGATCCGGACCTCTCCAGAACGCAGGGCCACGCTGAAAAGCCCCAGGTCTGTGGCTTCCACGAGGTGGTAGGACAGCCAGGCATTGCGCCCCGAGTCCGCATCTATTGCCACCACCTTGGTGATGAGGGCAGGAGGGACGATGGAGGGGGAAATTCGTAACTGAGTAGCAGAGTCCTCCCCAGCCCTGGGGAAATGCACCTGTGGGGCGTTGTCGTTCTGGTCCACTACAAAAACATGAACCAGCGTTCTGTTCCTCAGGGCCGGGGAGCCACCATCAGAGACCTCCACATGGAACTGGAGATAGGTGGTTTGCTCATAGTCAAAAGGGAATTTGGCAGTGACCTGCCCATTCGTGGGATGTATCGAGAGGTAGCGAGTAGGATCCAGGCCTGGATCTGTCCCACCAGCTCGCAGGATGGAGTAGGACAGGCGGGAATTCTGCTCCGAGTCGGGATCGGCAGCAGAGACTGTAACCAACACGCTGCCCACTGGATTGTTTTCTGCCACCAGCACTTCATAGGACGCTTGCTCAAACTGGGGAGCGTTGTCATTGACATCTATCAGGGTGATTGGCAAGATGGTGTGGCGGGAGAGTGGGGGATTGCCCAGGTCCGATGCCGAGACGGTGACATTGTAGTAGGCAACATGCTCCCGGTCCAAACGGGTGCTGGTGAGCAGCGAGTACTGGTGCTCGTAGTCCTTACGCAGCTGGAAGGGAAGATCTGGAGACACGTGACACAGGACTTTGCCCTGCTCGCCAGAGTCCCTGTCTCTGACGTGTATCACGGCCACCACTGTGCCTGGCAGTGCGTCCTCGCTCAGGGTGCTCGAGAAGGAGGTAAGAATGACTTCAGGGGCGTTGTCATTGACATCAGTGATTTCCACTACCACACTGCAGTGCTCCTCCATCGTGGGCGACCCCATGTCCTTGGCCTCCACTTCGATCTCGTACACTGTGGCCTCCTCAAAGTCCAGGTTGCCCTGGACACGAATCTCCCCAGTTTGCTCATCGATGGCAAAGATCTGGCGTAAGGCAGCTGAGTTGTGGCTACTGAGGGAGTAGCGGATATCTCCATTGGGTCCTTCGTCCACATCAGTGGCATTTAACTTCACCACGAGGGTGCCCAGCGGCGAGTTCTCCACCAAGCGTGCTCCGTATGATGGTCTGTCAAAGACCGGGTGGTTGTCATTGGCATCCAGGACCTGAATAGTGATGCGTATCTTGCTGGATTGTGGGGGAGAGCCCCCATCTTCAGCAGTCAGGACCAGGTAGTGGAAAGCTCTGAATTCCCGGTCCAGGGCCCGCTCCAGCACCAGCTCAGGAAACTTCCCACCATCAGTGCGGGCCTTCACGTTGAGGTTGAAGTTGTCATTGGCACTCAGGTGATAGGTCTGCAAGGTGTTGGTGCCCACGTCGGGGTCCTGGGCGGGCTGAATGGGGAAGCGGGCACCCAGAGATGCCAACTCGTAGATGCGCAAGGAAACCTCATCACTGGGGAACTCCGGAGGGTTGTCATTGATATCCAGGATCTCCACCTCAATACGGTAAAACTCCACTGGGTTCTCGATGGCAAGTTTCAAGTGGAGGAAGCAGCGTGGGTTCTGCCCGCAGAGCTGCTCCCGGTCTATCCTCTCACTGACCATGATAACACCGGTGTTCACATTGACGGAGAAGTACTGGGAATCCGAATCCGACAGTACCTGCAGATTAGCTGCCGCCAGTTTAGCCACATCGGTGCCCAGGTCCTTGGCGATATTGCCCACAAAGGCACCCCGTGTGAGCTCCTCCGGGATGCTGTATCGGATCTGAGCAGATGAGCTGTGCAAGAACAGACAGAAGGAGAAGACACGCGGCAGCCCCAGGGACCGGCGCGCCTGCCCTGCCCTCGGCATCCTTGCCGGGTGGCCGGCCGGGGAGCGATGCCCTCGGCGCCGGGGGCCGCGCTCAGCGCTCGCCGCTCCCATTCATTGTTTGGGGCGGACGCGGCTCGACGGGGCGGGGGGAGCGCGGCCGCGCAGCCGCTCCGCCATTGGCTGCGGCCGCGGCGGCGCCGCTCCAATCGCCGCGCGCCTTCCCCCGGACAGCAACACCGGCGCCAATCACGGCCCGCGCGCCGCACGCCCGCCGCGCGCCGCGAAACCGGCGCGGCCGCTCGCCTGGCCAGCGGGACCCGCGCCGTCGGGGAGCCCGGCACCGGAGACCCCGCCCGGCAGCGCGCTCAACTGTCCGCGGTCCCGCAGCGTGCGGCGGAGGGCAGGGAAAGCCCGGCTTTCCCTCGGCAGGTGGACGGGGGTTGGCAGGGCCGCAGGAAGGTGAAAGGTCGCTCGCTCGGAGCCGGGCCGAGTAGCAGGTGCGTAGAGCTGGGATGGGGAGCGGTGGGTCGCAGGATGGACCTCATGTAACTTAAGGGTTGCCGTCGGAGCTGAGTGGAGCTTGGGGCTGGTGCTTGCAGAAGGTCACTGGAGGGAGAACTCGCTGAGCCAGCAGCAGCAGTGGGTGAGGACGGCGGCACGGCCCCTGCGCCGGAGGCACAGGGCGGCCCGGAGGGTGACAGTGGGCGTGGCCACCGTGTGCTACACGGCTGGCCAGGTCAGATGATCAGGTAGAAGGTCAGGTCTGGCTCTCCTTGGCACCAGCCAGGAAATCTGATGGCTTGAAGCTCTCCTCCAGGGGCTGCCTCCCCAGGGGCCACGGTGATGGTGGCCAGTGGTGGAAGGCGGGGGTCACCCGTTGTCCGTCACTTATAGGACAGCGGGTTGCTGCACTGCCAGTCGCTGGCCTGGAAGGCACGCGCTGTCGAACTCCCGGTGTACAGCGAAGTGGAACAAGGATGGGGTCGGTGGACTGCGGCAAACAGTCGGTACGGAGAGACAGGCATTGTGCCAAGATATGTCCACTGCTGTCAACTTGGCCACCAGGTTAGCCGGCTGGGGCAGGACAGCGGGACCTCTGGGGTGCCTGCAGGTTCGCGTGTCATGGCAGGTGCAGGATGGTGGGGGGATGGTCGTTTGGTCCAGCAAAAAGATGAGACAGAACACATTAGCATAGAGGGGGGGGACCCGAGTCACTCACAACCACAGACACGGCAAAAACAAACCTGCAGCAGCTCGAAGGTCAACGGTGCGCTGCGCATTAGAGATTACCATTGTCAGGGTTGAGTGGGACAACAGGACAAGAGATGGGCAGGCGCCGTCTGCACTTGGCCACTCTTATGGAGTAAACAAGGCCTTGGGAATGTCCCCCTCGTCAACGGATCTGAAGCAGAGACGGTGACAGCAGGCGAGCCAGGGGGTTTGTTCTCTGGAGGGAAAGGCGTCGTAGGAGGGGCTGCGAGAAGCGGGGGGGGTTGTCGTTCCACATAAGATATATTGAGGGCCAAAGCAGGTGAGTGTGCTGGTGAGGCAGGAGAAGCCACCATCTGACGCAATGAGCTCAATGAATACGGTGCAGGTAGACCTCTACGGTACCGCTCTTTCTGTGTGACCAGGGAAAACGTTGGGTTCTGAAGGGACTTATGGCAAAAGGCACATCGGGCCAGAGAGATCTCCAGGCTCACATCACATGGCCCCCGAGAGGTCCGGTTCCCGTACATTGAAGAGCCCCACGACAGTCTCCGGTGGGGTGTCTTCTGGCACAGGAGTTCAACTCAAGGAGGTGGAGCAGAACCTCGGGGGTTGTCATTGGCATCCCTCCACTGGCACCTGCAGCACCATTGCCCTCCATCTCTGGGACCCCTCCGTCGGGGGCTCGCCCACATGAGATCTTCATAGAAACGTGACTCCTCAAAGTCAAGGGCCCCATCACCCGGACCTCACGGAGCGGGGATCCGGCCAAAGAGCCTACGCCACTGAGTCGGAGGTGTTGAACCCAACGGAGTAATGGGTCTACCCATGGGACCCTATCGGGGTCAGAACGCTTGACCCGGAGGAGCACAGCCACCACAGGTGTGTTTCGGACTTTCACTTGTATGTGGTGTGGTCACAAGGTGGGTGCGTGGTCATTACATACAGGACTGCGACTGTTATCTGTGCCGTGCCCGAGCGTGTGGTTTCCCCGTCCACGGCCGTCACCAGCACCAGATGCACGTCGGCTGCTCTTACCGGTCCAGGGCACGCTCCAGAACTAGCTCCGGAGAGTTTTTTTTTTTTTGTTTGCCATCCGGCTGTGCTTGAACGTCCAGGCGGAGAGGGTGAGTTCGGCTCAGCGGTAGGAGCCTCACCGCATTAGTGCCCAAGTCAGGGTCCTGCGCGCCACTCAGGGGGAAGCGCGCAGCACAGTGGCAGACTCGGCGATGCGCAGGGTTACGGTGAGCGGTGTGGAAGCTCGGGGGAGTTGCCATTCAGATCCAGGATCTAAATTCAAGCGGAAGAGATGCCGGGGGTTCTCTGTCACCACCTGCACGACAGCACCAGCTGGACAGCTGCCTCCGCACAGACGCTCGCGGTCCGCGCTGGTCACACCAGCGTGCCGCTGTCCAGCGACAACGGCGAAGTAGCCGCATGCTCTAATACTGACCAGGCGCAGCCTGCAGACGGCAGCTCCTCACCTTCAGCACAGGTCCGGGCCACGTCACTACCACGTTCCCAACTCTGGACTCCTCAACCACAGGATAGTGGATTGCCCGGCCGACCCGCCCCAGCCCAGAGCAAAAAACAAACTCAGTATCTGCCATTCCAGGCGGGTCGCGGAGGATGACACTCTTCATGTCCGTGAGCATACCGGGCACACAGAGGCCTCGAGGAACTGCGATAAATCCCTGGGTCTCTCTTCCAGGCCTTAGAAAACGATCCGGGCTCCGGAGGCTGCGGCTCCAACGTACGCCTCCAAGCCGAGGGGGTGGGCTGGGGGAGGGGAATGGATCACAGCCACAGCGCGAGGTGGCGGGGGGGGCGGGGGGGGGGTGAGGAAAAGAAGCAGATTTCCCCCCTCGCTTAGAATACGACCAATTGGCCCGAGAGCTCTCCACCTCTGGCAGCAGTGGCTCCGGAGTGCGGGAAGCAGGGGCCTGAGCCGGCAACAGCGGCGGACTGCGCCACCAACGGCTACCCTTGCCAGCGCTCATTGCACGACAGCATCGAATTTGCGTTCCAGGGAAAAATGCCGTCCGGAGCCTGGAAGAGAGCAAGGTACAAAGCCCTCCCTGTGTGCTCACCTCCAAAGGGTGGCTTCACATAAGCCCACAGACAAAGGGAGCTGTCATTGAACAAGGCAAAGGACTTGCATGCCGATGAAAAGTTGCTGTAGGCCCGATGGTTGGTGCCAGAGGCTCTTACTCTCACCCCTCTTCTCCC
>JAGMWU010000061.1:214596-233834 GCA_018697195.1 Certhia americana
AGTAACGGGTGGTTGTCAATTGGGCAGTAAAGTGACCTGAATAGTGATGCGTATCTGCTGGATTGTGGGGGAGAGCCCCCCCATCGGATCAGCAGGCAGGACCAGTAGTGGAAAGCTCTGATTCCCGGTCCAAGGGCCACGCACTCCAGCACCAGGCTAAGGAAACTTGCCCAACCAGTCAGTGTGGGCCTTCACGTGAGGTTGAAGTGGTATCATTGGCACCTCAGTGATAGGTCTGCCAAGGTGTAGGTGCCCACGTCGGGGGTCCTGGGCCGGCCTGATGGGGGGAAGCGGGCACCCAGAGATGCCAACTCGTAGATGCGCAAGGAAAACCTCATCACTGGGGGAACTACGGGAGGGTTGTCATGATATCCAGGATCTCCACTCAATACGGTTAAAACTCCACTGGCGTCTCGTTGGCACGCTTTCAAGTGGAGGAAGCAGCGTGGGTTCTGCACCGCCAGAGAGCTCCCGGTCTATCCTCTCAATGACCATGATGGAACACCGGTGTTCACATTGAAGGAGAAAGTACTGGGAATCCGAATCTCGGACAGTTACCTGCCACGATTAGCTGCCGCCAGTTTAGCCACAATCGGTGGCCCAGGTCACCTTGTGCGATTAGTGCCCACAAAGGACCCCGTGTGCAGCTCCTCCGGGGATGACTGTATTCGGTACTCCTGAGGCAGCTGAGCTGGCAAGAACAGACAGAAGAGAAGACACGCGGGCAGCCCCCAGGGACCACGGGACGCTACGCGCCTGCCCTGCCCTCTGCATCCTTGCCGGAGTGCGCCGGCCGCGGGAGACGGATGCCGCGGCGCCGGGGGGCCTCCTCAGCGCTCGCCGCTCCATTCATTGTTTGTTGTGTGAGGGCGGGACTCGGCTCGACGGGGCTGGAAGGGAGCGCACACGCCGCCGCAGCGATCAGCCATTGTGCTGCCGGGCCGGCGGCGGCGCCAGCCCCAATCGCCGCGCGCCTTTCCCCCGGACAGCAACACTCGAGCGCCAATCACGGCCACCGCGCGACGCCGCCGCCCGCGCGCCGAGAACCGTGCGCTGGCCGCTCCGCGCGCCCAGCGGGACCCGCGCCGTCGGAGCCCCGGCACCGGCGCACCCCGCCCCGGCAGCGCCGCTCACCTGGCCGCGGTCCCGCAGCGTGCCGGCGGCGGGCAGGAAAGCCCCGCTTTCCCTCGGCAGGGTGGCGGGGGTTGGGCAGGGCCGCAGGAAGGTGAAGTCGCTCCGCTCGGAGCCGGGCGAGTAGCAGGTGCTGTAGCGCTGGGATGGGGAGTCGGTGGGTCGCAGCGTGACCTCCATGTACTTAAGGGTGCCGTCGGAGCTGAGCTGGAGCTTGGGGCTGGAGTGCTTGCAGAAGTCCCGGGAGGGCGACTCGCTGAGCCAGCAGCAGCAGTAGGGTGAGACGGCTGCACGGCCCCTGCGCCGGAGGCACCGGGCGGCCAGGAGGGTGACAGTGGCCAGTGCCACCGTGCTAACGGCTGCCAGGGCGATGATCAGGTAGAAGGTCAGGTCTGGCTTCTCCTTGGCACCAGCCAGGAAATCCTGAGGCTTGAAGCTCTCCTCCAGGGCTGCCTCCTCCAGGGCCACGGTGATGGTGGCAGTGGTGGAGAGCGGAGGGTCACCGTTGTCCGTCACCAGGACAGCGAGGTGCTGCACTGCCATGTCGCTGTCCTGGAAGGCACGCGCCGTCCGCACCTCCCCGGTGTACAGCGACACGTGGAACAAGGAGGGGTCGGTGGACTGCGGCAACAGTCGGTACGAGAGCCAGGCATTGTGCCCAGCATCTGCATCCACTGCTGTCACCTTGGCCACCAGGTAGCCCGGTGGGGCAGACAGCGGGACCCTCTGGGGTGCCTGCAGGTCGCTGTCACTGGCAGGGTGCAGGATGGTGGGGGGATGGTCGTTCTGGTCCAGCACAAAGATGTAGACAGTAACATTAGCATAGAGGGGGGGCGACCCCGAGTCCCTCACAACCACAGACACCGGCAAAACCTGCAGCAGCTCGAAGTCAAAGGTGCGCTGAGCATAGAGATTACCATTGTCAGGGTTGATGTGGACAAAGGAAGAGATGGGGGCGTCCTGCACTTGGCCACTCTCTATGGAGTAAACAAGCCGGGAATTATCCCCATCGTCAGGATCTGAAGCAGAGACGGTGCACAGCAGGGAGCCAGGCGGGTTGTTCTCCTGGAGAAAGGCGTCGTAGGAGGGCTGCGAGAAGCGTGGGGGGTTGTCATTCACATCAGATATATTGAGGAGCAGCGTGAGTGTGCTGGTGAGGGCAGGAGAGCCACCATCCTGAGCAATGAGCTCCACTGCATACTGTGAGGTAGACTCTCGGTCCAGGCTCTTCTGGGTGACCAGGGAGAAGTGGTTCTGAAGGGACCTGATGGCAAAAGGCACATCGGGAGAGATCTCCAGGCTCACATCCCCATTGGCCCCCGAGTCTCGGTCCCGTACATTGAAGAGCCCCACGACAGTCTCCGGTGGGGTGTCTTCTGGCACAGGATTCAACAAGGAGGTGAGCAGCACCTCTGGGGGGTTGTCATTGGCATCCTCCACTTGCACCTGCAGCACACAATTGCCCTCCATCTCTGGGACCCCTCCGTCGTGGGCTCGCACATAGATCTCATAGAAACGTGACTCCTCAAAGTCCAGGGCCCCATTCACCCGGACCTCACCGGAGCGGGGATCCAGGGCAAAGAGCCTCCGCACTGAGTCGGAGGTGTGAACCCCAAAGGAGTACTGTGTCTCCCCATTGGGACCCTCATCGGGGTCAGACGCATTGACCCGGAGGAGCACAGCCCCCACAGGTGTGTTTTCCCGGACTTTCACCTTGTATGTGGTGTGGTCAAAGGTGGGTGCGTTGTCATTGACATCCAGGACCTGGACTGTTATCTGTGCCGTGCCCGAGCGTGCTGGGCTTCCCCCGTCCACGGCCGTCAGCACCAGCTGCACTTCGGGCTGCTCTTCCCGGTCCAGGGCACGCTCCAGAACTAGCTCCGGGAAGAGTTTGCCATCCGGCTGCTGCTTGACGTCCAGGGAGAAGTGGGAGTTCGGGCTCAGCCGGTAGGAGCTCACCGCATTAGTGCCCACGTCGGGGTCCTGCGCGCCCTCCAGGGGGAAGCGCGCAGCCACCGTGGCAGACTCGGCGATGCGCAGGGTTCGGTGAGCGGTGGGGAAGCTCGGGGAGTTGTCATTCAGATCCAGGATCTCCACTTCCAGGCGGAAGAGCTGCAGGGGGTTTTCTGTCACCACCTGCACCGACAGCACGCAGCTGGCAGCTGCTCCGCACAGACGCTCGCGGTCCAGCCGCTGGCTCACCACCAGCGTGCCGCTGTCCAGGCGCACGGCGAAGTAGCGCAAGCTCTCCTCTGACCCCAGGCGCAGCCTGCGACCCGGCAGCTCCTCCACCTTCAAGCCCAGGTCCCGGGCCACGTTCCCTACCACGGTTCCCAACTCTGACTCCTCAACCACCGAGTAGTGGATCTGCCCGGAGACCCGGCCCCAGCCGCAGAGCAAAAACAAACTCAGTACTTGCCATTTCCAGGCGGGTCGCTGGAGGCTGACACTCTCCATGTCCGTGCGCATCCCGGGACACAGCAGGCTCTGAGGAACTGCGAATAAATCCCTGGGTCTCTCTTCCACGGCTTAGAAAACAGCTCCGGGGCTCCGGCAGGCTGCGGCTCCAACTGTCAGCCTCCAAGCAGAGGGGGTGGGCTGGGGGAGGGGAACTGAATCACAGCCCCAGCGCGGAGGTGGGGGGGGGGGGGGGGGGGAGGAAAGAAGCAGATTTCCCCCCCTCGCTTCAGATCAGCGCCCAATTGGCCGAGAGCTCCATCCCCTCTCGGCCAGCAGTGGCTCCGGAGGTGCGGGAAGCAGGGGCCTGAGCCGGCAACTGCGGGGCTGCCACCCCCGGCCTCCCCTCTGCCAGCCTGACTCACTTGCTCCGACAGCTCGCTTTGCGTTCACAGGGAAACTGCACGTCCTGGCAGCCTGGAAGCAAGGTACAAGCCCTCCCTGTGTGCTCCCCCTCCACAATGGTGGCTTCACATCATGCCCACAGACAAAGGGCAGCTGTCATGAACACAGGCCAAAGGACTTTTCATGCCCGATGAAAAGGTGCTTGTTAGAGCCCCGAGGTGCCAGAGGCTCTTCTCTCACCCCTCTTCTCCCCCTCAGCTACTGCTGAGGCTGCTGCCTGCACCCCATGATTGCCTCTCCGAAGGAGGCATCACTGCCACCACTACCACCACCGGCCAGGAGACCTTGCACTGAGGTGGGGACGCACACCCCTGCCAGCCCACCATGGAAATGAGAGGCTGAAGGTGGGAAAGGAAAGGCAGGTGAGCCATTCAAAGCAAAAAAACCAATTGCTCCCAATGCACACCTGACTGGAAGCCACTTCCTCACCCAGGGGCAAGGAAGGGGTCAGTCATCAGAGTACCCAAATCACTGCAAACACACAGAGCCAGACAATAAGGCCACAACATCACCACAGGATCACAACACCAGGTCAGGATGGCAGAGAGGGAAGGAAGCCCAAGCCTCCCACCTGGCAGACACACACTGATACTCTGTGGCAGGTACAGCTTTGCAGTCAGTCTCCTGAGGGAAGAAGCAGGGGTCTTAGCCTTGCCAGGGGGAGCAGACAGTAATTTCCTGCTCTCCCTGTCCCAGATGATATTGGCAAGCTGCAGACTTTTAGCTCAATTCACATCCCTTCAGAAGCTTTGTGCAGTCAGAGCCACAGAATGGCCTGAGTTAAAGGGACCTTACAGATCATCTCATTCTGGCCCTGTGCCATGGGCAGGGACACCTGCCACTAGACCAGGTTGCTCAGAGCTAAATCCAGCCCTGCCTTGAACACTGCCAGGGTGTTCACAGCTTCTCTGTGCAGCCTGCACCAGTGCCTCACCACCCTCACAGGGAAGAATTTTTATACCTGTTATCTAATCTAAACCTTCTGTCAGTTTAAAACCATTCCCCCTTGTGCTGTCACTACCTGCTTTTGTAAAAATTCCCTCTCTGTCCTCTGTCCTTGGTGCACTGAAGGCCACCCTGACCCTCCCTTGGGGGCACAGAGACCCTGGGGTCAGGGGTTTGCAGTGGTGTAGCAGACAGGGGACCCAGTGCCTGCCTGGGATCCTGCCTGTCCCCATCACCTGGGCACCAGAGGGACCTGGGGAATAGGTGAGAGAGGCTGAGGGCGCCCATGTCCGGCCCGGTGCACGGTGACAGGGACAGCATCCTTCTGGCGAGGACAGGGACGGGGAAGGTGCTGCAGTCGCGGGTCCTCCCTCCGGTCTGCAGCACCTCCCTGCCTATTCCAAAAGCCGTGAGGCGGGACTACCCTGCTGCCAGTCAGGGAGAGACACCGGGAAGAACCTTATGAACGGTGAGAACACTGCCCGGGTCCCACCTACTGCCGGCTCCGGAGGAGGGGAGAAGGCATCCTTAAAGAGACAACGCAGAAAAACACTGAACAAGGGATTCCCCAGCAAACAGACACCAATTCCTTCTTGTCCATACTCGTTCCCCCAGGGCTCCTGACAGTGCCACCAGCAGGAAGCTGGCACAGTAACCTTGGCTCTGGAATGTGCCCTGTCCCCATCCCAGGCTGGGCCCTGGGCAGTACAGCTGAGTGACAGAGCTTTGCACTGGCAATACAGGGTGCTGCAGCCCTGGGAATGGGTTTGGTGCTGCTGCAGTGCCTCAGCAGAAGCCCCCTGCAAAGCCCACACAGCCTGGGAGAATCCACTCGGTATCCTGAGATGGCTCAGTCACCAAGGAGCTGGAGCAAGGACTTTGCACGGGGGGATCCTGCTGCTGTTTAGGTCTGTCAAATCCCAGGATGGGGACTGTGGGAAGGGTATGGGATGTCTAGGATGGAGAAGGAGATGTTTCTTATTCCACAGGGTCAGAGCACACCCTGTGAATGACCCAGCCAGACAACCCAGGGATCACTGAAAATCACACAGGACACGCCACCTGCTAGAGACAGGGCCAACACCCTTCCCACTGCATCAGTCTTGAGGGGTGGCTGTGCCCTGCAGAACAAGGAGTGTAAAGCCTTTGAAGGCTTGACACTGTCTGTTGTCACCACAAAGACTGAAAATCCAGGGCCCAGAGCCAGCCCAGCTGATTTCTCACTGCCAGTGCCTTTCCAGTGCAGTACTGGGGAGTAGGAGGGAGTCATGGCTGGGGCTCAGGCTTGCTGCCCTCCTTCGCCCCGCCACTCTTAAATCATTTATTGCCCTCACCACCACAGGCATCTTGTCAGGGCCTTTTGGTGGAGGGGACATCCTTGTCCCCAGCCACAGTACAGCCCACACAATGCAGAGGAACACTTGCTCCTGCAGCTGCTGCAGCCATTCTCACCTGCCACAAATCAGAAGTGCTGAGTCTCAGCAGTGACGCAAGCAGGGGAAAAAAAAAAGGCATAAAATAATTCTGAGAGGTTTCTGCCTCCATCTGTGATTTGGCCACACTGAGCAGGCAGCACACGCAGCCTCACACCCATGAACAGCTTCCGCTGCACCTCACTTCCTTCTGCTCTGAGGAACCGGTCGCTCCTACCCACTGCCTCCCAGGAAGGACAAATTACCAGCACCAACGACCTTGGAAATCCACCAGATCCACACTCCCCCTGCACTGGATCCACTACCTGGCCTCACCTCTGAAGACTGAAGCATTCCTGAAATTGAAAGCTCTCAAATTAAGCAGCACAATTCCCATCGGGGGAGAAGCACAGAAGCTGCTGCCATGCGCAAACGCCTTTCAGCCTGCAGTTTGTTCGGTCAGGACAGCAGCCATCACCCAGAGACAGCATTTTACAAATCATGCAGAGCTTGTAATAGGGTTTTTGAACATCTGAATGGAGGACTCACCACCCTGCTCAGAGCCAAAGTCCAGCTCAGCAGAGCCCTGCAAGCAACTGGGGCAGTCTGCAATCCCACCCCCTCCCCCAAAACGAACATCAGCACAGAACTTCCACGGAAATAACACTGGAACCATTCAGGAATCAAACATGAGGAGCTGCACAGATGGGAGGAACTGCTCTGTGACCACGGTGTGTCAGAGGAACCAGCATCATCCTTCAGCTTTGTGTGCTGCACTGTGAGAGGCGACACGCCGACCCCCAGCTCCCAGCCCCATCTGCACCACCACCTCTCCAGCCCCCACCAAGTCACGACGCACAGCGATTACGTTCTCCCGCAGTGCAAGTGCTCCCCTTGGCTCTCCCTTTGCAAAGGGAAGGAATTACCATTAACAACAAACTTCATGCCAAAGATTAACAAGTGGTTTCAAGCTGACCTCAGCCTCCACCGGTTACTCATGCAAGGCGTACCCAAAACCACGTCCAAAAGACGTATGACTGCCAACAAGAACAAACTGACTCACTCATCCTGCTCATCACAGTGCAAAAGTCATCAGCCCTCAGGATGGCTCATTTGACTCCAAAGAACACCTGTTCAGCTGGAGCTGAACTCTTCAGGGGCATGGCGTGACTGGCTGTCCCTCCCAACCCCAACACACCACCACACGTGTACAGCACAAATGAACCGTGGCTCTGCCCAGCGCTGGGACACGCCAAGGAAGGAGCTACATTACCTCGGCAGGTGTGGGGAGCCGGCTGGTGGTGCCCACAATCTGGTGGTACAGCCCTGGCTCACCGTTCCTTATGGTGCCCTGGCGGCTCCCCAGGGGGCTGGAAGTGAAGGGTTTTTTACACAGGAGATCACTCTGGCGAGAGTCTGTGGTGAGATAGACCTGGTGGTAGAAGCTGGGTGGCGTGAAGCCACCCCGTACGGCATCAATGTGGTGGAAGGGCCCCGGTGTCCTGTACGTGGTACTCCTGGAGCTGTTGTACAGCTCCTTTGACTGCCTCCACTTATAGCACTTGAAGATGCCCACGGACAACATGGTGATGAAGAAGGCTGCTGACACCAAAATCACGGCCAGGATGAGATAGAAAGTCACATGTCTCCTGGGATCATTGGCAGGTGCCACATCAGTGAGGTCAGTGAGCACCTCCTTGACCATCTCGGCCACAGAGATTGAGATGGTGGCACTGGTGGACAGCACAGGCTCCCCATGGTCTTTCAGCAGGATGACTAAGGTGTGCTCGGGAGCGTCATCCTCACGGAGCTGGCGGGCTGTGAAGATCTCCCCATTGTGCAGCCCAACTGAGAAGAGGCTGGGGTCAGTGGCCTGCAACAGGGTATAGGAGATCCAGGCATTGTACCCTGCATCCGCATCCACCGCCACCACCTTGGTGACCATGTGCCCGGCAGGAGTGCCTGGTGCCACCACATCAGTGTAGGTGGTGGTGGTGGTGTTGGGGTGAGGGTACAGCACCATTGGGGCATTGTCATTGAGGTCAGTGACAAACACACTGACTGAGACATTAGTGGCCAGAGGCGGAAAGCCGCCATCCTGGACCTGCACCATCATGCTGAACTCTACCTGCTCCTCATGGTCCAGGGAGGTGAGCAAGTAGAGGGTGCCATTCTCCCGGTTGATGGAGAAGAGGTGGCCAAAACTGGTGTCCCCCTGCAAAAGGGTGTAGGAGAGGTGGGCATTGCGCCCGAGGTCCGGATCCGTGGCGCTCACGTTTAGGATGGGGATGCCAGGTGCATTGTTCTCCAGGACATAGACATCATAGGAGTCCTGGGATGCCTTGGGCGCATTGTCATTGACATCTGACACCTGCACCAGGATGTGTTTTACTGCCGACAAGGGTGGTGAGCCTGAGTCCTTGGCTGTGATAGTGATGTTATACTCTGCTGCCTTTTCCCGGTCCAGAGCTCCTTCTGTTTTCAATGTGTAGTAATTTTTGAGGGAGGAGCTGAGCATGAACGGGATCCCGGGAGAAATGAAACAGTTCACCAGGCCGTTGTCATGGGAGTCCAAGTCTGTTACACTCAGCAGAGCTACGACTGTCCCTGGGGCTGCATCTTCAGGCACAGGGCTGTACACAGAAGTCACTGTCACCTCTGGAGCATTGTCATTCACATCCACGACTTCCACCAGCACTTTGCAATGAGCCACACCAGGAACAGCTCCTTTATCTTTAGCCTGTAAGTAAATCTCGTACAACTTCGTTTCCTCATAGTCCAGCTGTCCCTTGACCCTCAATTCCCCTGTGGCTGAGTCCAGAGCAAAGAGTTCTCGTACCTTGGCGGGGGTGTGGCTGCTGAAGGAGTAGACGATGTCTCCATTGGGTCCATCATCCAGATCGTACGCGCTGATCCTGGCGACCAGGGTACCGCTGGGCGTGTTCTCCCTCACATTCGCCTTATAGGTGGACTGGTTGAAGACCGGGGCATTATCATTGGCATCTACAACGTCAATGTGGATCTGCACGTGGGCTGACCGTGGCGGGCTGCCTCCATCCAGCGCAGTCAAGACCAAATTCAGCTCCCTTTGCTCCTCCCTGTCCAGCTCCTTCTCTAACACCAGTTCCGCGTACTTGCTGCCATCCACCCTCGTTTGCACGTCGAGCGCAAAGTTCGGGTTGGCACTGAGCTGGTAGGTCTGCAAAGAGTTAATTCCCACATCGGGGTCTTGCGCGCTCTCTAGCGGGAAGCGCGCTCCGGCAGCCACCGACTCACTGATTTCCAGCCTCGCCTGGCTGCTGGGAAAAACCGGGTCGTTGTCATTGATGTCCTGGATCTCTACGGTGCCGCTGTACAGCTCGAGCGGGTTTTCCACCACGATCTCAAAGCTGAGGGAGCAGGGAGAGAGCGCGCCGCAAAGCTCCTCCCGGTCTATCCTCTCGTTCACCAGCAGCGCCCCGCTCGTCAGATCCACCCCGAAGTACTTCTTGTTGCCGCCGGACACCACCCGCAATCGGCGTCCCGGCAGCCGCCCGAGATCCAGCGCCAGGTCGGCTACCACATTCCCCACCGCGGAACCTCTCCGCGCCTCCTCGGGGATCGCATAGCGAATCGCGGCGGAAACCCAGTCGGAAACGCCGAACAAAAGCAAGAGGCTCAGTACCTGCCCCGTCGTCACCCCGCGGCTCCTTACAGCAACGCCGTTCATCGCACAGGACGGCCGCGCTCTCCGCTTCGCCCCCCCGCCCCGGCTAGAAACTCTCAGCTCGCCCCGTCATGCCGCTGCCCAGCGGCCCCGGGAAGCGGCGGCGGCGGCGGGGAGCCGGGCATTGCTCGGCGGGCTCGGCGGTGACTCACTCCCAGAGTCTCTCTGAGACCGTCTGCGCCTCATCCCGGCTCCGAGCGGGGCCGGGCCGCCAGTTCCCCCCGCTCCATCATTGGCCGACAGCGGCACACACAGTCCCGTCCAATAACTGCAGAGAGCGCAGAGCGCCGCCGCCGCCGAGCCCCGCCGGAGGGAGCGCGGCGACCTCGGCCGGAGGACAGCGGGGCTCGAGCGGGCAGAACCTGAGGGGAGAGCACAGCTCTGCGAGAAGCCCCGCTATAAGAACAGCCGGGCGGGGGGAGCGCTGGCAGAGGCAGGGTAGATCGGGCACAGCGACTGTGTGTGCGGGAAGGAAGGTGTAAAAGTTGGCAGAGATAGTGACGCCAAAAGGGGAGATACGGAGACGTGGAGTGTTTGGGGGGGTCTGCGTCCCGCGAACACCTCGCTGGAATGAGGCGGCGGGAATAGGACAGGGAGCTGGAGAGGGTCCTCCGGGGTACGCAGGGTGCCAGGGAGAGCCAGCACCGGCACGACGCGCCAGCCGCCAGCATCGCTCAGGACCTTTAGGATGCTGATCCTCCCACCCAAATGCATGGCCAACCCCTTCCTGGGAGGCAGCCCCTTTCACGGCGTCGGGACGTCGCTGCTCAGGATGCCACCGAAGCAGCGTGGCCGGCAAAGTGACACTGATTTCGGGCTGCTGAATTACGAGCAGCTGCTCCGGCCGCAACGCAGAGTCTCGCCGCGGGGCGGCTCCCGCCGCAGAATTTCCAGGAGCATCCCTCCTGCAGGATCCCCACTGCCACCACTATCCCAGCAGGAGTCTTCCCCAACAAACCGCAGAAATATCGGCTTAATATGACCCCCTGCTCTCTCCATCTCCCGGGTTACTCCCCGGTACTTTTTTCCACCAGCCAGACTCAGGGAAATCACGCTCTGAGACCTGCGGTGCGGGTTCACCGGGGTGGGAACGGATCCCGTTCCCGTTCCCGCGCAACAACAGCCTGGCAGGTTACAGCACCGGCAGTGCCGGGTGGAAAAGCTGCCTTTGGGTTGTTGTTGCTGTCATCAAGCTCGTTCTGAGTCGGTTTTCCGACTTTCCACGCACGCATAAGAATAAAATGACCGAAATTCTGGCATTCATCGCCTGTCACCCGGAGAACTGCTCGCTTGTCACGGGGTAATGAAAAGGGGAAGACGAAGTTTGATAAGGGAGCGTCAGGAACCCTGTGAAAACCCAGCTGTGACACAGTGCCCAGGTGCCATCCCACAGTCGACACTGATAAGGAAGGGACGGCGACGTCCGGCAAAAACCGGAGTGGAAATCAGCGCCCACGAGTTCATTCACTTATGGAAGCTCTCAAAGCCTTCAGAACTGGCTCGGAAATTTGTTTGTTCCCGCGCTAATTGTGATGACTGAGCTCTTAGGGGCTGCAAACCACCCGCACCAGCGCTGGACAGCGACATCGACCAGAGTGAGAGAGATCTCCACTCTGTCTGCGTGTCCTCTCCCCGCACACTCCAAAAGCTGTCGAGAGCACATGGGATCCACCCAGAGACGCAGCAGTTCTGTGCTTACATGAAGAGCCGGCAATATCCAAAGAGTCGGCACAGTCTCTCCCATCTACATGCTCAGCTATTTCCTTTTCTCCTGATTAATCGTTGCGAAAAGATAAACTTTATCAGCGCTATTTATCAGTCTTATCACCTGTCCACAGAATGTGATAAAAGTTCACATAGCGTTCACACGTGATATGGTTTCACACAGATAAAATCCAATATTAGTCATCTAACGTTCCCAAAACACTTTTTTCTCATAGAAAACCAAATCACAATTTTCCTCCTTTCTTACATATAATCTAAAACCAAGAAAATCCACAGCTCTCTTCGACTCAAATCTTGACACAGTCTTGAGCGACTTATTTCTCTGAAATAAACTTTGAATTCTTTTCCCAACCACTGTAAGCTCTGAATCCTTTTTCCAATCACTGTCCATTTCAGGTTTTTCCTACACGCGATTTGCCACGCAATTTCTCGAACGTGGGGGCCGCAGTTCTCGAGTAGTTTCCCTTCCTGTGAGTGCGCACACCGCCCGTACCAGAGCACCTTGGCCGTTTAATGCCAACAGTAGTGGAATGGCCAAGCAGTGGAGAGATGAGTAGAAAAGAGATCTCGGGAAAGGCATGCAAGACAGAACAGCTCCATCTACCGTGTTTCGATTAATCTGGAGATATTACGTCTCCTCCACCATGATGGGAAGCCTGAATATTGTAAACGACACTTCCGAGGGCCTGAAAGCGCCGATTTGAGGGAGGGGAGTGGGAAAGTACAACAGCTGATGGGGGAAGACGCCTTCCCCTGCACCAGGAATTCCTTCGGGGACGGGTTCAAGCCAAATCCCAGTCTAAGCCGCTCACTTTAGCATTTTTTTCGACTCCACTGAGGCTCCAGAGAAGCCGGTGGCAGCAGGAAACAAAATGCTGCTTCCGCTCGATGCCAGGCTTGGAGCTACACTGAAACATCAGCTCCGGCTCTACAGACGGAGGGGGAAAGTTGACTTATGGGTACACAACACCTTCTCTTAAAGGGGTTCAGAGCGCTAAAGAGCCGAGCATGCCAGATAAGGACAGAACTACAGCGTGGTTCCCCCCCAGAGTGAACACACCGGGATAGATCACACATCATTATCACATGAAAGCGCCCAAATGTGGCTGAGACAATTAGTAGTCACTAGACCAAGGCGAAGTCTCAGTTTCAGACTCCACGACACTTTTGTTCCCACTCCACCCCGAGTCAGCCTCACCACTCCAGTTCGGTGAAACTCGGACCTGTCTGTCCTGCTCCAGGACACACAGAAATACTGACATTTGTGTGGCTCCTCGGAGAAAATCAGCAAGTCGCGGGTAAGACGTGGCCGGTCAAAAGGACGAGTTAAGCTCTCACATACACACTCACCCTCATCCCCCACGCCCCTGAGCTATTGAACAGTTCAGATCTGCCGGTTCCCCACTTCTCACCCACGGCAGAACAGAGGGGGAAAAAAAGATTCACAAAAACTCACAGAGAGGGAGTGTAGGACAGAAGCTCACCTGTGCCGAGCTCCCGGGGCTAGGAGGGTCCTTCCCAGAATGAGTGTCTGAGCCGGGACCAGCGGACAGGACATGGGAAGGCAAGGCTGCCGACCCTGGTCTCAGAAACGTGAAGTCCTTCTGCCCGGACTCGGAGGCTAAACACACCTCGTAGGAATAGGGCAGGGGCAGCGTGCTGCTGCAATAGTTGTACGGTGCTTTTGAGCCCAAGGTGGAATACAGTTCCTTATCAGAAGTTATAAAAATGGGAGGGCTCCTCGACTGTCGACATTTGAAGAAAAAAACAAAAATAACAGTGGAAACGAATAATAACGACACTACAGAGAGCGACACAACAAGAATGAGGTTCAGATCAGATGTCAGGTCGGACACAGCGTTTCTGTCGCTCAGCTCCGGCAGCGCCTCCTGCAAGCTCTCGACCAGCACCACGTGCAGCGTGGCCGTGGCCGACAGCGCCGGCTGCCCGTGGTCCTTCACCACGGCCACCAGACGCTGCTTGGCCGCGTCCCGCTCGGACACGGCGCGCGCCGTGCGCACCTCGCCGCTGTGCAGCCCCACGCGGAACAGCGCCGGCTCCGACGCCTGCACCAGCTCGTACGACAGCCACGCGTTGCGCCCCGCGTCCGCGTCCACCGCCACCACCTTGGCCACCAGGTAGCCGGCCTCGGCCGAGCGCGGAACCACCTCGAACGGCGACAACGACCCCACCGCACCATCGCCCGAAGACGAAGCCGAACCCGCCGAAGCCGAAGCCGCTGCCGGCGGCGGCCAGAGGACCCGCGGCGCGTTGTCGTTGCGGTCCAGCACGAAGACGCGCACCGTGGCCGTGGAGCTGCGCGCCGGCGCGCCGCCGTCCTGCGCCCGCACCGCCACCGCGAACTCGCGGCACTGCTCGTAGTCGAAGGAGCGCTGCGCGTACAGCGCGCCGTTCCGCGCCTCCACCGACACGAGCGGCCCCGCGCCCGCCGCGCCCGCGCTGCCGCCCGCCAGCCAGTAGCTCACGCGCCCGTTGGCGCCCGCGTCCGCGTCCCGCGCCTGCACGCGCAGCACCAGCGCGCCCGCCGCGTTGTTCTCCGACACGTACGCGCTGTACGCCGCCTCCTCGAACACCGGCGCGTTGTCGTTCACGTCCGACACCTCCAGCACCAGCTCCCTGCTGCTCCACAGCGACGGACGGCCCAGGTCCCGGCCAAACACCTTCCCACGAGCTCGCGCCTGCTCTGCGGTCCGCGCGCTCGCCGTCACCCAACTTGTACGAGCCGCCCGACTAGGTTGCTACGATCAACAGCGGCGCGCTTCTCCCGACAGCTCGCTACGATACCTTACCGTCTCTTGCGCGAGTCCGGGTCGGTTCACTTCACCACGGCCACCACGGGCCGACCGGTGAGGTTCCTCGGGAACGGTAACTGGGTGGACAGGTGACAGAACCGGTTATCTCGGGTGCTTTGTTCATTCATATCACACCTCCACTTCCACCTTGCAGTGCGCCATTATCCGACCACCCTCCCTTCGCCTGCCATCACCCACAATACCTAGCCTCGCGTGTCCTCACAATCCACTCCTCCTGCAGGACTGTCGTCCGCTCTCACATCCACCAGGACCTTCTGAGCACTTTAACCTGCATTTTCCGAAGCCTAGTACGTGGGCATTTTGCCACATCGGCATCGATGCGAACTTCAGCACCGGCCGATCCCGTATGCGCGTCCCGCGCGAGCTTACTCCTGTTACCGTCCTGCTCGAGACACGGCGGTTGTCAGTGCTCGGTTGACGTTAATCCAAGCTTGCGGTGAGTTCGGGGCGGGTCTCCGCCAATCCCAGCGCAGTCAGCAATAGACTGCAACCGCCAGCCTCGCTCCTCTCCGATCCAGCGAATGGCGCGCACGCCACGACCAGCTCCGCGAATTTGCGGCGTCCGAGCCTCCTTTCACTTCCACTGCGAAGTAGCCGTTAGCGCTCCCAGCTCATAGTCCTGCAGCGAGTTACGCCCACGTCTGCGTCCCCTCGGCCACATCCACGTTAAATCGGGGGCGCCATGATGTGTGTAGATTCAATGATTTCGAGGTGGATATTTTTCTTTAGAAAGCGCGGCGCTTGTCATTCACGTCCTCGATGGCCACTCAAACATGGAAAACGTTCAAGCGGTTGTGCACCAGCACCTCGAGGGAGCACTGAACGGGCCAGGTCGCAGCTTCCCCGCACAAATCTCACCTCCCCGGTCCAGCCTCTCACTCAACGTACAGGGTCCCGTTCTCCTCCATTCACCGTGAGTATTTCAAGCTGCTTCTTGCCGCCAGACGGCCACCTGAGCTTGCTGCACCGCAGCCGTGTTCGCTGAGCCCCAGGTCCCGCTGCCAGCGGCCCCACGATCGAGCCCTGTGCCCACTCCTCGTGTTGGCGTAGCGGACCCCTCGGCCGCCGCCCGCCACCAACAGGCACAGCAGCGCCCGGCGGCCATCAGCGCGCGCCAAAGCCCGGACGGCAACTCTGCCGCCGCCTCCATCGCCATTCCTCCGGCCAGCCGCCAGCTCGCCAAGGCTCCTGATCCCTTCCAGCCTGCCTGCCGCACAGCGCAGTGGCCGCTGAAACGGTAACGTAAGTCGCCGCCTCTCGCCGCCGCTGCATTGCTGTGCCGGTTCCGCTGTGGCCGGTGCCGGTCCAGCGCCGCTCGGCGGCGGACAACAGCGACACCCGCAGGCGCCGCTGCGCCACTGCAGCCGCCATGGGGTCTCGCCCCGGGCCGCAGCTCAGCTCCATCAGCTCCCGGAGAGCGCGAGTCCGAGTCCAGTTCGGCGAGTTTTTTCATACCCGCGGAAATGGGGCTTGAGGAGCTTTGTTCAGAAGCAAAAATACAGAGTCTGGCTGGGGAACGTGTAGTGGAGGGTGATCACGCAGACTTCGTTCAAGGGAGCACAGGTGAGTACAGGCAGGTATAAGCAGGTACACTGTGCCTCAAATGCCTTGCAGATTTCTGTCCCTTCTATTACTGCTATGGGCTCTATTTACCCAGCTCTTTTATTTAATTTCTACCATCTCTGTGAATTTACGTCTACAAAATTCTTGGGAAGAGAAGCTATTGTAGAAGAGAACACCAGAAGCAACATTTTCTTTCCAGAGATTCTTTTTAAATTCCTTTTATTTTATATCCCTTTCACAGTAACTGTGACTGGGAGGAAATGGCAATACATTTTCCCTGTTTTACAAATCGTGGAGCTAACCTGAACTTCTTGTCCTAGAACTGGAAAGAATGACCTGTTAAAGTATTTCTTCAAAAAGCTTTTTCAGTGAATGGCATAAATCAGTATATCTAAGAATGAAAAAGGTATCCACTCTCCCAGGATACTTCAGTTACCAGCGTGCTGAATTTTTTACTCTGAGAAATGTAAAAAAGAGAGTTATTACTCCTCTTCAGTGATGCCCGAGGCGTACATGGCATGTCAACTACCTTTCCCAGGACACAGACTTCGAGATAAAAAGATGACAAAAAAAGTCACAAAAAGGAATCTTAGAAGGGCAGAACTAGAGAAGGCAGTTTACCCACGGTTCAAATGCACTGACGTGTCCTTTGCTATGATAAAACACTTAACACTCCCAGCGTGGGATGGTCTGAAAACAGAAATGATAAAACACTCTTGAGAGCAGTGACTATGAAAAAAAACTTGATCCACCTCGGTACCTGTTACCACCTCTCTGTAACAACCAAAGGAAATCACGAAATGCAAGACTCTCCACAAGCCAACAGCTCTTGTTTCATGACCTTGTAGAGAGCAGGGCACGTTAAGATCACCTGAACCATTCCAAGCACTACACAGACCAGGTTTTGGGAATCTACGGGTACAGCAGAATTTTCCAACTCCTATTGCTCAAGAAATAACTCCATGAATTATTACTGTTCTCATTGACAATGTCCTGGTGATACCTCGGTTCCTGGTTATGCCACCCTTGCCACTGTTTCGAAAGAAGCACAGATAGAAACTGCAAGACTCAGTTTTTATCTCACAAGGTTCTTCTGCCGTAGCAGTTATTAGGAAACGATCACTCAGCCTCAACATTGCTGGGAGAACAGGCTCTTCCTCCACAAGAAGCAGCCACACTGTGGCTTCAGAGTGAGAATACTGAGAAGGTATTTAAGTAGAATCTTGCCCTTCCTCACCTTTTGTTGTATTATACAAATAAGACACTGCTTTCAAGCCTTCAAATAATATTAATTGAAAACTGTGTTACACGACAACTGTGATAAATACAAAACCGGACGACTGACTTTTGGAAAAACCTTCAACCAAAAACAGCTCACAATGAAAATACTTGTGTATGTCTAAGAATCCAAACCTGTGAGCAACGCTGTGATCAAGAAATGAGCATTGGCAAATGAACTTTAGGCACATGAGGACCTATTGTTACTACACCCTTGGGTAAATACAGCACCACCTGTATTTACACCTCTCTGAAAAAGGCACAATGACAAAGAGTAAAATAGACAAAAAATGCCCATAGAACAGCAACAATCCTTGGGAAATCGACTTCTATTTGGCAGAAGAGGCTTCTCGTGGGCAATCAGGTCATACTCACAAAATCACTCCAGCTGCAGTAACTCCGGATTGTCCTCACCAGCAGCTAAGGAGCACAGAAAGAAAAAAACCCAAACATTTCTAACCAGTAATGCATTCAGAATGTACACTACACTCTTCCTCCTACAATGCATCGATTTTAAACACTCGGTACGGAAAGATCAAGCGCTGCTACACGAGAGAGAATTATTCAAAAAAAGATTTAAGGCGATGTAAAAAGCACAAATGAAGAACCCTTCACAGAAGCGTATCTCAACACTCCTTGCATTGCCGTGGAGTTTACTAACATATGTATTTTAGATTTAATATTAACAAAAAGCGATTCTGCTACTCTTCCTCCATCTCTACTCACTCCCGAGTGTGAAGCTCACTTTTTACTCAACCAAAGAAATTCCCATAAGCAAACCTGAAGAATGCCTGAGAATGGTGCCCCGGAAAAAACAGAATGCTACACAAAGTTGACACTGCTGCCACTACTGGATAAGGAATACTCAATGAGGCCCTTTCAAAAGTAAGAAATGTAACAAAATCAAAATAAAGCACGTAAACACGGGACCGCGTTCAATTTCAAACAATGGTTTACATTTATCATAAATACTATTTAAAGAAAAAGAATACAGGGAGAGTGATAATGAGGAATACCAAAAGAAGACTTGAGAAAAGTGCCACTGTTAAAAATCCAAACTACGGTGCAGTTCATACTCTGTTTGAAACAAAAATAAATAATAAAAACATATAAGATCACGTGGTACTATACCCAGGAGTGAATAGTGATTGGGGGGAAAAGGGGTTGTGAAAGAAAAAAAAAAAAGAGCTGTAAGATCGCATACAAAACTTAAAAAAAACTATCGCAAATTTAAAATTTCTGCACGGGAACAAATATGTTCTGTCACACCACTCAAGCACGTGTACTATCGAGAATGCAGCTGATACTGACAACAATGCAAACGTGCATTTCTTTACGATGCAACGGAACAGAATAGCAGAGCTAATACTGGCGAGATAACCGGAATTACGCAACCTGGACTCATAAGAACAAAGAGTTTCGACCACAGAATCTCGAGCAGAGAAGACCTTGAATTCTCCTGAAAAGCTCAACAGCCCTAACACTGAGATCCCCCTCCTCCGTCCACATCCCGCAGCAAGAGACACGAGCGCATCGCAACAGAGGCTCCGCATACTTGTCAAAATATTTCCCTACTCAGGAAAGAGAGTAGAGGGGAAATGGCTGAAAAGCAGCACGAGGAACACTTGCAGATACAATCCGACCAGAAAAACTCACCGACGGTGGGGCGGGATCGGCGGGAAGGGCACCGGCAGGATCCACCTCCCCGAGCAGCGGCGCGGGCTCGTCGGGCGGCGGCCGGGCCGGGAGGGTGTCGCAGCAGCTGCCGGCGGCCGAGAAGCG
>JAGMWU010000061.1:235246-251454 GCA_018697195.1 Certhia americana
CCCCCCCCCCCCCCGCCAGTCTCGCCGAGCGCCGGCGGGTCCGCCCCGTCTCGCCGACTCGTCGGGGCGAGGTCGCCCGTCGCGCCCCGCGCACCGCGGGGGGTCCTTCTCCCAGGCTGGCCGCGTCCGTTGGTCGTTTCACGGGCACGTCCCTCGGGCACAAGCACCGTGTACTCCGCCTGGCTGACACGGGGCAGCGTTGCATTCGCGTCCAGCCACTGTCACACGGCATCCTGAGCCGTGGCACGTCCTGCGCAGGATCGACCGCCGTCGCTCGCCATCAGCACCAGATCGTTGGAAACGCCGCCTCCTCCGGTCCAGCGCCTTCGCCAGCACCAGCTCGGGCCGTGATCGCCGCCCGGGGCCGCCGCACTGCCAGCGAGAAAATGCTAGTCCCGCTCAGCTCGTAATCTGCAGGAGAATTCCCTGCCAGAATCTGGAACGTGAGCCTCGGCCAGGGGGGAAACCGCGACCAGCGGGGCTGTCATCTCACTTATTGTCTCCTTACAGCTCAATTTCCTTGAAGTTGGCGGGGGGCCGGTTGTCGTTATGTCCGGCTTTCCACCTGGATTTCATTAAACTTCATTTCTCCTCCACTATCAAGTTCACAGCGCAGCACGCATTGCTTTGCACACTGCTCGCACATGCTCTCTGTCGACCTCTCCGCGTCACTAAATGTCCCGGTCTTCCGTGCCAGAGCCAAAATAATGAAGTCTACCTTCAGAGACAACGCGGAAGTCCCGCGGGTCTCCGAAATCCGTCAGCGTAGTCCCAGGTCCTTGGCCACGTCGCCCACGAACGAGCCCTTGGGCCTCTCCTGGGCACGCGTAGCGCAGTGCACCCACGCCGCCTCCCACGCTGCCAGCAGGACGGCCAGAGAAGAGCTCGCTGCCGCCGGCCCCAGCGCTCCCGCCGAAGGAAACCTCTCCGCCGCCGCCGCATGCCTATACCGCCGATCCAATTCACGCTGGCCCACTCAATGTTCGCAGCTTTCAGCCGCCGGTACACTCGCCTGGCTGCAGAAATGGAATAAGCACACGCGGGGACGTTCGCAGACGCCCGGTGCCGAGCAGTACGGTGCTGAGCGATAGAGCCGTTCCGCAGCGGGCGGGCTGCCTGGTAGCGCTCCGAGCTTCCTCTCGATCCTCTACGGCAAACAGCGGCGCCCGCAGCCTCCGCCCGGAACTGCAGGCACCGAGCGCTGCACAGCGACTGCCCGCATTCCCGCCTGCAAAGGGGAAGAGACGACCACGGACACGTCGCTTGAGTTCCACCGAGATTTCCTGACCCGCTTTTCTCCGGACGAGTCGCTTTGATCCTCCCGGGCTATCACGGTCGGGAGGAAGGCAGAGGATTCCGTGGCGTCTGGGTTTTTACCGACAAAGGAAAACTATCCCTGACTAATGTCGTATTTATAAATAAATAAAATTCGTATTTAAACCCGTAGCTTACTAATTCGATTACCTTTTTTGTTTTAAAAGATCTTTCAACGACCGTCTCTCAGAGACAAAACCGGAAGATACCGCATCCCAAAAACACAGAGCTCTCACGTGCATTAACACAGGCGGGATGAGAGCAATTGCATGCTTCTTGAAGAGAGGGACTGAATTGTTACAGGATTGAATTACACGTACAGATAAAGATGCAGCTCAAACTCATCAAGCAAAGGTTCAGGACTTCCAATATTCAATATCCCTTCCTAAGACAAACTTACAAATTGCTTAGTTTATATACATTCACATTTAATCAAGTCATTCTACGTTTCCTTTTATCTGAAATCAATGTGTAAAGTGCTATCTCATTAGTAATCCATTCATCTAAGTATTTCCTAATAACGTTGGTAGAAATGTTTTTAGAAAAAAAATACAGAACCGAACAACAACAAAAATAATACAGCTGTGCTCTTGAAACTGTGTTGACCATTAATCAATGTGCAAATGGCCTTGATTCAAGTGCCTAAACCGTCGTTTGCCCAATCGCCCAGATAAGTCATCCCTTCCTATCTCACGCGTCTATCCTGGTAAACAAAACTGAAAAAATCTGCTGTTCTCCATATACCGGAGTTCTATTGAAACCCCCAGCATCGCTGTGAAAAGAGGATAAGAAATAAATATTCTCTGAAATAGAAATCATTGAACACTCTGAACAATGTATGAATAAAGATAATGAAGAGCAAACCAGAGCCAACTGCCAGCCAGGAAACAATAGAAGCCATCTAGTCCAACTACTGCATTCCCCGCCCCCCCTTTAAAACGGGCGGCAATCATTTTTTTTCACACCGGATGAAGAATGGAACTTTCCACACTCGTTTCCTTTCTAAATCTAACGGGGACAAAACAAAGTTTCACGGACGTGTTTGTGTAAAGCTGCACACGACTTCCAAGCACACCCTTTCTGAACAAATCAGTCAGGAAGATAAAAGCTCCAACACCACGTGTCAGTGCTTTCCTTTACTTCCTCCACTCCGTCATGCACAGTCAGCCGTTCTCATAACACGAAATACGGATCTGCTTTCAATATTGCCAACACATTCTAAATTACAGAGCTCAAATGTTGAGGACAATGCCTCTCGGCTGAAGCTGAACCTGTGACCAATGAGGAACCAAGAGATTCCTGCTCTCCATGGACGGGGCATTGCCCCTTCCTTAATTCACTCCATCACGGAGACACGACTGTGCAACTCACAAACACACGACTGTGGGAAACCTGGAGACAAACTGAGAAAGGCTGCTACAAGCCGAAAGGAGAGCTATAGTCAAAGCCTGTCAGCTGAAGCTGTTACCGAGAAAAAATGAAAAACTGCCGCCTCTTCGTGGAGACAATAATGACGAGACACACCCAATGACATCATCAGAGAATACCCGAGGAACAAACACGACGTTTCAGAAAGTTTTTAAAACATTAGAAGCTCACGCTTTACAGACCTGAGATGCATCGGGGTCGGCGGGCGGCTCTGCCAAGACGAGGTTACTGCTGTTCGGGCTCGGTTTCTCGCAGGAATTCCCCGCCCAGAAGGTCCCTTCCGCAGACAGGATAGGCACCGCTACCGGCTGGCTTGGGGGCCTAAGCGGCGGTCGTTGACGGCCGCGGGGCCGCCCGCCACTCACAGGTTTGTAGGAGTAGGGGCAAGGTGCCCCTCGCAAAGTCTGCCGGGAAGGTCGGCGCCGGCCACCGAGAAGCGCTTGCGCGCCCAGTGCACGCAGCACGGGCGGGGGCCGGGGGCCCGGCCCGGCGCAGCCCGCGCCAGCACGGCCAGCGCCCGCTCAGCAAGGAAGAATCGCCGACAGGCAGCGCCAGGCGCCCAGCACGCAGTAGAACTGCAGCCGGCGCGACGCCGCCGCCTCGGCGCCCGCCGGCCGCTCGCATCACTCCGCAGCGGCCTCCTGTGCAAGCTCTCGGCCCAGCCACCCGTTCAGCGTGGGCGTGGCCGACAGCGCCGCTGCCCGTGGTTCACTTCCACCACGAGCGCACCAACGCTGCTTGGCCGAAGAAGGTTCCCCGCTCGGACAAGGCCCGCCTCCGTGCGCACCTCGCCGCTTTTGCAGCCCCACGTCGGACAGCCCGCTCCGACGCCTGCACCACTCGTACTACAGCCACGCGTTGGCGCCCCGCGTCGTCCGGGCGGTCCCCACCGCCAACCACCTTGGCCACAACCAGTAGCCGCCTGCCGAAGCGCGGAACCACCTCGAACGGCGACTCGACCCCGACATCCACCATCGCCCCAAGACCGAAGCCGATCCCGTCCGAAAGCCGAAAGCGGGCGGCCGGCGGCGCAGAGGACCCGCGGCGCGTTTTTTGTCCCCGTTGCGGTCCAGCACGAAGACGCGCACCGTGGCCTTGGAGACTGCGCGCGCCGCCGCCGTCCTGCGCCCGCCACCGCCACCGCGAACTCGCCGCAACGCTGCTAAGTCGAAGGATCGCTGCGCTGTACAAGCGCGCCCCTCCGCGCCTCCCACCGACACGAGCGGCCCCGCGCCACCGCCGCGGACCCCAGCTCTGCCAGCCCCGCCAGCCATATCTCCGCGCCCGTTGGCCGTCCCGCGTCCGCGTTCACCCGCGCCTGCAGCGCCGCACCACCAGCGCGCCCGCCTTCGTTGTTCATCGCGACACGTCCGCGCTGTAATAACGTCCTGCCTCCTCGTAACTACCTCGGTCCGCGTTTGTCGTTTCACGTCCCTACACATCTTCCCAGCACCTCTCCCTGCTGCTCCACAGCGACGGAGGGCCCCGGTCCCGAAAGCCAACAGTGTCACAAGATGGCACCGCGGTGCTCGGGCTCCTGCCTCCGCGGTCCCATCGGCTCTCCCCCGTCCCACCTGATGTTGTAGGCAGTTAGCACTTCTTGTACGAGCCCTGCATCCCGACGACGCCCGATCGACAGCACGGCGCCCTCTCCCGACAGCTCGCACGTTACCTGACCGTTCTCGTGCACCCGAGTCCCCGGGGTCCGTTTTACATTTTGAACTGAAACCACGGTGTGCCGACCGGGGCGTCCTCGGGAACCAGGGCCTCGACAGTGACAGAACGTAATCCTCGGGCCGCGTTTTTGGTCATTCTCGTCCATGACGTCGATCTGCACTTCGATGATCTTTGAGACCACCCCTTCGCCGTCGCCTCCAGGCTAAACCTTATTTCTTTCTTTTTCCTCGAAATCGAGGAGACCCACTGTTCTTTATCTCCCCGCTCTCAGCTATCCGATAGCGACCAATGAAAGAAGACTTTTCTACCGGGGATATTGCCGAAGGATAGACACCCCCATTGGGCCCGTTTCCCTCGATCTGTTCGCCCGCACCTGCAGCACCAAGACCCCTCCGGCAGATTCTCCCTGCCACTCGCCTCCTCATATACGCTTTGGTGAACACGGGCGGGTTGTCGTTCAAGTCCGTCACGTTAATGTGAGACCCGGACAGTCCCCGACCTCGCCCCTGACCCCTCTGTCCAACTGCAGTTAGTACCAATCAATGGAACTCTTGTTTTTCCTCAGGTTCAACCGCCACATCCTCTAGCCACTAATTCCGGCATGCTTTGTTTTCCACCGGGCCGGCTTTTTCTTTCATTGAAAGGGAGAAAGACGGGTTTGCCTGTTGAGCTGGTAGTCAGCATGGGGGGGGGGGTGGTTCCGAGTTCCGTACCGACGTCCGTGTCCTCGGCCATCCTCAAGGGGGAAAACGAGTCCCCCGGTAAAGCGTCCCCATTTCACCGATCTCTGAGATCCGTAACAGCCTTGGCTAAAACTGGAGAGTTTGTCTTCACGTCCAAACGATGGAAACCCGTCAACTTGGAAAATGTTCAGCGGGTTGTGGCACCAGCGCCCCTCGAAGCGATGGAGCGGTACGCCGATTCCCCGCACAGCTCCCTCCCGGTCCCGCCTCTCCCTATCACGTTACAGGTTCCCGGTCTCCTCATCCACCGTGAAGTATTTTCAGCTGCCTTCTTGCCGCCAAACGCCACCTGCCAGCTTGCGCGCCGGCAGCTCGTGGGCGCTGAGCCCAGGTCCCGCGCCATCGGCCCCACGGGGCCGAGCCTGTGCCCAGCTCCCTCGGGGATGGGCGTAGCGGACCCGCTCGGCCGCCGCCCCCCCACCACAGGCACAGCACGCCGCTGCCATCAGGCGCTGCGCCCAAATAGCCCGACCGCAACTCTGCCCACGCCGCCTCAGCGCCAGTCTCGGCCCCGCCGGCCTGCCAGCTCCTGCCGTCCCTTTCCAGCAGCTCTGGCGCACAGCGCGAGGGGCCCGCCCCCTTCAGCGCACACAGCCCCGCTCGGGACGCCTCGATGCCGCCGCTGCTGCACCCACAATCGCCCTCCTCTCGCCCTGCTTGCTGCCTGTGCCGCTGTGAGCCCGTGCCGGCCTAGCGAGCAGCCTGCCGGGGGCAGGACGCTGAACGCGGCGGCGGCACCTCCAGCGCCGCTTCGGTGGCGGACAACAGCGAACACCCGCCGCCCGCGCGCGCCACTTCAGCCGCCGCATGGCCGCGCGTCGACGGGGGCCACGGCTTTGGGCGGCGCTCGCCGCCTGCATCGGACCCGGGGGGTTTTCCTCCAATGAAAACCGACAGCGCAGAAGCTCTGTCTCGGTGTGACTTCAAAGGCGATTTTAAAGAGGTGCTCTGCCGGGCACTTTACGTCATCTCCTTAATCACATTGAAGTATCATAAGTAAGTATTCATGGCTGAGCAATACAAAAAGCATCTCAGCGACTTTTAATAAAATCATTTTGGAAGTGCAAGAAACTATCATATGGAAAGGGATTATTTCTGTTTCCTTTAATCTCTCCGTCATGTATTTTGAATTCTCCTTTCCTTGCATGTGATATATAAACCTATAAAAAGGAGCAGCCTAAAGTAAACTTTAGATCTCTATACTAAGATACAATAATATTTATTATTTTTCTCTGATTCACATAAGTTCCTGATTTGTGTTCCCATACTTGAGTGCTTTACCGCTGAAAAATGCAAATTCATTTTTGTGTCTTTCATAGAACCAAGTCAAAGTTGGTACATGCTGGAATTATAAACCCTCCATCTGAGTAATTCAGATCATTATTGCTGGATGAATATCATTTGCTTTCAGCGCAGGGAAACTCGGATCACGGGCGGAAATGGCACAGGCCTGGACACCTGGCATAAAATCCAACCACTTGTCAAAACTCCTATTTGCACACCTATTTCCCTGGATAAAAGCAAGTCTCTCTGCCCACTCGAACTGCATTCTAAATCTTCAGACCCATCCAACTTGGTCTGGGTATTAGATAACACTCCTGAGACCACCACAATGTATAAAGTCATGTTTCCTGTTCTCTCAGTTGTAGTGGCTACGCAACAATGGAAACTGTTCTGAACGGAGTACAAAGGATCTCAAACCATACATCCCACCCACAGTCACCTCCTTGGACCACGAGGAAAGAAAAAAAACCAACTTGGAAACACAGGCGTGGCCCTCATCTAAATATCAGGACAGATGGAACTTTACTCATTCCTTTTATCCATTTCTAACCATGCCACAGTAAAGTCCTACACTGTCCCTCTCTCAGCAAAGACTTCCCTCTGTCATTACACTCCACAAAATTCTGTGGAAAAAAAATTCTGCAGGCACGCACCGTTAAAAGACAAGTTATTCTCACAACTTCTCAAATCCCAAGGATCACAACACCAAGGCATGCACAGCGATTGTTCTGCTCATCACAGTAATTTCAACAATTCTGAAATGCTGTAAAGACATCAGCAGCTCAATTCGTGATCCAGCCATCAAAGTATCACTCCAAGGCAACACCACCTTTGTCCAGCACATGGGCTCTTAGGAGGGTGTATCACTCTCCACCTCTGAATGCAAGGTTTCCCTCTGTGCCCAAGAATTACCAGTCACAGAAAACATCACGAAACAGAAATGGTGAACACACAAACTGGTCTTTAGAGTCCTAATGATGGAAGATCAAAAATTGAAAACACCCTTAGACAACTTTCAGAAGTCATGAATAAACACATCAATCAGAAAAACACATGCCTTGTCTCCAACATTACCTCCTCACAAACAAGTCTATCCCCAATCCCTTCTTTTGGTGCAGAGGCGCCACCTCAAGAAAAGTTCCTCACACGGCTTCCCACTGCCGTGGATAATATTTCACTTCTCAACCTGACAAGCATGAGAATTTCTTCCAGTGAAAGTTTAAGAAAGCACTTCCATTAAAACGAGCAAGGCAAGAGGTTGACATGTGCAGAAAAGAGGGGATCAACATAGACCCTTGATAAGGATGATGATAATGTCACTAAGGTTAGGCACAGATTTCAGGTACTTAGCAGGTAATGAATAGAGTTGGCTCCATCCATAATTCCCTTTACGGCATTTGCCACATGTACCTAAGAACAACATTCGTTAAAATAACACAATGACCTCCAAACACGCAGGAGGAAGCTCCCAGGGCTCCCCACACACCAGCAGTAAGAACTTTTAGGACAAACTTACCAGGGAGGAAGGAAATCACATTACACGACAGTAGAGCTGAACACTGAACAAGGCAAAGAACAAATCATGTCCCTCCTGTTCCAACAGACCTCCACACTCCGGTCAAGGGACTCTTCTCCCCTGCCCTGCACATCGTGCATGGTAATCTCTGACCCTTATAATTCCCGAGAACGTGTAATTAAAACCCCAGCCGCCCTGCCAAAATTGTCTTTAAAATCCCATCACACAGGCAATGTATGTTTACCTGGAAGAAGTGTTGCATTTCCTTGCAAGGTTCAGTAGCATGACATTTCAGGTTTTTTCAACTGATAGTCAGATACAAACCGTCCACACAAGTGTCACACAGAAGCTCACAGCCAAAGCCCATGGCCAAAGGTCCTCACTGTAATTTCTTTGTACAGTAAACAAGGGAAAATGCAAAGAACCACGACTGGGGTCACATCAACAACCAAGACAAACTGAATTTCTACTGCAGTAATTACATCTTTTGGAATTTCAAATTAAACCACAGAAAACTTATCTGCCCCCTATCTGCAAAAAGATTTTTTTGCCCTATACGAACAATAAGACAATAAGATAGCTACCTCTGCAGTCAATCTCTGGTGAGACAACAAGGAGCAACACACAAGCTCTCACGACCTGGAGAATGATCATAGCACTAAAGGCCAAGGAAATGCGCGCTACAACTAAAGTAAAATACTCTCAAAGAGCATAAAAGACCAAGCGCTCGTAAGGGGACACATGTCATCATAAGAGGTGCTCAAGGAACCATCAGCCTTACTCAGCACCCTCCCTAACTGGAAACGTACAGGATTCTCAAAGTTTCAAAGTGATGTTACGTATGGGGCCATCATAGTGTAGTTCAAAAGAACTTCATAGCTCATAACATGTGCTGCGGGAAAAACCTCCCTCTGCAAACAGTGTGAGTTCCATTTCATATAATTGCAATACATCAGAATTGAGAATACACAATGCTAAAGAGGAATTTACATTTCAGGAGGAAAAAAAAAAAAAAAAAAAAAAAAAAAAAAAAAGAACGAAAAAAATGCAACTTGATTAAAAGCAGAGAAAACAACAACCTCCGGACAAAAGCAAACTCCCTTCTCCAACCTAAGCCCAAAAAAGTTAAAGCCACACCCGGACCCACGCCACCTTCCTCGCAGTAAGAGGCACAAGAACAGAGAGGCCCATGACGGAGCTTGCCTTCCTTCCCTGTAACTCTTCCAGGCAACACATGGATACGGGAAAGCGAAAGGAGAGGGGCAAAACTGAAGGGAAACGTCACAGAGAGCATTTAGCCCTAGAAAAACTCACCGAGAGAGAGGGCGGGATTGGCGGGTGCCCCTATGGGAAGGGCACCGGCAGGATCCTCCTCCCCGAGCAGCGGCGCGGGCTCGTCGGGAGGCGGCCGGCCGGGAGGGTGTTGTCGCAGCAGATTGTCAAGCCGGACCGAGAAGCGCAGCTGCCTCTTGCGCGAGTCGGCCGTGAGCGGACACGTGTGCGAGTAGGACTGCAGGGAAGGCGCGCACGCCGTCGATGCCCACGAAGCGTGCGACACGGGCACGCCGCGCAGTGCGCGCTCTGCGCCGGCAAGCAGTGCTGCGGCGCCAGCGCTGCAGGCAGCAGCGCCAGCAGCAGCAGGCAGGAAGGCGAGGAAGAGGCAGGACACGGCGGCCACGGGCTCAGCACGAGCCAGCGCGTCAGGCTGCCGGAAGGCTCGACCGCCCGCCGCGCCACGCATCTAGTTCGGCCGCCGAGTGCCCAGATCGGCCAGCAGCTCGGCCACGCTCTCGGCCACGCTCTCGGCCAGCACCACGGTCAGCGTGGCGTGGCCGACAGGCGCCGGCGCCGTGGCCATTCACCAATGCACCACCCAGGCTCTTGGCGCCGCCGCGTCGCGGCGACAGCTTCCGAGCGCAGCCGTCGCGAACTCCCGCTGTGCAGCCCCCACGCAGGAACAGCCCGGCTCCGTCGCCTTAGGCAGCTCGTACGACAGCCACGCGTTCTGACCCGCGTCCGCGCTCCACCGCCACCACCTTGGCCAACAGTGCGCCGGCCTCGACCAGCGCAGCGCGCCAGCTCCACGGCTCCGACCACTGCCGGCCAGAGCCCGCCGCACACGACCGCCTGGCGGGTACGCGCACCTGCGGGCGTTGTCGTCTCGTCCGCGATCTCCAGCCGCACCGAACGTTGCTTGCTCAGCGCACGGTCGTCGCCGCCGTCCTCGCACCGCACCCAGAACCGCACGCTCGCGCACCTCCTCGTTAGTCCAACGAGCGCAGCGCGTACAGCGCGCCGTTCCGCCTGCACCGACACGTACGACGGACAGCCGGCGCGCCCCCGCACCCGCCCCCTCCCACAGCCGGTATCGCAACAAGCGCGTTTACCCCAGTCCGCGTTCCGTCGCGCGCCACCATCAGCACCAGCGCGCCCGACGCGTTGTTTCTCCGAACACCCGCGACGCCATGTAGCGCTCATCCGCGAACACACGGCGCGTTGTCCGTTCACGTCCAGCACCCGCACTACAAGCACCGCGTTGCTCGCCAGCGACGGGTTGGCGACCCGGCCGTCCGATGCCTGCACCGTACACGTTGTACTCCGACACCTGCTCCCGCCAGCTCTCTCGATGTCTCACACGGTAGTAGTCTTCAAAGGATTTCTCCAAACCGGAATTTGGGGGACGTCTGATCGATGCGAGCATTCGCAAACCTAGCGTTCGCCCACGACGTAGCGGTTCCTGCACATGAAGCTAGGGCCACCACGGTCTCTATCGGGGCATCTCAGATGATCTCATTCAGTGCCGACGGAACCCTGTCAGTTCGGGGGCATTATCGTTCAACATCTGTCACGGAGGAAACCAAAACATGTGCCGCTATCACAAAAGAAACCCCGCCATCATATGCCTGAACTCCAGTTGGTAGGAGTAGCCCTGCTCCCCCCCCCTGAGCCAGCCTCCGCAACAGATTGATTGTTCCTTTAATTGGCATCCAGCTGAAAATCTGAGAGGCTTCTCGGTGATTTTCTTGAACATATATTTGAACCTTGCCCACGTTCCAGCCTCTCATCCGGGGTCTGGTGGCTCGTGTGACTGGTGGACGAGCACGGAGCCCAAGGACCAGCACGTCCTCGGGACACGCACCGTGTACTCCGCCTGGCTGAACACGGGCGCGTTGAGGGTGGGGGGGTCGTCGAGATTCCAGCACCGTCACAGGATCCGAGACCCGTTGCCCGTCCGCGCAGGATCGCCGCCGTTTCGATCGCCCCTCAGCACAGCTCGTGAAACGCGCCTCCTCCCGGTCACCAGCGCCTTCGCCAGCCACCAGCTCGGGACGTGATCGCCGCCGGGGCCCGCCTGCACGGCCAGCGAGAAGTGCTGTCACCGCTCAGATCGTAACTCTGCTAGCGAATTCCGGTCCGAATCTGGATCATTGTGCATCGGCAGGGAACGTGACCCCGGGGGCCGTTCGTTTTCGATCATTCTCAGGTCCTTTCTAACGTCTTGGAACTTGGCGCATTGTCGTTAACTCCGTGATTTTCCACTGGATTCCGAAAACCTGCATCTGTCCTCCACTCTAGCTCACAGCGCAGCAGCATTGCTGCACACTCCTCGCAACAAGCTGACTCTATGTCGATCCTCTCTGCTGTCACTAAATGTCCCGTCTTCCCATGCAGAGACAATAGTACTGAGTCCTACCTTGGTCCAAGATAGGAATTCGCCATCTCGGAGTGCCTGCAGCTGCAAGTCCAGGTCCTTGTGGCCCACATCGCCCACGAACGAGCCCTTGGCATTTCCTCTGGACAGAGTAGTAGCGCAGCTTGACCCCCACGCCGTCCTCCCACGCTGCCAGCAGGAACGGCCAGAGCAGAGCTCGCTGCCGCCGGCCCCAGAGCTTCCCCGCAGAGCACATCGCCGCCTGGGCGTAAGGGTAATTCCTCCGCTGCCGCCTGCTGCTCTGGTATCAGCGCTCGATGAGCTTTCCTACCGCACTCCCCGCTCTATCAGGCCCCTGTCGCACCACTTTCGCACCACGTTCCACGGATCCGCAGCGGTAGGGCGGATCGCAAATCCGCCGGGCTGCTGACTCAAGAATCGAGCGACAGAGGCGATCGAAGCCGTTCCGCAGCCGGGCGGGGCTTGCCGGTTAGCGCTCCGAGCTTCCTCTCGCTCTCTCGGTCAACAAGCGGCGCCCCGCAGCCTCCGCACGGGCACTGCAGGCACCGACGCTGTCCCCAGCGCTGCCAGCATATCCCTGCGCTGCCACACAGGGGTACATAGGCGACACGGACACGTCAGCTTTGCGTACACGCCACATTCCTGACTCGCTTTTCTCCGGACGAGTCTGCTTTGATCCTCCGGGTATCACGGTTCGGGAGGGAAGGAGAGAATTCCGTGGGTTCTGGGTCTTCCCGCCCACAGGAAAACTAATCACTTTAATAGTAATTTAAACCACTTTTTTTTTTTTTTTTTTTTTTTTTATGTTACCCTCTAGTTTATTATTACGGGCTAGCTTTTGTTTTAAAAGCATCTTCAAACAACCCAGGCTCTCAGAGAGAAAAACGAAGATACCACATCCCGAAAAAACAGAGCCTCTCAGGCCATTAACACAGGCGGGACGAGAGCAATTGCATGATTCTTGAGGCGGGGGCGAATGTATAGGATTTCAATTACATGTACAAATAAAAACGCCAGCTCAAACTCTCAAGCAAAGTTTCAAGGAACTTCAAAATTTTCAAGATCTCTTCCTAAGGACGAACGTCAGAGTTTCCTTTCTTGTACACATTTACATTTACTCAAGTCATTCTAGGTCTTCCTTTCTCCTGACATCAATGGTAAAAAGCATTGAAGCCGTTAGTCAAACGATTCAATCACCATATTTCTTAATGACGCAGGTACCATGTTTTAAAACGAAAGAATTAGATATCGGTAATCAAAGTATAGCTGTAGATCTATGAATTAGTCTGGCATTTAATTAATATACTCCCATGGCCCTTGATTAAACTGCATAAACCGTCCTTTGGCAATCTCCCCTGGTATGTGACCCTCTGTAACTCAGATGGTCTATTTCCTCGTCAACAGAATTGCAAAAATCTGCGTGTTCTCCATATACCGGAGTTTGTTGAACCTCCAAAATCTTTGTGAAGAGAGGATAGGCAAAAGATCTCTGAAACAGAATCATCAATACTCTCACCAGGTAAAAAATACGTTACATAACTAGCAAAGCAGAGCCAACTACCAAGCCAGAAAACATAAAGGAAAGCCATCTTAGTTCCACGACGGTATTTGCACCCAAACGAGCTATTAATCTTCTTTTTTCACTCCGGATGCAGAACGGAACTATCGTCCTTGTAAATCTTACAGGGCCAAAACAAGTTTTCGACAGACGGATTTGTGTAAAAGCTACACACGATTTCAAGCATGCCCTTCCGGAACAAATCAGAAAGATGAAAAGCTCCAACACCAAGTTGCAGTGCTTTCCTTTATTCCTCGACTCCACGGCAGAATCAGGCGTTTCCTTCCCACGGAATACGGAATCTGCTTCAATACTACAAACACAATCTCAATTATAGAGATCAAGTTAATACCGAAACCTCTCGGCTGAAATGAACCTGTGACCAATGAGGAACCAAGAGATTCCTGCTCTCATGGACGGGGCATTGCCCTTCCTTAATTCATCCATCACAGAAAACACGACTGTGGAAACTCACAAACACTCGATGTGGACAACATGGAGACAAACTGAGAAAGGCTGCTTACAAGCCGAAAGGAGAGCTATAGTCAAAGCGCTGTCAGTGAAGCTTGTTACCGAGAAAAAATGAAAAACTTCCAATGATGCTAGTGGAGCCAAAAAATGACGAGAGACAACCACTGAAACCAAGCAGAGAATACCCGGCGAAAACAAGAAACCATGTTTCAGAAAGATTAAAAACATTAGAAGCTCACGCTTTTACAGGACCTGAGGTGCCTCGGGGTCGGCGTCGGCTCTGCTAAGACGAGGATACTACTGTCGGGTCGGCTTCTCGCAGGAAATCCCACCCACAAGCTCCTCCGCAGACAGGATCGGAACCGGAACTGGCTGGCGGCGGTGGCCAAGCGGAGTCGGTGACGGCGCGGGCCGGCGCCCCACTCACAGTTGTAGGAGTAGGGCAAGGTGCCCTCGCAGAAGTCGGCCGGGGAAGGCCGCGCCGGCCACGCCGAGAAGCGTGCCGCGCCCAAGGCAGGCAGCACGGTGGGGCGGGGGCCCGGCCCGGCGCAGCCGCGCCAGCACGGCCAGCGCCACGCTCAGCAGGAAGATCGCAGGACAGCTTAGCGCCCAGCGCCAGCACCAGCACCAGTTAGAACTCGCAGTCGGCCGCCGTTCCCCCTCCCGCCCGCCTCGGCGCCCGCCGGCCGCTACGCATACAGGCTCCGGCAGCGCTCGGCAAGTCTCGGCCAGCAACCACGTGCAGCGTGGCCGGGCCGACCCGCGCCGGCGCCCGTGGTCCTTCACCACGGCCCACCAGGACGCCGCTTGGCCGCGTCCCGCTCGCGAACGAGCGCGCCGCCGTGCGCCACCCTCGCACGCTGTGCAGCCCCACGCGGAACAGCGCCGGCTCCGACGCCCTGCACAAGATCGTACGACAGCCAGCGTTGCGCCCGCGTCCGCGTCCACGACAACCCTACCTTGGCCACGTAGCGGCTCGTGCCGAGCGGCGGAACTCACCTCGAACGGCGACAACGACCCCCCGCACCACGCCTGAAGACGAAGCACGAACCCGCGAAGCCGAAGCCGGCGAGCAGAGGCCAGAGGGACCGCGGCGCGTTGTCGTTGCGGTCCAGCACGAAGACGGCGCCACCGTGGGCCGGGGAGCTGCGCGCCGGCGCAGCCGCCGTCCTGCGCCCGCCCCGCCACCGCGAACTCGGCGGCCACTGCTCGTAGTCGAAGAGAGCGCATCGCCGCGTACAGCGCCGCCGCTCCGCGCCTCCAAAGACACGCAGCGGCCCCGCGCCCGCCCGCGCCCGCTCCTCCCGCTGCCGCCCGCCAGCCAGTAGCTCACGCGCCCGTTGGCGCCCGCGTCCGCGTCCGCGCCTGCACGCGCAGCACCAGCGCGACCCGCCGCGTTGTTCTCGACACTGTACGCGCTTGTACGCCGCCTTCGCGAACACCGGCGCGTTGTCGTTCACGTCCGACACTCCAGCACCCAGATCCCATGCTGCCTCCAACAGCACGGACGGCCCGGTCCCGGGCCCCAACACCGTCACGCGGGCTCGGGCGCTTGACTCAGACCGCGTTCCTCCAGCGGATCGCCGTACAACCTTGTACGAGCCGCCCGACGACGCCACGATCGACAGCTTTGGGCGCCTATCCCGGAAGCTCGCACGACACCTGACCATTCTCGCCGAGTCCGGGTCAGTTCACTTTAAGTAGTGCCACCACGGTGCCGATAGCCGAGTTCCTCGGGCACGGGAACTCGACAGTGACAGAAACCCGTAATGTCTGGAGCATTGTCGTCACGTCCAGCACGTCCACACAACCTTGCACTGGCGCCATCCGACTCGTCCACGCGTCCTCGCCTCCACTAGTAATGTGTAGCCTTCAGTGTCCTCGAAGTCCCAAAGCCCTCTTTTCAGCGTGATCATTCGCTGTCAGCGTCTATCATGAACTTCGAAGTACCTGGTAGGCATTTTCCCGAAGCCGTAGGTGATGCGTGCATTGTTTCGGTATCAGATCGGAAGCGGAGACATTTAACACCTCGACCCCGGAGCCGCGCCTCGCCCAATCTCGCCACGGTTACCGCTTCCTGCCCGAATACAGGTGCAAAAATTGTCATTAAGTCCGTCCACGCTGGACCTGAATGCTTGTAGATCAAGACCTCGCGGTTCCCGTCATAAACCGCCATTAGCACCAGATCAAAGGAGCTCTGCTTCTCTCTGTCCCAATGCCGTCTCAAGAACTAGTTACGGCTGATGGCTTCGTCGGGGCTCTCCTTCATGTCCAGAGGAGAAGACGGGTTGCTGGTGAGCTGGTAAGTCAACAGCGAGTTGCTTACCGAGTCAGCGTTTGGGCCACTCCAGTGGAAAACGAGCGCCGGGGGGAGTCATTCGCCTATATCAAGTTCCAGAGCAGCGTGGCTGAAAGTGGGGGAGTTGTCATTCACGTCCTCGTGATGTCTACACGGACATGGAAAATGTTCAGCGGATTGTGGGCACCAAGCACCATCTGAAGTGACGGAGCAGGTCGCCCGATTCCCCGCACATCTCCCTCCCG
>JAGMWU010000061.1:268335-283985 GCA_018697195.1 Certhia americana
GGGAAAATGTATACATTCAGTTGGTTTGCATTAATGAACTCTCAAGAGTGAGGTGTTGTTGTGGTGAGGCTCTGAGCAGCTGGTGTGTGGAAGATGTCCCTGCACATGGGCAGGAGGAATTGGAACAGGTGATCTTTAATGTCCTCTCAACACAAACCATCTAGATTACTCCAGGATTCTAGGTGCTTCAGTGTTCTGTGAGGTAAATACACAGCTTCAGGGCTAATGGATGGAGATTCTCTCCTTAACTGGATTTATTTAGATATTGTAGCTCTGCAGGAATGCCAAGGCAAAATGAGGATCAACATGACTCCTTCACAAGAAAACAAACAAACAAAAAAAACGAAGAACCGTAGTACCCAACCCAACCAAAAATAAAAAAACCCCAAATCATTAAAAGAACCCCAAAAACAAACAATCAACCCATCAAGGACAGGAACATCTCAGAAGGTATCAATCAAGCCTCACATTCAGATCGGTGCACCGCAGCACACCACAAACACACGGAAAAAATCCATTGTAACTGATACACAGTAGGCCTCACAAGGAGCTCACTGCAAGACCCCCATAGTCCTTTCCTGAATAGAAAGAAAGAAAAAAGTTGGCAACCAAAGCTGTTTGGGTGATTGCTCATCCTAAATACCTGGACAAATAGAACTTGAAAAAAATTGATTCATCATTGGAACTACATCACAGTGGAACTCCAGCCACTGGCCCGTCTCTGGCAGACCGATTCTTGCCTCTATCCAAACACAACCAGAAACGCAAATTGTGCATACAGCCCACTATTAGAAGAAAAGTGTGTGCCACAGCTCCTAAGATACCAAGAATCACAACTATGATTGTTCTCTTCCTCACAGGTTATTTGAACAAGTGTGAAATTTTTATAGGCCCATAAATTATGACGATGTGCGTGCGACAAAGAACCAGCCAGCAGCACACCTCAAAGGCAACATCACCATGTCTTCAGCCCATTGACTCCTCAAAACATGGGGACTTCGACTCTTGATGCAAAGAAATACGGCAACCCAAAAACTAGGCCATTGGATTCCAAAACCCACCATTATAATATCCTAAGGGTCCTCCTGAATCATTTTCATAAGGCCAGCAATAGCCCTGGGGGATCAACCAAACACGCCATGTCTCCACCAGTACCTCCTCCACAACCACACCCCCGCACACTCCTCCCTCACCTCTTCACAGCCTCACGATTGGCTAGTAGTCACACATCTCAGCATTTAGAGAGGGGACTCCACCAAGAGCGAAACTCGCTCACACAATCTCTCCTTACCTGCGATAATATCTGACTTCTCACTCTAGCCAGGCACAAGGTAAAGGCACATTATTCCAGACACATTTTAAAGGAGACATGTCATGGGAAGCTAGAGTCACTCTCTCTCTTCCACACAAAACAGACAGCGAACCCATCTCAGATCCATCAGGAAGAGGGAGACACAAGGTTAACACATGAAGAGCTAGAAGAGCTCACAACGATACTGACTGGGTTGCTCTAACTCTGACTGATGATCCAAACGTTGTATTAGGGCCACGCGAAACACAATCGCTTGGTCTCCCACACGCATCTTTCATAAGTTACAACATGAAATTATCAGTGACACAATTGATGACATGCAAATACTCTCAGAAACTCCCAGGTTCTCCAGCAGTTATGATGCGATGCAATACGAAGTATTTCTAGACAATTACTGTGGGAGAGAACCTCACCACTGCTTCATACCAGAACATGGAACGGGAATGGATGAACACATTTCCCTAAAGCCTTTCAGCACACATTCATGCAAGTCTCACTGCACTTACATTTCAAACCCTTCACATCATTTCCATGCTGTGGATCCAGTATTCCCTCCATGTATCCTCACACATGTGGCGTGCAGGCCCAGTTCCAGACGGTTTTTCTTTGTCACCACCATTTTACACAGCCACAGCACATCTCTGTGTGTGTAAACCTACACTTGCCTGCCATGAGATCTGTGAGAACTCACAGGTGGAAAAGAAAAGTGGCAGCCTTCCAAGAGACAATGAGCCAATTGAATATCTGTGCAGGGGAATGATGCCCACCTTAGATCTCCTGCGAACCTTGAATCCCCTCCCTTTCCATCCAGGCAATGCTCTTGCCAGCAAAAATTTACAGCCAAGGGCTCATCGACCTCCATTTCACACAGCTCTACCTCAAAAAAAAAGACAAACCAAAGATTCGAACACTTACTCTGCATTTCCTCCTCCAATGCAGTACACCCACAGGCTTTGCAAGAGACACAACTCAAGAGGGTCCTTTCTCTCTAACAGGCAGACAAGGACGCATCAAGGACCATTGTTGCCCGGGGCACGCAAACCTCTGTTGGAGGACAAAATAAAAAGCAGGACTGTGAAACAAAAGAGTTTTCTCAGACCTGTACAATGGGAGCAAAGAGAAAAAGCTGGACGTCGATTCTTTTGTAGCCGAGAGTAGTTCCACGCAGGAACCAATCAGCATTTGGTTCAGGAGACGTTCGCCTATTCAAACACTCGTGCTCTTGGGACAGGGACACATGAGTCTGCTAACAAGTCTATTTCAGTGAATCACTGTGATACATCTGTTTTTCGCGAGCGTGTATGGAAGATGGATGCCTATAGTGGAACACAGATTCTGCAGCAGCAGCAATACACAGGGGAAAAATACCTGGAACCTGATCCATATCACAAACCTCTGACCAATGAAAAGCCTTCTAAACAGCAGCCTCGGCCCTTCCTGCTTCTTCATAAACCAGAAGGCTGAGTCCGTACAAATCATAGAGTGACAGCATCGGGCAACCAGCCTTCAGACAAGTCCGAAGGAAACGAAACACTTGCTTTGAACAAACGGTACACAGTGCGCGTCGGTAACGGGACACGGCGGGGAGAAGACCGGGAAGCATCAGGGGGAAAGAGTGTCGGCCGAAAAATTGACACACAAACCACCGAGGGAGCGGTGGGGTCCGCGGGGAGAGCACCGCAGAATCCTCCTCCCGCAGGCGCGGCGCTCGGCCGCCGGCGGCGGCCGGGCCGGGAGGGTCGTCGCAAGCAGCTGCCGCGCGGCACGAGAAGCGCAGCTGGCTCGTGCGCGAGTCGGCCGGAGCGCACGTAGTGCGAGTATCCCTTAATGCAGGAAGGCGCGCACGCCGTCGAGCCCACGAAGTGCGAACACGGGCACGCGCGCAGGCGCCGCTCGCGCCGGCAGCAGCTGCTGCGGCCGCCAGCGCTGCAGGCCAGCGCAGCAGCAGCAAGCAGCAGGAAGGCGAAGGAAGAGAAGCAGGACCACGGCGGCCACGGCCAGCAGAGCCATGCGCGTCGCGGGCCGGACGGCTCGCCCGCCGCCTCCGCCGACGCCTCAGCGTGTCGGCCACGCGCTGCCCAGCTCGCCAAAGCCAAGCTCGGCCAGCTCGGGCCAGCCCACAACGTGTCAGCGTGGCCTGTGGCCGACAGCGCACGGGCCGCACGTGGTCCTCACCAGCACCCACCAGGCTACTGGCGCGCCCGGCGTCGCGGGCCACGCGCCGAGCGCGCCGTGCGCACCTCGCCTGTGCAGCCCACCGGAACAGCCCGGCTCCGTCGGCCTGGCCAGGCTCGTCCGACAGCCACGGCGTTCTGCACCAGCGAATTTGTAGATGTCTCGGTCCACCCACGGTACACCACATTATCTGCGTGGAGATGCGGGTCCAGAGCAGGACGCACCCAGGCGCCGGCCTCCGACCAGCGCGCGCCAGCCTAACGCCCGACCACGCGCGCCGATGCCCGCCGACCACGCCGCCAAGGCGGTTACAGCACCTGCGGGCGCGTGGTCGTTCTCCGTCCGCGCGGATCTCCAGCCGCAAGCAGACACGTGCTGCTCAGCGCAGGTCGTCGACGGTGACGTCCGTCCTCCGCACGCACCCAGAACCTCAGCTCGCGCACCTCCTCGTAGCCAAACGAGACGCAGCGCGCTACGACGCGCGCACGTTCTCCGCCGCACCGGACACGTACGACGACAGCGGCGCGCCCGCACTAGTGCCTGACTTGTCCTCGACCACAGTCCCGGAGTAACCCGCACACGAAGCGCGTTTGACCCCAGTCGCCGCGTCCGTCGCGCGCACCCTCAGCACCAGCGCGCCCGCCGCGTTGTTTCCGACACACCGCGCGCTGTAGCGCTTCCTCCGCGAACACCGGCGCGTTGTCGTTCAAGTTCCAGCACCCCGCACACACAGCACAGCGTGCTCTCCAGCGACGGCGACCGCGTCCCAGCCCGCACCGTCACGTTGTACTCCGACACCTGCTCCGGTTCTTAGTGGTCTGTTCGATTGTCACCACACTGGTAGTAGCTGCCGTGTGAGTTCTGCAGTCGGAACGGACATCCCTTCAAGCGGAGCCTCGCACTCGCCGATGCGCCCCGAGTCGCCGGTCCGTGGCCACCGTGTAGCAGGGCGACAACAGTCCCCACCGGGAGCGTCCTACAGATTATCCGTAATCGCCGATCTCACAGAAATCTGTGGCGCTGTTGTCGTTAACGTATGTGACGGAGATTAAACTTTGGTCGTATCAAAAGTCCTCCATATCATGTGCAGCACTCCAGTCGTAGAAGTCACTTCTCGAAATCCAAGCTTTTCAATACAGTGATCAACACCCGTTCTCAGATCCAGACGGAAAATATCCAATACCATATCCAACACTTTTTTCAATGAGTAACTCAAAGTGTCCGTTCAGCCCCTCATCCGGGTCGGTGGCTGTGACGGTGACGAGCACGGAGGCCCCGGGCAGGTCTCGGGCACACGCACCGTGTACTCGCATGGCTGAACCACGGGCGGTGTCATCGCTGTCCAGCACCTGTCACACGATCCGAGCCGTGCCCGTCCGCCCAGGATCGCCGCCGTCGCTCGCCCTCAGCACCAGCTCGTGAAACCAGCCTCCTCCCGGTCAAAGCGCCTTCGCCAGCCACCAGCTCGGGACGCTGATCGCCGCGGGGCACGCCTGCACGGGCCAGCGAGAAAGTGCTCGTCACGCCTCGCTCGTAACTCTGCAGCGAATTCCGGCCCGAATCTGGACATGAGCGTCGGGCAGGGGAACCGCGACCCGGGCTGTCGTTTCAATCATTCTCAGCTCATGTTTCTCCCTTCTAAAGCTCGGTGCGTTGTCGTTAATATCCGTATTTCCAATACGATTCGGAAAACCTGCAATCTGTCCGTCCATATCAACTCACAGCGCAGCCACGCCATTTTCTCCACAGGCCGGCACAGCTGCTCTCTGTCGATCCTATCCGGCACACTAAATGTGTCCCATCTTCCCGTCAGAGCAAAATACTGCGTCCTGAGCTCTGGGGGAGGGACAATCGGACCGCCGCGGTCGCTGATCTCCGTCAGCTGCTTTTTTGTAGTCCCAGGTCATTGGCCACGTCGCCCACGAACCAGCCCTTGGGCAATCCTCGGGCAACGCGTAGCGCAGCTGCCCCCACGCCGACTACCACGGTGGCACGTGTACGAGCAGGACGGCCCAGAGCAGATCTCGCGGCCGCCGGCCCCCCAGCGCCTCCGCCGGAGCACATCGCCGCCGCCGCACTGCCCCGCCGATCAATCCCCGCTGCCACTCAATGCTCGCAGCTTCCGCTCCCGATCCACAGACGGGTCTCCCCCCTCTCCACAGAACGGATCAGCACCGCGGGGACGTTCGCAGACCGCTCGGTCGCTAGTTAGTGCCTGCGTAGCGGCGCGATCGATCGAGCCGTTCCGCAGCGGGCGGGAGGAGCTGCCGAAGTTTAAGCGCTCCGAATTCCTCTCGCCTCTCCTCGGTCAACACGGCGCCCGCAAGCCTCCGCCCGGCACGCAGCACCGAGCCTGCCCAGCGCTGCCCCGCATTCCATGCAGGCACACAGGGAACAGGCGACACGGACACGTCGCTTTGCGTGTCACCGCCAATCTCCTGACTCCGCTTTTATCCGGACGAGCTCTGCTGGGATCCTGCCGGGTATCACGGTCGGGAGGAAGGAAGGCAGAGGAATTCAGTGGGCCTGGGTTCTTTTTACCGATAGGAAAATAATCATGTAGTAAGTCGTTATATGTAAATTAGAATAAATTTGTCCTTTATTTTACCCCAGTAGCTTCTTGTTAGTCTTATACTTTTTGTTTAGAAGCATTTTAACAAACAGGCTCCTCAGAGCCAAAACCGGAAGATACCGCATTCCCCGATAAACACAGAGCCCTCAGATGCATTTAACACAGGACGGCGGGACGAGAGCAAGTGCATGCTTCTTGAAGGCGGCATTTTTGGACGGGAAGAGCAAATGTTCAGGATGTGACATCATCGGCACAAACAAAAATTTTAGCTGAGATTTTGAGCTCTCCAAAGAGAGCAGAAGCTTTCAGGACAGTACAAAAATTGAGTATCACATCCCAAGATAAAACGATAGTTTCGTTAGTTTAGACAACATTAAATTTAATAAGTCATTCTAGGTTTCCTCCTTTAACAAAGTGTGTAAAGCATTGAAGCTCGTTAGTAAAATATCATCTAAATATCTCATCAGATGGTGTAAGGATATGTTGTCAACAAAAGAATTAGAGATCCAATAATCAAATTACAAGCTGTGCTCTTTGTGAATTGTAAGTCGAAGATGACGAATAAATTCAATGTGCCAAATGGGCTGATTCATGTGCTTAAACCCAGTCCTGCCCAATATCCTTTAAAGTGATCCCTCCGTAACTCAGAGGTCTATCCTGGTCAACAGAAGTTTTTTGCACAAAAAGATCGTCTGCTGTTATCAATAAGACCCGAGTTCAATGAAAACCCCAATATCATTGCGATGGAAGACGACAACGTTTTTTGGGAGAAAAAAAAATTCTGCGTGAAACAGAATCATCAACACTCTCAGCAGTGTAACAAAAATCAGTTCATGAAGAGCAAACCAGAGACCAATCGGCCAGACCGGTTACATTAAAGGCAAAGCCATCTAGTCCCACTACTGAATTTCCCCCCAAAAACGCAGTGACAATCACTTTTTGTCGCCTCCGGATGGAGAAGAGAAAATTTCCACACTCGTTTACCTTCTCTATCTAACAGGGACAAAACAAAGATTCACGGACGGGTTCGTGAAATGCCTATACCGACTCCAAGCACACCCTTTCTGATCAAATCAGCAGAAAGATAAAAGCCCCAATACAGGTGTCATGTGTCTGTTGAGTTGGACTTCCTCGACTCCAGTATGCGAATCAGCCGTTATCCTTCCAGGGATAAGGATCTGCTTTAAGTTTGCCAACATAAATCTAAATTATAAATCACAAAGCTCAGCGTTGATGAAGACAAAACCTCGCAGCTAAGTGACCGCGTGACCCAATGAGGAACGCAAGAGATTCTGCTCTCCAGGACGGGGCAAGTGCCCTCCTAATCTCACCTCCATCACGCAGACACGATGCTCGCAACTCACAAACACACGACTGTGGGAACCTGGAGACAAACTGAGAAAGGCTGCTACAAGCCGAAAGGAGAGCTGTAGTCAAGCATGTCAGCTGAAGCTGGTTACCAGAAAAAAATGAAAAAATTGCGCGCCCCAGCATGGAGAACGGATAAGAGAGACACCAACTGGACCAACCACGCCAGAGAATACCCGGGGAAATATGACCACATTTCAGAAAATATAAAAAACATAGATGTTCACGCTTTACAGACAGGCGGCACTCTCGGGGTCGGCGGGCGGCTCTCCAGAGATGAGGTTATGCTGTTCCGGGCTCGGCTTTTCGAGGAATGCCCGCCCACAAGGCTCCTCACCGCCAGACCAGGATCGCCCCCCCCCCCCGGCACTGGCGGCCGGCGGCGACAAGCGCGTCGGTGACGGCGCGGGCCGGCGCCCGCCACGCACAGGTGTAGGAGTAGGCAAGGTGCCCTCGCAGGAGTCGGCGGAAGGACGGCGCGGCACGAGAAGCGCTGCGCGCACAGGCAGAGCTAGTACTATTTTCGTGGCGGGCGGTTGGGCCCGGCCGGCGCAGCCGCGCCAGCACGAGCCAGCGCCACGCTCCGAGGCAAGAGCGCGACAGCAGCGCCAGCGCCAGCACCAGGTAGAACTGAGCTCGGACCGCGCCGCCGCCTCGGCAGGCCGCCGGCCGCTCGCTCAGCTCCCGGCAGGACTCCTGCAAGCTCTCGGCCAGCACCACGTGCAGCGTGGCGTGGCCGGAAGCGCCGGATGCCCGGGTCCTCACACGGGCCCACCAGACGATGACTTGGCCGCGTCCCGCTCGGACACGGCAGCGCGCCGTGAGCACCTCGCCGCGGTGCAGCCCCACGCGGAACAGCGCCGGCTCCGACGCCTGCACCAGCTTCGTACGACAGACCACGCGTTGAGCCCCCGTCCTCGTCCCACCGCCACCACCTTGGCCCCCCCGTAGCCGGCCTCGCGTGTATATTTTGCGCCGCGCACACCACTCGAACGGCGACAAACGACCCACCGACCACTCGCAGAAAGCCGAAACCCGCCGAAGCCGGTGGCGGCGGCGCTGTTGGTTGCCCTTGAGGGACCAGGGGCGTTGTCGTTGCGGTTCCAGCACGAAGACGCGCACCGTGGCCAGTGGAGCTGCGCGCCGGCGCCGCCGACGTCCTGCGCCCGCACGCCACCGCGAACTAGCGGCACTGCTCGTAGTCGAGGAGCGCTAGTGCGAGTACAGCGCGACGCTCCGCGCCCTCCACGAAACAGAGCGGCCACGCGCCCGCCGCGCCCGCGCGGCGCCGCCAGCCGTAGCTCACGCGCCGTTGGCGCCCGCGCCGAGTCCGCGCCTGCCCGCACGCACATGCAGTCCAGCGCGCCACAGCCGCTGTTGTTCTCCGGAAAGTGACGCGCTGTACGCCCCGCCTCCTCGAAACACCGGTCTGCTTTTGTTGTGTCGTTCACGTCCGACACCTCAGCACAGCTCCCTGCTGCCTCCACAGCGTACGGAAGGCCCCGGTCCGGGCCAACACCGTCACGCGGGGCTCGGCGCCTGCTCGCGGTCCAGCGCGCTCGCCGTCACACCTTGTACGGAGGACCGGTCCCGACGACGCCCCGATCGACAGCGGCGCCTCTCCGACAGCTCGCACGACACCTGAACGTTCTCGCCGAGCCGGGTTCGTTGCGTTCAGAGAGAAGCCCCCACGGATGCCGACGGTGATGTCCTGGGCACGGGACTGACAGCGAAAAAACTTGTAATCTCAGGATGATTGTCAGTCACACCATGCACCTCCACTCCCACTTCACAGTGCGACACCAAACCACATCCATCATTCGTTCCACTTGATGCAGCATATAGCCTCTCGTGTCTCGAAATCCAGCCGACTCCTGACAGACTGATGTCCGCTCCGGCATCCACAGGAACTTCTGAAGAATTTAGCCGGCATTTTCCCGATATTCTCGTGTGTGGTATGTGGGGCATGGTGCCAGCTCGGCATCGCGTTGTAGTGCGGCTGCACGTTCAGCACGTACCAGTCGCCGGAGGCGCGTCCTCGTCGCAGGCTGACCCGGTACGGTCATGCGCGAAGACGGGCGGTTGTATGGTCCCGTCGGTGACGTGATACAGAGACTGGGCGGTGCCAGTTCGGGGGGGGGAGTCTCCGCCATCCAGCGCAGTCAGCGTCAGACGCAAACTCGCCTCGCTCTACTCGGTCCACAAATGCCGCAGTACCAGTTCGCGAAATTTGCTACCGTCCTGCTGTGCTTTACATCCACTGCGAAAGTACTTGTAGCCTTTGCGTATTTGTTGCGTCGTCGCCCTGAGCGAGTTACTGCCACGTCTGCGTCATATGCCACAACCGACGGCAATCGGGCGCCCAGGAGGTTGTAGATTCAATGATTTCAAAAAAAATGTTATCCTTAAGAAAGCGCGGAGCGTTATATTTCCATCCCGACATCCACTCGACGCGGAAATGTTCAGCGGGTTTGTGCCAAGCCCCTCGAAGGCAGAGGCAGGACGCAGATTCCCCTAAAATCTCCTCCACGGTCCCGCCTCTCCTGCACGTAAAGGTTCCGTTCCCTCATTCACGACGTGAAGTATTTCAGCTGACTTCTTGCCGCAGAGCCACCTGCAAGCTTGCGCGCCGGCCAGCTCGTGGGCGCTGAGCCAGGGCCCGCGACAGCGGCCCCACACGACGAGACTGTGCCCAGCTCTCGGGGATGGCGTAAGCTGCCCGATTCGGCCGGCCCGCACCACAGGCACAAGACAGCGCCGCGGCCAGGCCAGCGCTAGCCCCAAAGCCCGTGTACGATCTCAATACTCTCATGCGACCTCGCGCGCATTCTCGGCCCCCCCACCCGGGGGGCGCGATCGCCACGCTTCTGCCTCCCCTTCCAGCCGCGCTGTGTATGCCAGCACGAGCGCAGGGACAGCCCGCCTCAGCGGACAGACCAACCTGCTCGGGCGCTCCTCGGCCGCCGCCGCTGCTCCGACAAAGCGCCGCCTCCGCCGCCGCTCTCGCTGCCTCCACTGTGACGGTTGCCGCTGCGGCCGGTGCGCTGTGGCCGGTGCCGGCCGAGCGAGCAGCCTGAGGGGGCAGGACGCTGCGGCGGCGGCGGCGGCGGCTCCAAGCGCCGCTCGGCGGCGGACACAGCGAACCCGCAGGCGCCAGTCCGCGCCACTGCATCCGCCGCATGGCCGCGATCACGGGGGCCCGGCTTTGGGCGGCGCTCGCCGCCTGCACCGGACCCGGGGGGTTTTCCTCCAATAAAAACCGACAGCGCAGAAGCAGTACTTAATGTGACTCGAAAGAGAAGCATTTTCACTTCTTTTCATACATGGGATTTACAGTAAGAAAAAGTATTCGGGCTGGAGTAAGCTGCAAGCAATCATAACCCTTCAAAATATTTACACGTTCCCTTCATTTTTAAATTGTGTTCATAGGAGTATCTGACATTTGCCCTCTCTTTTTGAGAGATATAACTCACCCCAAAAGTAATATTTATTTATATGATTTAAGATAAATGCCTTTAGTGTTTCAAGTGGACAACCCCCTATAATTATGTAGAATTATATTCTACTTCTGGTTCACAACCCTTGGGTGGGCTGGCTATCCACTCTGCACTTTGAAGACTGCATGAAGGGATGGGTTTGCACTACTGTGGTACAGAAAAATGATCTTGGCTGAATATACGAATGCTTAGAAAACCCTTTCTCTTTTCAGAGGAAACATCACAGGTGTGCAGGGAAACTGCACCTGCACTGGACAATAACAATTGGAACATATGGGACCCTCCACACCAGATCAGACGCCATGAAGTTTAGCTCATGAAAAGTAAGGGAAGACTAAGATATAACTGAGTTAGAAATTAAGAGATCAGGTGCAAAAGCATTTCATAGGCCGCACTTATTGAGCAGAAGCAACTCAAATTGCATGGTATTCCATCAGGCTCACATTTTTGTTAACTATGACATGTGACAAGATCACATCTGTTCTTCTATAATCTCGCCCCACGCAAAGCTCCTGTGTCTCCTCTCCATCACCACACAGCTTTCAGGTTCACTTCTGATTTGTTCACAACTGGGAAAACCTATCATAATGAATCATGACTAAAACAAGAATGGAGGTACTTTTCTCTGCTCGCCAGCATTCTCCTCAGAAACTGAAGGACTCTAAAGTACACAAAGGATTAAAGGCTAAAATAAAACAGGAGTGTTCATCCAAAAGAGAATAACTCATTAAATTAATGGCTTTGCGCAAATCTCCTTTTCTCTTTTATCACACACATTGTTCTACACAGACCTGGCTCTTCTAAGGTCAGGTTTACATCCATTCCTCCTGACAGCAGCTGAGCAGGAAGGCACCCTCACTGCCTTTCACACCCGCTGTGGCAAGAGCAGGAGGCACTAACACAGGACACATTCCTAGAGGAACCAATGCTGACAATTACAAGGAAACTGACATGTACAAGAAACTAAGAAAATTCAAACCAAACCACAAATCAAGCAAGTAAGGCAAGGAAGTATTAGAAGATAAGGGGCTATTGGAGAAATTCACTGGGGAGTCTTTTTTGTCTTCACTGCAAGCTCTTAAACTCAACCCTGAGAGCACCTGGAAGATATTCCTGTCTCAAACTGTGAGACCCTCAAGCCTTTCTCTGGATTACATAGGAGGGTTTTCATTCTAAGAGATACTTATCCCATCTCATCAAATCTGAATGGTTTGGTTGTTTCTTTTACTGTATGTCCTGCTTCTACGAATGGGAAGATGCAAGTGCAAACATGTTATTATAGGCTTCTTTAAGCTCAGTCTTCTGAGAAGCTACAACATAACAGATTGACTTCGTGCTTCTGCTTTCCTCACATAAGAAATTTATCTTTGGTGCTAGGAGTATTTGCTACAAAACAATATTCACCATTTCAAAGACAAAAGAACTGTTTAGAAACGGGAGAAATTATCTTCTAGGAATAAAGGCCTCAAAGAAAGTGTAATTACAACTACAAAGGAGCTCTGAATTGCAATGTAAGACAGAGATGTGGATGGATAATGAATATTTCAACCAGGAACAACATGTTCATCCTTCATCATTCTACATGAAAAGGTGTAAACTCAGGGATAAAAAGAGAATCACACTGCATAGTACTAGAAGTGTGAAAAGTCCTGTCACACAAGGAAAGGCATAAAAGACATTTTCTGTGTTCTTTGCCTTATGAATAGGACCAGAACTCTCCTTTCCAACCATTCAGAGCTTGCACATAATTCTCTTGTAACTTACAAGAACATGCAATCAAAATGTCAGTAGCGCAGTCAAAACTTGTGTAATCTGCACCGTGACCAGGCCATGTGTGTTTAGCAGGAAGGGAAGTTGCCTTTCTATGCAAGGTTCATTTGCCTGACATTTCAGATTATCTGAACAAGAGTAGGAACACAAGAAGTTGTCTGGCTGGTGAAATGTCCACAGGACATTCACACATGAGCTTGCTCCAAGAACCATAACAACAGTTCCTCAGTGTACTTTCTTCGGACAATGTAAAATGGAAAACTCATGGATGCACAGCTGCAGGCCTCATATAACAAGTAAGAGAAAATGAACCTTTACACCATCTCTGCATCTTTTAGGCTTTTCAAGTGATACCACAGCAACCACTTCCAACTGTTCTGTTTCTGCCCAGGCAGAGTTTTTGCCCTGCCAAAACGTCACACAAAAGTGAAATTCCCTTTGCAGACAGGCAACGTGGAGGGGAAGTTGCACATACTTGTCATTTTCTGAGAAGGAGCATCACAACACGGATACATGCAAAGAGATTTCCCTGCTCACCGAAATACTTGGAGAAAATGTAAAATCTCCTCACGTGCATAACAAAAGCTCAAACAAAACGCCAGCTGCCCAGGTAAAGACACCATCAGTCTAATAGAGCACATGGCCATATTGGAATATACATGACTCACAAATCTAAACTCCAAGACTACATTTGTACTCAATAACTGTCAGTCAAATAAAACGTCATGCAACAAGAAACCGAATTGAGGAGCCTGCAGCTTGGGCATTTGGGTTCTGAGCAGTATGATAAATTAAAATAAAACAAACAAACCCTTCCCAAAACCCCAAACCCCACCATCTTCATAATGATATATGTAGTCCAGAAAAGAAGCCTGAGAAGTAACAAGACAGATCTTGTTTCTAACAAGTACCTCCTCATGCACTGCACCCCCAAGTCCCTCCTCAAAACCTTCCCAGCCCACATCTTCTCACTGATCATCATTTGCAAATAGACTGTCAAGAAAAAGAGTTGCACAAAAACATGTCCTTACCATGGACAAAATTCAGCTTCTCGCCATATGTCTGTGACAAGGAAGAGCATTTCTGCCACTTTTATTTCTATTTGTAATATTTCTCTGTAGAGCTGTTAACATGAAAAGCACATTTCAAAAGGGACGGTGTGATCAGATACTATCAAAGTCCCACAGTTAAATCATCACAAAGCACAAGGAATTTCCCCCTGCAGAAAGGAAGAGGGATTATAATGTACTCCTCTGGATTATGGCACTTCATCAAGGTCTTCAGTGGGCAGTGAATACACGATTTACTTTTCCCAAAGCACCAAATATGGCACATGTCTATTCATAATTAACCTCTAAGTATAATATATAAAATTATATACTATTACTATTATACTATTATATACTATATATTATAACCTCTAAGTATAGAACTATAAGTTTATAATATAGTAAGTATAATATGTATATAATTAACCTCTAAGTCAAGTATTAATGATGACTTCTAAACATAAAGGAAGAACTTCCAAGGGCTCTGCACATTTCGAATAAGATGTTTGTAAACCAAAATTCCTTGAGAACATAAAACTCACATTGCATGGTGATAGGGACGGATCCAAACACCTCTTATAGCTTTCAGCAGCCCCTCATGCACAGCTCTCATGACTCACATCTCCAACCCTTCATAAACTGCATGGTGGTTTTGACTTTTGACTCTCACTTGCAAGCACAAGGCATCGAAGGCCAGTTCCCAGACCATTTCTCTTCAACGTGCACCACCACCCACACACTTCACACAGACATTTATGCATCTCTGTAGGAAGCAGGAAGATACAATTATTTGCTCATTAGTATGATGCAAACACACTAAAACGTTCTCGAAGGAAAAGCCATCCTCCAGGAGAGACTGGGTCAGTTAGCATCTGCACAAATGTTATCACTCCCCTCTTATGCCAGCCTTCGCAGCTTGAAACTTTTCCTTCTCTCCTCTGTATGATTCACCTCACAGAATGTAGCTTCACGATAGTTTTTCAATAAGGAAACATTAAAAGAAGGGGAATTAACACAACACATCTCCCATTTCCTGCCCTTCAAAAAGAGCAGGCCACAGGTTCTCTAAAACAGGAACAACATTCCAGATTATTTTCCATCTTCAAAAAAGGCAGACAGGTATCATCAAAGAACAAGTCGTTAGCCAGCACATTTCACTAACAAGGTGACAAGGATGAGAGGGTGGACGAATGCAAAGGCATTGTCATGCTTACTGCTTTATCATAAAGACTTGAAAAAGGCTGAGAACAATAGAAACGATGAGCAGCAAAGTTACACAAAGGGCAATTAATGTTCTGTTTCAAGAAAATCTCACCCTGCTCTAGAACACGTGCAGCTGGGAAGGCATCACTCTACCAAAAAAGCAAACTTTCATGTGCTATTATAGCAACACAGCTGTGGCCATAGAGAGAGGATATAATGCAATAAAATATTAGAAAAACACAAATTCTTAAATAATTAGAATATAAAATAATCAAATATATAAAAAAAAAAAGAGCTGGAAGCGACAGAACCACTGATATTAGAAATTTTAAGGCACAAACTGAAAATTATCGGCCATGGGAAACAAACAAGTCTTAAATAGAATGGTGCTTCAGCTACCAGAAACCTCATTTCTACTGCACTACCCACCAATGTTAAGGCTATGACTGGACAACGCATGCACCACCTTGCAACATGGGGCAGCAGTATTATGAGTGTCTCTGAATAGATCCCAGCCTTCTAGCCAGAAAAAGTCCCTATGCAAATGACAGAATACAGGGGGGAAACGCCAGGGAACCAGCACAGGAAAAAGTCCCAGGAACGTTGTGGGACGAAAAACTCACCGGTGCAACTCCAGGGTCAACGTCTCGAGAGCCGCCGGCAGGATCCGCCTCCCCGAGCAGCGGCGCGGGCTCGTCGGGCGG
>JAGMWU010000062.1:3734-31009 GCA_018697195.1 Certhia americana
CCATGGATTTACGGGGTCTCCATGGTATTGTCACCAATCCCAGGTCCCTTTTCCATGGATTTGTGGGGTCTTCATCGGGTTGCCACCACTCTCAGGATTCTTTCCATGGATTTGTGGATCCCTGTCCCAAGCACAGCCAGGATGGACAGGCCTTGGAGCCAGCTGGGATTTTGGGATCAGCCTGGCCAATCCATAAATCCCCAGCCCAACCCTTCCCCAATTCCATGGGGTTTTCCGGGTGCCCACCTTCCTCGGGAATGTAGATGTAGGAGCGCAGGTAAGAGCGGAGCCAGGACCAGCGGCTCTCCTCGATCCTGATGGAGCTGTGGGAGGCAGCATAGGGTGACATTCCCACCTTTCGGGAACGGGATTCACTGGGAATGGGAATTGCTGGCCTTACCTCCCCTTCTGGTCCCGCTTGGCCAGCACAGCCTTGAGGTACTTCCTGTAGTAGCCCTTCTCAGGAATCTGGGAAAAATCCATGGATTTGGGGTGGCAGATCTTCCCTGGCCACCCCCTCAGCCGAGCAAATCCCAACAGGAATTTCCCAGCCCAGGCTGGGATAGGAAATGCGCGAGGTTGCTCTGGAAGAGCGGGAATGATCTGGCCTCATTCACCAATCCCTCCGGAATGCCGGGGGCTTGCCTCAGGCTACTCCTGGTTTTCCCTCCTCGCTTCCCAGCCAAACCCTGATGCTGCCCCAGGGATTATCTGGGAAAAGGTGGAGAGCCCAGAGCAGCCCAAGGCCATTGGCAGCGGGAGCCTCTTGGTAAGGAATTGATTCCAGAGGCAGATTTCCCAATCCCAAACCCAGTCCTGGGAGAGTGACGGAGAAACCCCAGCAACAGGGCCAAGGGGGAACGTATGGAGATCCCCATCCTGATCCTGATCCTGATCCCAAAGCCAATACTGGGATAGCAATGGAGAAACCCTAGCAGCAGGGCTTGGGGGGGAACACATAGAGATCCCGATCTCAATCCCAATCCTGGTCCCGATCCCAATCCTGATCCCAATCCTGATCCCAGTCCTGGGATAGCAATGGAGAAACCCCAGCAGCAGGGCTGGGGGGGCGATGTGCAGAGATCCCAATGCCAATCCCGATCCCAATCCTGGTCCCAATCCTGGGATAGCAATGGAGAAACCCCAGCGCTGGGGCCAGGGGAAAGTATGGAGATCCTGATCCCGGTCCCAATCCCAATGAAGTTCTCAATCCTGACCCCGATCCCAGTTCCAATCTTGATCCTGCATTTCTGATCTCACTCCCATGTTCCTTGACCCCAATCCTGCTCCTGCTGCTGTTCCTGATCCCTATGAGGTTGTCAATTCTGATCCTGATCCCAGTCATGATCCAGATCCCAATCCCAATCCTGAACCCAATGCCATTCACATTCCCGATCCTGATCCCAATGAGCGTATCAATCCCGTTCCCATTCCCGCATTCCTGATCTCATTGTTCCCATTCCTGATCCCAATCCTGTGTTACCGTTCCCACTCCTGCTCCCACTCCCATTCCTGATCCCATTCCCATTCTGGTTGTTCCTGTTCCAAATCCCATTGTTCCCATTCCAGTTTTTCCCGATCCTGATCCTGTTGATTCCCGTTCCCGCTCCTGATCCCATTGTTCCCACTGATCCTGATCCTGTTGTTCCTGCTTCCATTGTTCCCGATCCTGTTGTTCCCATTCCCAATCCTGATCCTGATCCTAATCCCATTCCTGATCCTATTGTTTCTGTTCCTGTTCCAGATCCCAATCCTGTTGTTCCCCTTCCTGCTCCTGCTCCTTCTCCCATTCCCCTTCCCGTTCCCTTTCCCATTCCAGATCCCGTTGTTCCCATTCACGATCCTGTTGCTCCCATTCTGGATCCCATTGTTCCCAATCCCGTTGTTCCCGTTCTGGATCCCATTGTTCCCAGTCCTGTTGTTCCCATTCCAGATCCTGTTGTTCCCAATCTCGATCCTGTTTTCCTGCTCCTGTTGTTCCTGTTCCCCCTGTTCCCACTGTTCCTGCTCCTGCTCCCAATCCCATTCCTAATCCCATTGTTCCTGTTCCCAATCCGGTTGTTCCCACTGTTCCTGTTGTTCCCCCTGTCCCCACTGTCCCCACTGTTCCCATTATTCTGATGTTCCCATTATCCCACTGTCGCTGTTCCCGTTATCCTGATGTTCCCATTATCCCACTGTCCCCTCTGTTCCTGTTATCCTGCTGTTCCCACTGTCCCCGCTGCTGGTACCTGTGTCCCGTTGGTGTCCCGGTGGCGGAGGCTGCGTGCCAGCCGTGCCGGGTACCAGAGGCTGAGCAGTGACAGGGACAGCAGCGCGGGGACATGTGACAACAGCGAGTACAGCCGGTGCAGCTGGGGACAGCGGGGAGAGCGCCTCAGGGACACTGGCGGGGGACACTGGGACACTGCCACCACCCCAGGAATAGCATCTCAGGGACACTGCCCAGGGGACATGGGGACACTGCCATGGGGACACTGCCACCACCCTGAGGACAGCACCTCAGGGACACTGCCATGGACACATGGGGACACCGTGACACTGCCATGGGGACAGCGCCTCAGGGACACCAGTACCTGGGGACACGGGGACACTACCACCACCCTGGGAACATGGGGACACTGATACTGCCACAGGGACACTGACACCACCCCGGGGTCGCTGCCACCACCTCAGCCAGGGGACACTGCAGGGACACACTGGGAGCTGGCCAGGGAGCCACGGCACTTCAGGGCCACCGTGGGAGGTGACAAGTGAGCCACAACCCCCAGGGCCACCGTGGGAGGTGACAAAGGAGCCACAACCCCTCAGGGCCACCCCAGGGAGCCACAACCCCCAAAGGGTGCCACAGGAGTTGGTGGCCCTGCTGTCACTGACCTTGGGAGCATGGGGACACTGTGCCCAGCGTGCCAGCTGTGCCCCGCAGTGTCCCCAAGCCAGCAGTGTCCCCAGCAGGTAGCCCAGGCAGTGCCGGGGGCCAGCGCAGGCCAGCAGGGGCAAGTACAGCAGTGGGTAATAGAGCAGCGCCAGAACCTTCCAGAACTCTGCAACACAGGGACAGGGGAGACACAGGGGTGTGACACAGGGGTGACACAGGGGAGTGACACAGGGGTGACACAGGGGTGACACAGGGTGTGACACAGGGGTGAAACAGGGTGTGACACAGTGGGTGACACAGGAATGTGACACAAGGATGTGACACAGGGATGCGACACAGGGATGTGACACAGGGATGTGACACAGGTGTGTGACAAAGGGCAGTGCCACAGGGGTGTGACAGAAGGGACACACAGGTGGGACACACAGGTGACACAGAGCGTCAGTGCTCACCGCGCGCGGCGGGTGACGTGGGTGACACCAGTGGCAGTGGCTCGGGGTCCAGCACCAGGTGACAGAGGGATGAGAACAGGAGCACAGAGACGGTGACAGCCACGGGCCGGGGACACAGCTCATCCTGCGGGAACCGCCGCGGGCTGGGCGGGAATACAGGAATGGGGGAATGGGAATAGGAATGGGGGAATGGGGATATGGGAATATGGGAATGGGGGAATGGAGGAATAGGGAATCCAGGGAGGGATCAGCGGGAATTCAGGAATTTGGGAATGAGTGACTGGACCTCTCCAGGGAGGAATTCCGAGCCCTTTCCAAGGAGGTTTTGGGAATTCCGAGCTCTTTCCAGGGAAGGACCACCAGGATTTGGGGAATTCCTGTACCTGAGTGATCCCGGGACGCCATTCCCACAGCTCTGATGCAGCCGGCGGCGCACAACCAGGAATGACAAGGCCAGGATGACAGCCAGCTGGGAAAGGAATGGGAAATCCATGGAAAAGGGTCCTGGGAATGATGGGAACCCCACAGAGACCCCACAAATCTATGGAAAAGAGACCTGGGAGTGATGGGAACCCCACGGAGACCCCACAAATCCATGGAAAAGAGACCTGGGAGTGATGGAAGTAATGGGACCCCATGGAGATGTCATAAATCCATGGAAAATTATGGGAATGATGGGAACTCCATGGAGACCCTATAAATCCATGGAAAAGGGACCTGGGAGTGATTTGGGAGGAATTTTGGAGTTCTTGTTCCACAGAGAACTAAAATTCCTCCCAAATCTGGGAATTCTGGGATGGCTTAGGGGGGAAAATTCCTCCCAGGTGGAGCCCGGCCCCCAGTCCAACCCGTGGATTCTGATGGAATGTGGGAATGGGGGATTTTTGGGTTTTCCCCATGGAATTTTTGGATGGGGATCAGGAATTTGGGGTGGATACTCACAGAGATGGGGGCCATGATGGTGTGGTACAGCCTGGGGGGAATGGTGGGGTGGCATTCTGGGATGGCAGCCGGAAAAAGGCTGGAAAAACGAGAAAAAGGCTGGGAAAATGGGAAAAATCCCAGGTTTTGGTGGGATTAATCCTAAAAGGGTCAGGAAAAACAATGGGAAAATGAGAAAAATCCCAGATTTGGGTTTAGCCCTAAAAGGCCCAGGAAAAATGATGGAAAATAGGAACAATCCCAGATTTTGGTGGGTTTAACCCTAAAAGGGCTGGGGTAAATAATGGGAAAATGAGGAAAACCCCTTAACCCCAGAAATACCCTGTGGGAATTCCTGAATCCCATAAATCCCATGGGAATCCTCTAAATCCCATAAATCCCCCATGGGAATTCTTGAATCCAATAATTTTTAGGGAAAACCCCATCCAAGCCCTTCCCAAACACCACAATTCCAATGGGATGGGAGCAGGGAAGGGTCCCAGAGGAAAATTGGGATTTTCCAGGCATCCCAAAAATTCCCGCTGTCCCCAAAGCTTTATAGGACTGGCGTTTTCCCCATGGGAATTCTCTCGTCTTTGGGGAAGGGAATTTAACCCAGACACAAAATCCTGGGATTTTGAGAGGGGCAAAAAATCTGGGAATAAATCTAGAAATGATGGGATTGATGCCCCAAAAAGTCTAGGATTTTCAAAGGGGCCAAAAATCCGGGAATAAATCTGAGAATGATGGGGCCAGTCCCAAAAAATTCTAGGGCTTTAAAAATCTGGGAATAAATCAAGAAATGATGGAATAAACAAGGGAACGACAGGGCCAGGCCCAAAAAATCTGGGAATAAATCTAGGAATGACCAAAAAATTCCAAGACTTTTAGAAAGGGCCCAATATCTGGGAATAAATCTGGGAATTACCAAAAAATACCAGGATTTTTAGAAGGGTCCAAAAATCTAGGAATAAATCTGGGAATGATGGGAATAAATGAGGGAATGATGGGGGAAGTCCCAAAAATTCCAGGCCCAAAAATCCAGGAATAAATCTGAGAATGAACCAAAACTTCCAGGATTTTTAGAAGGGCCAAAAATCTAGGAATAAATCTGGGAATGATGGGGCCAGCCCCAAAGATTCCAGGCCCAAAAATCTGAGAATAAATCAGGGAATGATGGGGTCAGCCACAAAAAATTCCAGGATTTTTAAAATCCAGGAATAAATCAGGGAATGATCAAAAAACTTCCAGGATTTTCAGAAGGGCTAAAAATCCAGGATTTGCTGCAGGAAATCCTGCGGGGACACTCGGGGACACTTTTGGGGACATTTTTGGGGACACTCACTCATCCCGGGGCGCCGATTCTGTGGACTCGTAGATGTACCAGTCGGATCCCAGATCTTCATCCAGGAAAATTCCCGGCTCCAGGGGGGAATCCCGAATTCCAGAGGAGCCGTTGGAGGCCATGGCCCCCCCACTCCCCCTCCGGGAGCCCGGCACCGGCTGGAAAAGTGGGAAAAGGCCGGGAAAAGTGGAAAAAACAATGGAAAAAGTGAGAAAAATGCCAGGCAAAGTGGGAAAAACGATTGGAAAAGTGGGATGGGGGCTGGAAGGGGGAAAAAGGCCTGGAAAAGTGGGGGAAATGCCAGGAAAAGTGGGGGAAAGGCTGGGGAAAGGAGCTTGGAGTCTGTAAATGTGGGAAAGAAGCTGGGAAAAGTGGAATGGGGGCTGGAAAAACAGGAGAGAGGCTGGAAAAAGTGGGGAAAATGCCAGGAAAAGGTGGATGGGGGCTGGAAAAGAGGGGGAAAGGCTGGGAAAAGTGGGAAAGAGATGGAAAAAGGCTGGGAAAAGCCTGAGAAAAGGCTGGGAAAAGAGGGATGGAGCCGGAAAAATGGGAGAGATGCCAGGGAAAGTGGTAAAATTCCTGGGGAAAGTGGGGAAAAGGCTGGGAAAATTAGGGGGAAAGCCCTAGGGAAAAGTGGGAGGGAGGCTGGAAAAGCAGGGAAAGGGCCGGGAAAATGGGACTGGAGGCGTCGCTCCCAGCGGGTTTGATCCCAAAATCCCGGCGGGATTGATCCCAGAATCTCGAGGAATTCCCGCTTTTCCTTGGAGCTGGGGGAGGGGCTGCTCCCGGCCTTTGTTTGGGTTTTCCTTCGGGCTGGAAAGGGCGCAAAGGTCGCGGCCGGGGCGGGGCGCGAGCGGCGCTGTCCCCAAAGTGCCACCAGCGGGGACCTCCCGGGCCTGGCGCCGCTGGAAAACCGGGAATGATGTCGGGCTCGGGAATTTGGCGCCGGTACAACCCCAAGATGTCCCCAAGTGTCACCTGCGGGGGCAGGGGACATCCCGGGAGCAGCACGGGAATGTCCCCAGTGTCTCCCGGGGACAGCGGGAGCAGCCCAGGGACATTGTAGGATTTGGGGACACAGCTGAGGAATGTCCCAGATGTCCCCAAAGCCGCGAGGGGACAGCTGGGGGTGGCTCTGCTCCAGAGCTGGAATTCCCTCGGGATCGGGATCGGGATTGGGATGGATCCAAGGGTCACAACAGTGGCATTGTCCCCTCCTGTCCCCACCTGTCCCCTCCTGTCCCCCCAGCAGCTTTTCCAGGGATTTTCTCCAGGTCAGGATGGAAAATTTGGGACTTGCTCCTCCCTTCCCAAAAATCCCCTCCCCCCCAGGGTCCTTGGCAAGGGTTCTGCCATCCCATGGGACTGGGATCCCAGCGATCCCAGACCCCACAGATCCCAGCAATCCCAAAGCCCATCCCCACGGCCCAGATTGAGATCCCACAGACCGCAGATGCCATCCCAAATCTTATCCCAAAACCCATCCCGGATTTGGGAGCCGGGAATGGGGGTTGGAATTTGGGAATGGGGTTTTTTCAGCCTCCCAGGACACAGGGAAGGGTTAATTCCCGATTTTCAGACACAGCGAATGGCTCATTCCCGATTTTCGGGCACAGAGAAGGGTTAATTCCCAATTTTCAGACACAGGAAAGGGTTAATTCCCGATTTTCCGCCCTCTGGATCGCTTGGAGCACCCCGGGAATTTTCCCTGCCCATGGAATTGGATCCCTCAGCTCCTTCCAGATTCCCAAAATCCAAAAAAAAAAGAGGTGGGAGCGCCGAAATACCGGCGGGAGCCGCGAATTCCCGGCTGGGCCCATCCCAGCTCCCGTATTTTCCTTGGAATTCGATCCCTCTGCTCCTGCCCGTGACCTCTCCCGGCTCTATGGAAACTCCTGCCCCCTCCCCATTCCCGATTTCCCAGGAATTTCGGCATCCCAGAAGAAGGGGAAAAGGGATCCAGGAGGGAATTTCCAACTCCTGGAAGAAAACTGAGAAAAGGGATCCGGGATGGAATTCCCAACTCCCTGCACAGCTTTTAATAAAAACAATGAGGATTTCATTCCCGGCTTTTCCTGGGAATGCTTGGCAACGGCGGGAGGGAGTTGGGATAATCCGGATTTCCTTTCTTGCCCATTCCCGATCCTGCAAATCCCCGCAGTGGATTTGGGATCACAGCCAGCATTCCCATCCCAAAAAAGCCATGGGAACCGAGGCACGGAGGCTCCCGAAGCCTCTCTCAGGTTTTTTGAGTTTTTGGGAAAAGCCTCTGGAGCAGCTTTGCCAGCCCCGGAGCTCTCTGAATTCCAGCGGCTCTGCTCACAGCCCTGAGATTCCCTGGGGATTCCAGGACCACCGGGAAGCGGCTCCAGCCCTTCCCTCCGGGATGGGGCCAGCCCAAGGGATTGAGGAGTTCCTGGAGTCGCTGCTTTCCAACCCCATTCCCGATCCCACCCCAAAACCCCCCCAGTTCCTCATTCCCAGAATCCCAGGAGCTGCTCCAGCTCTTCCCAATCCAATTCCTGATCCAACCCCAAAATTCCCGTGGTTCCCCCATTCCCAGAACTTTGGGAAGTTGCTCCATCTCATTCCAATCCCATTTCCAATCTCATTCCCGGTTCTCACCTGATCCAACCCCAAAATTTCCCCCCAAACCCTCACGGTTTTCCCATTCCCAGAATCCCGGGAGCTGCTCCAGCTCTTCCCAATTCCATTCCCAGTTCTCAGCCGGTCCCACCCCAAAAAATTCCCCCCAAAGTCCCCATGATTCCCCCATTCCTAGAATCCTGGAGAACCAGGAGCCGATCCAGCTCATCCCAGTCCCATTCCCGGTTCTCCCTGATCCCACCCCAAAATTCCTTCCATTCCCAGAACCCCAGGAGCTGCTCCAGCTCCTCCTCCCAACCCCATTCCCCATCCCACCCCAAAATTTCCCTGGTACCCCCATTCCCAGAATCCCGGAGAGCCGGGAGCTACTCCAGCTCATCCCAATCCCGTTCCCAACTCCATTCCTAGTTCTCACCTGATCCAACCCAAATATTCCCCCCCCCCCCAAACCCTCCCTGTTCCCCCATTCCCAGAATCCCAAAACCTGATCCTGGGATGCTACAACCCCCGCGGAAGAAAACCGGGAGTGAAATCCCTGCTGGGGGTGGGGGAGGGAATTGGAATTTTTGGGGTTGCCCTGATCCCGGAGCCCCCAGGAAAAGGGGGATGGGGGATTTTTGCGATTTCCCTGATCCCAGGGCAGGATTTGATCCTGAATTCCCTTCCCGAAGCCGGGAGCCCAAAACAACAACCCCGCAAAAGGGGGAGAGGGAAAATGGAGAAAAATTCCCAAATCCCAGTTACCTTTTCCTTCCTTCCTTCTTCCCTCCCTTCCGGCCGCGCCTGGGAATGCGGGGGGCGAGCGGGGCTTTGCTAAACTCGGTCTAAAGCCCGGCCCGGCCCGGCCATGCCGAGGCAAAGGAACAACTCCGGGAACTCCCCCGGGAGCTTTGGGAACTTCGGGAAAACTTTGGGAACTTTATCCCCTCCATGGCCGGGAGGGAGCCTTGGCCGGGGGCCACCCGCGGGGTTTTAGGGATTTAATCCCGGCCCAGCGGGGTTTTAGGGATTTTAATCCCGGCCCAGCGGGGCTTTGGGGCCGAGCTCGGGGGGGAGGAGGCGGCTCCGAGGCTTTCCCGGGATTCGGCAGCTGCTGGGATGGAGCGGGAGCAGCGGGAATGGGATGGGAGGGAGCTGAGAGCGATCCTTCCCCCGAATCCCACAAATTTATTGGGGTTTTTGGGGAACTTGGGGCCGAACCCCCCTGGGATGGATCGGGAATTCAGGGATCGGGATGGGAACATCCCTCCTTCCTGTCGGGATCGAATCCAGGGAAAGCTGAGCCCGATCTTTCCCCCCAAATTCCCCAAATCCCGAGGTTTTACTGGGTTTTCTTCAGGAATTTGGGGCCAAACCTCCCTGGGATGGAGTGGGAAGAGCAGGGATCGGGGTGATCCCACAAAGATTGGGGTGATCCCAGAGGGATTGGGGTGATCCCACAGAGACTGGGATGCACAAAGCTAAGCCCCACCCTTTCCCCAAATCCCACAAATTTATTTGGGTTTCTTGGGAATTCTGGGGAAAACCTCCCTGGGTTGGAGGGGGAAGTACAGGGGGATCCAAGCCCAATCCTTCCCCCAAATCCCAAGGTTTTATTGGGATTTCTTGGGAATTTGGGGCCCAACCCTCCTGGGATGGAGCAGGGATGCAGGGATCGGGATAGGAACATCCCCCTTCCTGCTGGGATCAGATCTAGGGGAAGCTGAGCCTGATCCTACCCCCAAATTCCCCAAATCCCGAAGTCCTATTGGTTTTTTTTTTAATTTGGGAAAAAAACCTCCATGGGATGGAGCAGGGATTGGGGTGATCTCATAGGGATTGGGATGGAGCAGTGATTGGGATGATCCCACAAAGATTAGGATGATCCTACAGGGATTGGGGTAATCTTATAGGGATCAGGATGGAGCAGGGATTGGGGTGATCCCGCAGGGATCAGGATGTGGATCCTTTGTTTCTGCCAGGATCAAATCCAGGGGAAGCTGAGCCAGATCCTTTCCCCACATCCCAAATTTTTATTGGGAGTTGTTAAGAATTTGGGGCCAAACTCCCCTGGGATGGAGCAGGGAAGTGCAGGGGGATCTGAGCCTTATCCTTTCCCCAAATCCCACAAATTCTGAGGTTTTATTGGTGGGTTGTTTGGTTTTTTTTTTAATTTGGGGCTGAACACCCCTGGAATGGAGTGGAAAGAGCAGGGATTTGGATGTGGATCCCTTGTTCCTGCCGGGATGAAATCCAGGAGGAGCTGAGCCTGATCTTTCCCCCAATCCCCAAAATCCCACAGCTTTTGGGGGGGATTTTGCCTCTCCTGGCACATCTGGGCAGGGAATTTGGGGAAAACCCACCTTGGGATGGAGCAGAAAATTCAGGGATTGGGATGAATCCACAGGGATTGGGATGCACAAAGCTGAGCCCGATCCTTCCCCCAAGTCCCAAAATTTTATTGGGATTTCTTGGGAATTTGGGGCCAAACCTCCCTGGGATGGAGCAGGAAGTGCAGCAGGAGCTGAGCCTGATCCTTCCCCCAAATCCCCAAAATCCTGCATCATTTTGGGGGGGATTTCTCAGGAATCTAGGAGACACCAAACCCCATGATCATCCCCAGGGATCCCACGGGGAATGCGGGAAAGGGATGGAAAAGGTTTTGGGGTGCAAAGAGAGCAGGAGCAGCTCCAGCTTCACCCTAAATCCCAGAGCTGGAGCTCAGGAATGTGGACAAATCCCCACGTGACCACAAATCCGGGCAAAACTCATCTGGGTGGAAAATTCCGCTTCGATTTTAGCCCCAGCCTCATGATCCGAGGGATTTTGGGGATTTTTGCTTTGGGTTTCCCAATTTTCCTGGGGTCATTTTTAAAGGGAAAACACCACCGGAGGATCCCGAAGGAGATTCCTGGGAACTGGTTGGAATTCCAAATCCCGGGGTTTGGGTTTTTTTCCTTAATCCTGAAGCAAAATATTCCCGGGGAAATCCATCCTGATTCCCACGGGATTGTTCCAGTTGTTCCAGGCAGGCCAAACGTCTCCGGGCGCACCAACATCCTTGAAAATCAGAAAAAAGCTGGGAAAAGGGGAAAAAGAAGGGAAAAAGGAGGGGGAAAGTTGGAATTCTAGGAGTTTTTCCTGGAAAAGGGCCTTGTATTTGGGGATGCCTGGATTTGGAAGGTGGCCCTGGAAAAGCAGGAATGGGAGACGTAGGAGGAGTGGGAAAAGGTTCTCGGATTTGCCAGGGATTGGAAATTCTTGAGAATTCCCTTGGGAGCTCCCAGGGCTGGGGAATTCCCTTTTTTCCCTTTTTATCCCGTATGACTGGATAAGGCCCTGGATTGTTTGGGAGAATTCCAGCATCATCCAGCTCCTCTTCACCCCGAATTCCAGGGAATCCCCATCCAGAATTTCATGTCATCCTGATTCCCATCTCATCCTCATCCCAAATTCCATGGAATACACACTCCAGTTTCCACGGAACCCTTATCCTGGTTTCTGTGGGATCCTCATCCTGATTTCCATCTCATCCCAATTTCCATGGAATCCTCATCCCAAATTCCATGAGATACTCATCCCAATTTCTGTGGGATCCCAAATTACACCTTGTCCTGATCCCAATTCCCACCTCCTCCTCATCCCGATTTCCATGGAACACTCATCCTGAAGGACCAGGACATCCAAGGATACTTCCACAGGGGGGTGTGGGATTTATTTGGGAATTCCATCCAAGGGATTTTGGGTCTGGGATTCTGGGGTTGGGATTCTGGGGTTGGGATTTTGGGGTTGGCATTTTGGGGTTGGGATTCTGGGGTTGGGATTCTGGGGCTGGGATTTGGGGGCTGGGATTTTGGGGTCAGGAATTTTGGGGTCAGGAATTTGGCTCCATGCCTTGCAGGTGCCTGGGAATGCCCCCAAAAACATCCCAAAAATTCCCTGCCCCAGGGCCTCCAGCGCTGTTTGATCCCAACCCTTTTTCCCCGGGATAATCCTGTTGTTTCAGGCCTGGAATGTGGGATTTTTATGGAATGTGAAGCTGTCTGAGACAGGAGCCACCTGCGGGCCCGGCTCACGTTTCATCCCAAAAAATATATGGGAACGGGCCCTGGAGGAGGCTCCAGAATTCCCAAAAACTCCTGAATTCCCAGGAATGGGAGTGATAGGATGGGATTGATCAGGGATGAGTCCTGAATCTGGGATTTGGAGGATCCAGGATTTGGGAATCTCTCCCTGAATTCCCAGGATTTGGAGGATCCAGAATTTGGGAATGTCTCCCTAAATCCAGGTGTGATTTGGCTGATTCAGAATTTGGGAATCTCTCGCTAAATCCAGTCAGGGCTTGGGGGAGCCATTGTTTGGGAATTCTTGATTCCAGCCTGGCAGAATTTTTGGCGGATCCTTGGTCCCTGAGCCCCAACATCCCGGGAATTCAGCTTCCATCAGTTGGCAATTCCCGGTGGGAATTCCATCCCGGTGATGGATGGGAAAGGCCTCAGCCCCCAAGAACGATTCCTTCCCTCATTTCTCCGGAACCTTTGAATAATGAATTCCCAGGCACGGAGCGGCTGCTCCCCAGGATCCACGATTATCCCACAGATCATTCCCGGCATCAGGGAGGGGGAAAGAGGGAAAAAAAGAAGAAAAGGAGGGAAAAAAAGAGGAGAAAAAAGAGGGAATAAAAATGGAATAAAGAGGGAATAGAGTGAAAATGGAGGGGAAAAGGAGGGGGAAAAGCAGGAAAAAGGAAGGAAAAAAGAGGGAAACAGGAGAGGGGGAAAGGGAGAAAAGAGGGGGGAAAGTGGGGAAAAGGGAAAAAGGAGAAAAGGAGGAAAAAAGGGGAAAAGGAGGGGGAAAGGGAAAGAAGAGGGAAAGAGGAGAGGAAAAAGGGGGAAAGGAGGGGGAAAGGGAGAAAAGAGGGGAAAAAAGACAAAAAAGAAGGGGAAACGTGGGAAAAAATGACGGAAAAATGAATGACAAAAGAGGGGGGATAAGAGGGGAGGAGGAGGGGAAAAAAGAGGGAATAAAGAGGGGGAAAGGTGGGAAAAAGGAGGGAAGAAAGGGGGGAAAAGGGAAAAATAAGGAGAAAGGATGGGGGAAATGAAGGAAAAAATGTGGGATAAAGGGGAAAAAAGGAAGTGGAGGGTAAAAGAAGGATGGGTAAAAGAAGGAATAAAGAGGAGGAAAAGAGGGAAAATTGAGGGGAAAGGGAGGGAAGAAAGGTGGGGGAAAGGAGGACAAAAGAGGAGAAAAGGTGGGGGGGAAAAAGGAGGGGGGAAATGGGAAAATGGAAGGAAAAAGAGGGAAAAAAAGGGTGGAAATGGGAACAGGAGGGAGAGGGAAGGGGAGAATTATGGAAAGAGGAGAATTCCAGGCAAGAACAGCAGCGCATTCCATTCTGGAACAGGTGGAATGGGATTTGCTGTGGAATTGGGAAGAAAAATGAATTTTGGGCATTGGAATCCTGAGGGGATCCCTGGATGGATCTCCGGGGAAATTCCAGGATGTTGGGATGGGATGAGAAGGAGGAGCGTCCTCTTGGAAAAATGCTGGGATGGTTAATGAGCTCTGCTCCGGAGGGAAATTCACGAAAAAACGTAATGATGAGGAAAATAAATGGAATTTATCCAGCTCAGCCTGGATCCAAGGGAAAATCCAGCCTGGATCCAAGAGAAAATCCAGTATGGATCCAAGGGAAAATCCAGCCTGGATCCATGGGAAAATCCAGCCATGGATTTATGCTCCTGGATTTCTCCATGGGAAATCCAGCCTGGATCCATGGGAAAATTCAGCCTGAATCCAAGGGAAATCCAGCCTGGATCCAAGGGAAAATTCCAGATGAATCCATGAATAAACCAGTGTTTCCTCGGCTTTGTTTTCCCGGGAATCTCCGGAGTTGTTTTTCCTTGGAAGGGAGGTTTGGAGCTGCTGGGAGCAGGTGGGGGGGATGGTGGTGGTGAGGAAATTTCTGTCTGGAATAAAACCAGGACTGGCCGGAATTTTCTGGATGACTGCGTTGTTGGTAGCCAGAGCCTTCCCAAGGATGGGAATGTCCTTCCTGGGAATGAGACACACTCATTTTTTGGGAAGATCCAGGCCGGTCCTGGGCATTTTCCAAGGATTTTTGGGATTTTCCAGTGGATCCAGAAGATCCAGATTCCCATCCTAGGCCCAGCAGCTCCAAGGAACCTGAGATGGGAGAGCTCGGAGAGGATGGGATACATGGAAAAGGACTGGATGTGGTGGAGTTTTCCCATTTTCCAGGATGCAGCTGGATCCAGGAGTTGGTTTTTTCCCAGCTGGAGGCTTTTCCTGGATTTCTGCCCTGGATTTTCACAGATTTCTGGGGCCTGTTCCCAGAATTAATAGGAACGCAAATGAGATTTCCTGGCGGCAGTGCAATTAACGGAGACAGGAGAGGGAGATGGGAATGGGATGGGATCCACAGGGATGGGATAGGATGGGGCAGATCCATAGGGATGGGATGGGGCAGATCTATAGGAATGGTATCCATAGGGATGGGATGAGATCCACAGGGATGGGATGGGGCTGATCCATAAGAAGGGGATCCATAGGGATTGGATCCATAGGGGCGAGGTTGTCACAGGATTTGCTGGGATGTCCCAAGGGATCCATGGGAATTCAGCATCCCAGGCTCTGGGATTTCCTGGCCATGATTTGGGATCCTTTGGGCAGGTTTTGGGATTCCTGCACAATATTCCAGGATGTCCAGGAATGTTCAAATCCCAGGATGTTCTTTGAGATTCCCAAATCCTGGGATGTCCCAGCCATTCTTTGGGATGCCCTGGCCACATTCTGGGATATCCTGGACAAATTCTGGGATTCCCTGCTGTACTCCAGGATATCCTGGACAAATCCCAGGATGTCCTGGCCATTCTTTGGGATTCCCAAATCCTGGGGTTCCTAGGCTGTTCTTTGGGATGCCCTGGCCATATTCCAGGGTATCCTGGACCAGCCCTGGGATGTCCTGGCCATTCTTTGGGATTGCCAAATCCCAGGATGCCCTGGCTGTTCTTTGGGATGCCCCGGACATATTCCAAGATATCCTGGACAAATCCCAGATGTCCTGGCTATTCTTTGGGATTCCCAAATCCTGGGATGTCCTGGTTCTTTGGGATGCCCTGGCTGTATTCCAGGATATCCTGGACCAGCCCTGGGCTGCTCCAGTCCTTCCCCCTGCCCATCCCTGCCCTGCCCAGCTGTTCAAATCCGTTATTCCCGTTATTCCCGCTCTGGCCGTTTAACGGAGTCTTGAAGGGAGCCTGGGGAGCCATCAGGCAGGAAAAACATTCCTGGCCTCTCCATCTTCCTCGATTATTTTACGGAGTCTCGGGAGTGGGATAAAACTGCCACATTCCCAACAGCCGCTCATAAATCGCCAGCAGCAGTGAGGGCTGGGAGCTGCGGCCAATCCTGGATCGCTCCTGGATTTATCCTGGATCTTACTTGGTTTTATCCTGGGTATTTCCTGGATTTATCCTGGGTCATTCCTGGATTTATCCTGGGTCGTTCCTGGATTTATCCTGGGTCGTTCCTGAATTCATCCCAAATAATTCCTGAATTCATCCAAAATAATTCTTGGATTTATCCTGGGTTGCTCCTGGATCTATCCCTAATAATTCCTGGATTCATCTTGCATCTGTCTTGGATTCATCCTGGATCACTCCCAGATTTATCCTGAATTGTTCCTGGATTTATCCCAGATCACTCCTGGTTATCTCACAGATCCACTCACGGATTTATCCTGAATCGCTTCCGGATTTATCCTGAATTGTTCCTGGATTTATCCCAGATCACTCCTGGATTTGTCCCAGATTGCTCCTGGATTTATCCTGGATCATTCCCAGATGTATCCAGGGCTGGATTTTCCCTCCAAAGGCTCCTGGGGTGGGACAGGGACCGGTGCCTTGTCTTGGAGCATCCCAGCTGGAATTGGAGCCAAGGGGAAAATGCTGAACCCCAAAATTCTGGGAAAATCCCAAAAGCAGATGGGAAAACATGGCCAGGAGCAGGCAGGGACCAGAGGAACCATTCCTGGATATCCCAGAGCCATTCCCAGATATCCCAAAGCCATTCCCAGATATCCCAAGGATACATATCTAAGGATGTGGGGCTTCCATTCCCGGTGATCCCAGGAATTTCAGGCTGCCATTCCCGATCCGACCGCAGCCGCTCCCCGTCGGCAGTGATTCCATCCTGGCGCTCCGCTGGGGACCGGGAAGTGTTGATGGAAAAACAAATTATTCCAGCTACAGGCGTCCCTAATCAACGCCAGCCGTGAATAATTAAAGAGCCTCGCTAATGAGGCGCTCGGGGCGGCACGGGGGAGCGGGGATGGGAACGGGAACGCTCCGCGGGATCCAGGGATGCGCCAAACATCCCTGGATTTGGAGGGGATGCTGGAAATGTCGCTGCTGTCGACCTCCACCAGGAACAAATCCCAAATTCCTGCCTTAGAATGCAGGGAATGCTCCCTGGAACATCAAGGGCGGGGTCTGCCCGGAGCCTGCCGGAATTCCAGCAGGGAATTCCCCATCTCTTCTTGGATTTGGGGTTTTTTTGGGGGGTGTTGGGTCATTTGGGGGGGTTGAGGATGTTTCATTCTCCTGGTTGACGGTCCCGCTACCGGGAAAACCCCAGCCCCATTCCAAATATCCCAGCCCTGTTCCCAGTATCCCATTCCCATTCCCGATATCCCATTCCCAATATCCCATCCCCATTCTCGATGTTCCCATTCTCATTCCCAATATCCCAGCCCCATTCCCGAAATCCCGGCCCCACTCAGGCAGGGATATAGAGGAAAACAGGGAAAACTCCCCAGTCCAAGATCCTAACATCCGTTCTGGAGCCGGGAGCGAGGGCTGGGGGATGGATCTGGGTGTGGGAACAATCCCAGCAAAATTCCCGGCTGGAATTCCAGGGAGCATCTGGAATGGGATCGGTTCTGCCTTCCCTTCCCCCTGAACAATCCCGGGATTTGGGGGATGATTTTGGGGATCCCCAGGCCTGATTTCCGCCGGGAATTCCGGCTCCCCGCGCCAGGAAAGGCCCCGGGAATGCCGGGGGATGACTCGGGCTCATCCCGCCGAGGGAATCTTCCTGGTGTCGCTCTCTGTCGCCACACCTGTCCCCAGCCCCGACAACCACAGCGGGGAAAAAACGGGAAAAGCACTGAGTGATTGCCACCTTCTTCCAGGCTGATTCCCGGCTTTTCCCAGGCTGATTCCTAGATTTTTCCAGGTTGCTTGCCGGCTTTTTCCAGGCTGATTGCAGGCACGGGGGAGACATTGGGGGGACACGGGGAGGGGGGGATACGAGAGGGGGTTCAGGACAAAGCCAGCCCTGGCAGGGACACTGAGTGACACTGAGTGACACGAGCCCGTGCTCAGGACAAAGCCACCCCTGGGAGGGACACGGGAGTGACACGGGGGGGGCCACACGAGGGACGGGGGGGCTGTTCGAGACAAAGCCACCCCTGCGGTGCCGAGAGGGACAAGGGCGGGACACCGAGTGACACCGAGTGACACCGAGTGACAGCGGCCGGGGTCAGGACAAGGCCAGCGTTCCCGCGTGTCGGGCGAGATTTGCGGGTGCGGGGCTGAGGAGCCCGCGGGGCTGGAGCGCTGCAATTCCCGCCTTTAACCCCTGAGATCCCGCGATTTATAAACCCGAAATTCCCGCGGTTTAAACCCAAAATTCCCGGGTTTTGTAACGCCTAAATTCCCGCTTTTTAACCCCGGAATTCCCGGGGTTTATGATGGCCCAGAGGGTGCTGACAGGTCAGGGGTTGGTCCAGAGGGTGGTGGCAGTCCAGGAGTGGCCCAGGGGGTTGTGACAGCCCAGAGGGCCCCTGGGGTGCCCTGGGTGGCATTCAGGACGCTGTCGCGTCCCCCCGGAAAGGGTGGCACCTCGGGGACATTGTCACGTCCGCCCGGGTCACGATGGCGAGCCCGCGGTGACAGGGACGCGTTGGGGACACTGTCCCTGCTCTGTCCCTTACCCGCGGGCTGTCACCGTTATCCGGGAGACAAATCTGGGGAGTGCTGGGGACATTGGGGACACCGTTCCTGATCTGCCCCACTCCCCACGGGCTGTCACCAATAACCTGGGGACAAATTCGCGAGGTGCTGGGGACACCGGGGACACCGTCCCCACTCTGTCCCCTCCCCACGGGCTGGCACGCCTACCCTGGGGACAAATCCCCATGGGGATGTGCTGGGGACAGCGTCCGTGATTTGTCTCCCTCCCTGTGGGCTGTCACCATTAACCTGGGGACAAATTTGGGATGTGCTGGGGTTGATGAATAAATAAGGAGTGATAAATAACAAAGAGTTGATAAATAAAAAAATTGATAAAAGTTGATAAATAAATAAAGATCGCTAAATAAAAAAAGGATCGATAAATTAAAGGGATTGATAAAAAAGGGCTGATAAATTCAATAAAAAAGAGGGGTTGATAAAAAAGGAGTTGATAAATTAAATAAAAAGCAGTTGATAAATTGAATAAAAAGGGGCCTTGATAAATTAAATAAAAAGGGGTCGATAAATTAAATAAAAGGGGAGTTAAATTAAATAAAAGGGGTTGATAAATTAAATAAAAAGCAGTTGATATGTTAAATAAAAGGGGTTGATAAAATAAAAGGGGTAGATAAATCAGATAAAAAAGAGGTTGATGAGTCAAATAAAAAAGAGGTGTTATAAAAGGGCTGATAAATCAAATAAAGAGGGGTTGATAAATAAAAGGAGCAAATTAAAATAAAATAAAATAAAATAAAATAAAATAAAATAAAATAAAATAAAATAAAATAAAATAAAATAAAATAAAATAAAATAAAAGCGTGGCGGATCAATAAAGCCGGCGGGCGCGGGGCAGCCGCTCGTGCATAATGCAGGAGCCGGGGGAGGCAATTAGCGGGGCGGCTCCTTCTCCATGGAAAACCGGGATAAAGCGGCTCCTTTTCAATGGAAAACCGGGCAAAATAGCTCCATTCCCATTCCCACGGGTTCCTGGCCATTCCCAAATCCCCCATTCCCATTTTTCAGGATTCCTGGCCATTCCTAAATCCCCCATTCCCAAATCCCCCATTCCCGTTCCCGTTCCCAAATCCCCCATTCCCGTTCCCAAATCCCCCGTTCCCGTTTCCCGGCGGTTGGCGCCTGCCCCTCCCCGCCGGGCCTCAGGATGTCCTTGGAGCCGGGCTGGGCCCCAATTAAGGTAATTAGCGCAATTAGGGCCCGCCCGGGAGGCCGCGCGCTCCTTTCAGCGCCCACAAAGCCGCTCAAGGCCGCGGGGCCGCAGCTGCTCCGCGGGGGAGGGGACGGGGGGGGGACTGTCCCCTGTCCCCATGGCTGGGTGTCCCCATGGCTGGGTGTCCCCTGTCCCTATGGCTGGGTGTCCCCATGGCTGGATGTCCCCTGTCCCTTGTCCCTATGGCTGGGTGTCCCCACGGCTGGGTGTCCCCTGTCCCTTGTCCCCATGGCTGGGTGTCCCCTGTCCCTTGTCCCTATGGCTGGGTGTCCCCAGGGCTGTGGAGGAATATTTTTAAAAAAAAAAAAATTAATAAAAAATAAGAACCAAACAAACCTGACAAATTATGACTAGAAAATAGAATGGAATAGAAGAGAATAATTTATTTTTTTAAATATAAGAAATAATAAAAAATAAAACTAGAAAAAATATAGAATAGAAAAAAATTAAATATAGAATATAAAATGTAAAATGTAAAATATAAAAATAATCGCTAAAATAAAATAAAATAAAATCTAAAGCCTCAGGCTCCGGGCTCCCCCCGGGCTGTGCCCAGCCCCCGCAGAGGATGGGAGAGAGGAGCAGTCCCGGCGGGAGCAGCGGGAACAGGGTCCCGGGAAACGGAGCTGCCTGCAGGGAAACTGCCCGGGGCTGGGGCAGGGATCCTGAGCTGCCATCATCCCTGATCGGCCCTGATCGTCTGTCATAGCCCTGATCAGCCCTGATCATCTCTGATTATCTGTCATCATCCCTGATCATCCCTTATCGTCCTTGATCATCCCTGATCGTCCCTGATCTCTGGTCGTCTCTGATCGTCTGCTATCATCCCTGATCGTCTATCATCGTCCCTGATCATCCCTGATCATCTCTGATTGTCTGTCATCATCCCTGATCGTCCCTGATCGTCCCTGATTGTCTGTTATCTCCCTGATCATCCCTTATCGGCCCTGATCGTCTGTCATTATCCCTGATGATCCCTGATCATCTCATTATTCCTGAGATGATTAGAAGATGATTACTTATCATCTTTTATCATCCCTTATCATCCCCGATCGTGCCTTATCATCTCTCATTATCTCTTATTATTCCTTATCATCCCTTATCATCTATTATCATTCCATATCAACCCTTATGGTCCCTTATTATCTATTATCGTTCCTGATCATCCCTTATCATCCTTGATCCACCCTTTATCCTCCCTTATCATCCCTGATCATCCCTGATAATCCCTTATCATGTTTTATCTCTTATCATCCCTTGTCATCTTTAATCATCCCTTATCTTTTATCCCTTATCATCCCTTATCATCTTTCAGACCCTAAATCCAGAGTGTTCCCGTTCCTCAGACTCTAAATCTGCAGCGTTCGCATTTCCTGGACCATAAATCCAGAGTGTTCCCATTCCCATCCCCGTGTCCCCATGGATGTCCCCACCCCATTGGTGGCCAGATCCTTTTGGGGTCCCCGTCCCACCCCCTTGATGGTGACCCTACAAAGCCCCACTGGCCCCATTGCACTGTGGACAAGGTATTTAATTAGCCATGCTCATTAGCTGGGGGATTAATTGATCCAGGTGGCCGGGATGAAGGATCCCATACCCCCCATAATTAATAAGCACCATGCACCCCATAATAATTACCCCTGCCAATCCTAATGAGCCCCTCGTTAACATTCCAACCCCATTCCCCGTCCCCTCATTAATTCTGGGCTAATTAACCCCCAGAGCCCGGGATGGCCTTTGGGATCACAGGGGACAAAAATCTCCCAAACCGGGATCCAGGAATAAATCCCAATTCCCCCACAGCAGGGGCCACTCATTCCCAAAAAATCTGCCCCAAATTCCCCCAAAGGAAAGCCGGGGATGGGCTTGGGAGGAGCTGGGGTTTGGGATTTGGGGGTTGGGGTTTGGGGTTTGAGATTTGGGAATGGAAGGTGCCAGCAGCGAGGACAAGGATGGCTGGGATTGGGATCTGGAGTTCTTTGGGATTTGGAGTTTGGCGTTTGGGATTTGGGACAGGCGGGTGCCAGGGGTGGGGACAGGGATGGCCAGGATTGGGATCTGTGGCTCTTTGGGATTTTGCATTCCCATTCCCAGGATGCAGCGAGGACCCCACACCATTCCCCGGGAACATTCCCAAATCTCGGAGCGGTTGTTCCTGGGGCTGGGCCAAACCCCGTGGAATTAGGGCCGGGATTTGGTTACAAAAGCGGCTCCTTACAAAACAAACCCTGGCCCTGACCCCGATCCCAATAAAAATGCCGAGATTTGGGGTTTTGGAGTAGCCGGGTGCCTCCAGATGTTTGCAGATGTTTCCTCCCCCCCGCAGCTGCCGTTCCCAGGTGCGCCTCCACCTGGAATTGCCATTCACAAAATCCCAGAAATCCCGCCGCGCCCCATCAAAAACCCCAGGACTCCTTTTTTCGTTAGTTTCTGTTTTTAAAACTATTTTTCCCGTATGAATTTCCAAATTCCCCTATCAGTGGGACACGAGCCGCGTTCCCGGCTCTCCCCTACCCGCTGCCGGCAGTCTCGGCCCGGCCAGGTAAGGGTTAAGCCGCGCCTAGCTGAGCTGGGGGAGGGGAGGCCGGCGGAGGATAAAGAGGGGGCGGTTTTCCCTTCCATCAGCTCCTGGGGGGTTTGTGGGATTTGGGTTTTTTTCCCCGTTTCCATGAAAAGCTCTGCCACTCCCGCCTGTCACACAAATCTGTGATAATTGCAGGAGGGTGGCGGGGGCGATGGCAGAAATCCAGGATCCAGCCAGCATTCCCTGCCCCAAATTCTGCATCCCGGTCCCAAATCCCGAATTCAGCCCCATACCATGTCCCAAATCCCAGATCCCGGCCCCATTCCCTGCCCCAAATCCCGGGTCCAGCCAACATTCCCTGCCCCAAATCCTGGATCCCTGTCCCAAGTACTGCATCCTAGTCTCAAATCTCGGATTCAGCCCCATTCCCTTCCCCAAATCCCAGATCCAGCCCATATTCCCTGCCCCAAATCCCGCATCCCTGCCCCAAGTCCTGCATCCAGCCCAGCCCCTCCTCACCCCACCTCCACCTCAAATCCTGCTGCCGGCCAAAGCCCCCCAGAGGGCTTGGAGACATCCCAGAGAGGCCTTGGGGACATCTCAGCTGCCCCACAGCCCTGGGTGCCACTCCCAGTGCTCCTGATCCCATGGAAATCTGATTTTTCCCGGATTTTATCGGAGCCTAGCGTGACCCCTGATCCCGGTGGGAACAGCGAAAGGCGCCCACAGAGGTTTGGGATCAAGGCCGGCCTCGTGGGAGCAAGCTGGGATTTGGGGATTTCGGGATTTTGGGCAGGGCCTGCTCATTAAACAGCCGGGTGTTAATTAACCTCACAGAAAAGCGGCTGCCCGGGCTCATCCATTCGGGATTTCTGCATCCCAGGGAGCTCTGTGCATGGCTGAGGCCTGGCAAACTCACCCTGTTCCCCCCTCGATCCGCCTGGTGGGAAATAGATGCCCCCAAAATCCTCCTGGAGGGAATGGGATCACCCCCAAAATCCCCCTGCTGGGAATGGAAGCTACACAAAATCCACCTGTAGGGAATGGGAGCTACCCAAAATCCACCTGGTTGGAATGCGATCAGCCCCAAAATTCACCTAGAGGGAGTGGGATCACCCCCAAAATCCACCTGGTGGGAATGGGATGACCCATAAAATCCACCTAATGAGAACAAGGTTGGATGTGACTCCATTGTGGGGCAGGGTATGACCCCACAAGTTGGAGCCAAAGAAGAAGAGGAGAGAAGGAGGGAGGGAGGGAAGGGAGAAAAGGAGGGGAGAAGGGAAGGAGAGAGGGAACGAGAAATGGAGGGAACCAGGCAAAGAAGGAGAGAAGGAGGAAAGGAGGGAAGGAGAGAGAAAAGGAGGGCGAGAACGAGGGAGGGAAGGAGGGAAAGAGAAAAGGATGGGAGGAGGGAAAGAAGGAGAAAAGGAGGGAGGGAAGAAGGCATCGACCTTCTCCTCCCCGCGCCTCAAGTGCCGCCTCAAGTGCGGCATCTTCAAAATAGCCGTTGCCACGGCAACCGATGCTCCGGGCCGCGCTTTTGTTCCCCCAAAATCGCGGAGGAGGGAGCGGGGCAGGGCTGGAGCCAGCGGGAAGCTCCGCCTGGAGCCGCTCCGTCCCCCGGGAAGCGCGGCCGGGGGCAGAGGTCCGGCCGCCCCTGGAGCGCGGATCCAGCTGGTGGAGCACAGGTTGCTCCGTGCGCGGAATTCTGATGGCGCTTCGGGGAGAAATCCCCTGGATCAACACGTCCCCGGGAGGCCATAAATAAAATATCGTGGAAAGGAGGCCGGCAGAATTCCAGATGGGCCGCAAGGCGCTGGATTATCACAAAAAACAGCGCGGCTTTCCAGGAATCCTGGGTTTATCCCGCCCTGGACACCCCCAGTCTGGGCCCGCCATGGATTTGGGATTTGGAGAAAAAAATCCCTGCGCGCTTCCCAAAACTCGCCCCAGCCCCGCGTTTGGCACAAGGTCCCCGCCCCCCCCCCGAGTTTTGGGGACGGAAATCCCCGCCCGCTTCCCCAAGCCCGCCGTTTCCCGGGGATATTTCCCCGCTTCCAGGGCTCCCCCCAAGGCCTTTCTGTGGGATTTGGAGGGATGAATACAAACACAGCCTCCGGGAACTTGTGGGATTCGCGGCTCCAGCATCCCTGGCACTGCCGGGAGCCCGAGGAATGATTAATCCCGGCCATCTGGCCTGGCTGCCACCCTCCTCCTCCTCCTCCTCCTGCTCCTGCTGCTCCCGCTTTTCCTCCTTCGCAGCCGCACCCCCGAGGATTCGCCCCTGCCTCAGTTTCCCCACCTGTCGGCCGCGATTTGTTCGCTGGGGGGGATGAATTCCTCCTTCCTGGAGTGGGGGGGAAAACGCTGGAAAAGGCCGGGAGGAGGAGGAGGAGGAGGAAGAGGGGGAGCGAGGCCGCTCCGCTTCCCGAGGTTAATGGCTTTCCCTGGGCTAATGGGATTCCAGGATCCCCGCGCGCCCTCTCGCCTGTCGCTTCCCATCAGATCCGCGCTCGGCTTCACCTTCAGCAGGAAAAACATCCCCCCTCCCCGGCTTTGTTGGGGGTTTTTTGGGATTCCGCGGGTTTAACCCTTCCTTGGGATCACGGAGACCTGGAATTCCTGGCCGGGAGCTGGAGGTCCCGCAGGGATCCACCTGTGGGAGCGCTGGGTGCGCTGCCCTCCCTGCTGCCCAAAAGCCACTTTTCCACCAAAAAAAAAGGATGGATTTGGACAGGGCTGGGCACAGCCCAAAGCCGCCCTCCCGCCACCAAGCTCCAGGAATTTGGGATAATTTCTTAATTTGGGATAAACTCTGGGGTCTCTTCTTCGCGGATTCTGCCGCTGCCCCCGCTCATCCTTCGGGACTGGCCGTGCCGAGGATCCCGGGGGATGAAGGCGGCTCCTTCCTCCCCCTCCCGCTCCCTCTTTGTCGCGCCTGCCCAGGTGGCCGCGGGTGGCGGTGCCAAAACGTCCCGGCGGATGGAGCAGCAGAGGTGACATCGCCCGCCGAGCCGCCATCTGTCCCCGCGGCTCCCATCCACAATCCCGCGGAAAACCGGGAATGTCGCCGCCGCGCCGGTGACAGGAGCCACGTGGGCGACAATCGCGGTCAGAGCCGCCACGTGTCCCCGAGCGTGGCTCGTCTCTCCCCTGCCGGGGCTGGAGCGGGGCCGGGAAACGCAACCGGCGGCGGAATTCCGGGGATTCGGGGAGCTCTTCCCGAGGGTTGGGGAAGGAGGGGAGGGTCCAGCCTGAGCGTTTCCCCCAAGGATTCCCTACCAAGCTGATTTTTGGGTCTGGGTCACAGAGGGACGAGAGCAGAGGTTGATAAATAGAATTATTTAAATAAATAAAGTTACTTATTCCGCAAATACATCGGGCTGAAGGCGGCAAGAGCTCGGAATGTTTAAATTAAATTTCCTGGCCATGCCTTGAGCAGCTCCTGCAGCTTTCCTTGGGATAAAGCCCTGAGCAAGGCAGCTGCAGTTTTCCAAATGTCTGGAAAATTCATCCACCAACACCAGAGGTTGATGTCCAGGAAGGAGACAGAGAGTCCTGTGACTTTATTTGAATGAAGGGAGAGGCCATGGGGCATTCCCGTGGGGTCTCTCCAAGTTTTGGAGGACACAGCCTACTGTTTACCCCGATTTCCCTCCTGTTTATTCCAATTTCCCTCCTGGTTTTCCCAATTTCCCTCCTTTTACCCCAGTTTCCCTCTCCCTTTCCCCACTGGCTGAGATCCTTGAGAGGCCCAGGCTGCCCAGAACACCTGATCCCTCAGATTGCCCTGTGATGTTGAACCCTCCCTTTTCATTTTGAATTCTTATGGAATGTATGGTTTCTCCCCCTGGTACCTTTCATCTTTCAATATCCAATTCCATTTCTCAGCAAACCTACAGTTTGTTTGTAAAGGGAAATATCTTTTTTCCCCCCCCTTCATCAATCAGTGGAATCCTTCCTGTTATTTCTTTTATCTCTTCAGTGCCAGTTTTATCCACCCATAGCTTGTTTGGAAATACAAATCCCTCATTCCCCTCACAAGTTTTCTCAGAAGTAGAATTCCAAACAGCAGCAGCAGCAGGTTCTCCATCTTTTTTTCCTTCTGCTTTTCCTCCTTCTCCTCCCCTGTGGATTCCAGGAGAGTGCGTGCGGGTAAAAGCCAGCGCTGTATCGACAGCAGGCCTCAAAATGAGGGCTTTTAACCCTAAATTACCCAATCAGCTAAAAACGAGAGTCTAAAACATCCTCCCCTCACCTATTACTAAAATTCTAAATTGTTTAAATCCTGAAATATTTGGGGTTTAAAACGCGAAGGGCAGCAGCAACCCTCACGCATTTTAAGGTGCATCGTTCTGTCTGCCTGCGGGCGTGGCTCCGTCGAGGAATGCAAAACAATATTTTTCTCTAGACATAACCAAACCATGACATTTTATGGGTTTTATGAACTTTTCTCTAGGCCTCAGGGCATTTTTGCTCCCGTAAAGTGCTGAAAACATATTCCCACTCCCTTAAAGCTAAAATTTACGCTTTTACTCCAGCTCTGCAGAAGGAATAAAATTAAAATATTCTAATTTGTTTAAAGGCTTTAACTCAAATTCTACATTTCTTTCCCCCTCTGAGGGGGTCTCTCTGCTTGATTCCCACCAAAACCCGGCTGGATCCCTGTCACAACCCCCTGGGGAGACGCTGGCAGATTGCCGGTGCCAAGCCAAGCCGGTGCTGCTCATCCCAGGGCGTTCCCACCCCTCATTCCTGAGGCTGGATAAAGCTCCACGATCCCAGCCCCATCCCAAATCCGGGAGCTGGGAAAAGCCGGCCGGGATCTCGGTCCTGGAGGAGCCGCTGGCGACAAATTCCTGGTGTTGGGATGACACTGGCAGGGCCGACCTTTGGGAAGATCTCCCGAGGTGAGGCCACTGCTGGGGAGGACAGGATGGTGACATTCCCGAGGAGCCAGTGTCATTACCGAGGAGCCGGTGACATTTCCGAGGAGATGGTGTCAATCCTGAAGAGCCGGTGACGTTCCCAAGGAGCCGATGTCAATCCCCATGATGGATAGTGGTTCTGGGGATGGATGCGCTTCCCACTGCTCCATATGAGCTGGAATTCCAGCTTGGGAAGGGGTTTGAAGGTGACAGGCTGACACTGAGTGACTTCCCAAGATATGTGTCCTCCACAAATCCCCAGAATTCCCTCAAAAATCCCAAACTCCCCATTTTTTCTTGAAAAAAGGATGATGGATGGATGGATGGATGGATGGATGGATGGATGGATGGATGGATGGATGGATGGATG
>JAGMWU010000062.1:31019-41754 GCA_018697195.1 Certhia americana
ATGGATGGTTCCATGGATGGATCCATGAATGGATTGTTCCATGTATGGATCAGTGTCTCTGGGATGCAGACACACCCCCCCCCCCCCCCTTCTGGCCTGCCACACAATTCCAAATCAATCCCACAACCAGCTGCCATCTCCACTTCAGCTCCCGCCCTGCCCCTCTGGACACCACCAAACCAATCCCAAATTCCCCAAAATCTCCTGGAAAACCCAATCCCACCTTTCCTCCACCTCTCCCAGGCCTTAAGATCCAAACTGGACCCACCCTGAGTTGGGTGTTCCCCTTCCATCCCAGGTGAGATCCCAGGATCTCTGAATCCTATTGCTGGGAGCGACAGAGATGGTGACAAGGACACTCTGGAGCTACCACCCCCTCCCCACTTTTTTGGGGGAACCTCATCCCATGGTACTGGCAAAAGCAGCACCGCTCTTTCCCGGGAATTTCTGCCCTGATATTCCCAGGAAATCACGAAGGGAGGCCAGAGAGGGAGGGGTGGGCAGCGGGGAGAGGGGGGAAAGGCCAGACTGCTTAACCCCGGTGACAAATGTCCATCTGTCCCCATCCCTGAGGACGCACTTTTCCCGGGAATCCCGGCCGGGATGTGCCTCCAGCAGCGATCGATCTCATTTCCACCCCTCCCAAATCCCCTCCGCCGGCAGAATTTGGGAATTGGGAACAGGAGTGGCTCTGGAATGAGGAGGGGGGGAAAAAAGGGATTGGGTTGATGAATTATTCACGGGATCCGGGATTAATCCCGATGGCGCTTCCAGCTGGCGCTAAATTATCGCTGGCGGTCATGCGGGAAAACGCCTTTGGAATTCATTTCCCTGATTATTGTTGGGATCTGAGAGCTGCCTAGGGAGTTTTTTTGGGGGGGGGTTATTTTTGGTTGTTTTTTTCTTTTTTGTGATTTATTTTTTAATTCCCCTCTTTTTTTCCTCAACCTTGCCCATCCCCAGCTCCGGGTTTCCCGTAGTGGATGGAAAAGCTGGGAGCGGAGACGAAAAACAGGGAAGCAGATCCTGATAATTTATCCAGAGCGATGGAAATGAGAGGGAGAGAAATTTCCTGCTGAGCCGGGCCATGGCCCTGCCTGAAGCTCGGGGTTTTTCCAAGGAAAATCACGATTTTCCAAGGAATATCACTGTTTCTAATGAAAAATCGCAATTTTCCAATGGAAAATCCTGATTTTCCAAGGAAAGTCAGCATTTTCCAAGGAATGTTATGATTTTCTAAGGGAGGCCACGGTTTTTCAAGGAATGTCAGGATTTTCCTAGGAATATCACTGTTTTCCAAGGAATATCAAGATTTTCTAAGGAAAGTTTCAGTTTTCCAAGGAATATTATGATTTTCCAATGAAAAATCCCGATTTTCCAAGGAAAGTGAGCATTTTCCAAGGAAGGCCACAGTTTTCCAAAGAAGGTCAGGATTTTCAAAGGAAAGTCACAATTTTCCCTGGATCTGAGGGACCCCACAGCCCCTGGATCTGAGGGACCCCACAGCCCCTGGATCTGAGGAATCCCACAATCCTTGCAAGTTCCTGGATTTAAGGAACCCCACAATCCCTGCCCATCCCTGGAATCCCACAATCCCTGGATTTGAGGAACCCCACAATCCCTGGATCTGAGGAATCCCATAATCCCAGAATTGAGGAACTCCACAATCCCTCCCTGGATTTGAGGAACCTCACAATCCCTTCCATCCCTGGAACCCCACAATCCCAGGATCTGAGGAATCCCATAATCCCAGGATCTGAGAAATCCCCCAATGCCTGTCCATCCCCGGAACTCCACAATCCCTGGATTTGAGGAACCCCACAATCCCAGAATAGAAAAACCCCACAATCCCTGGATTTGAGAGACCCCGACCATTCCCCTGTCCATCCCCAGAACCTCACAATCCCAGGATTTGAGGAATCCCATAATCGCAGAATTGAGGAACCCCATAATCCTTCGATTTTAGAGACACCACAATCCTTGTCCATCCCCAGAACCCCACAATCCCTGGATCTGAGGAACCCCACAACCCCCGCGGGCTCCCTGAAAACCACAGAGCCCCCCACACCGGGACGAGCAAACCCCGGAATCGTCACCCCAGATGGAAAAGGTGCCGAGACCCCAAAAACTTCCCCTTTTCCCTTTTTTCCCCCCGCTTTTCCCCTACCCTCCCTGCCGCGCTCTCCCTCCGGAGAACAAAAGCCTTTGATCATCTGCGGGGGAGACAAAGAAATCAAAGACTTCAGCAAAACGCTGCTGTTGGAGCGAATTACCGGCGGCAGAAAACTCCACCTTTCCCCCAGGGCTGTTCCCAGGGCTTTTTTACAGGTTTTTATTCCCGGGGGAAAATATAATTCCTCCTCCGCCTCGCGGCTCCTCTTTTCCCTTTATTTTCCTTTTTTCCACCCCAAAACCGGCGTTCCTCCCCCCAAAAAACCGCTGCGTTGGAGCGGTACTAATTCCCCGGGATGAATCCCGGGAATGCCGAGGCTGGAAAAGCCCAAATCCCGAGGGAGTTTTGTTTCCCTCGCCCAGATTTAATCACCCGGCCGCGTTTTAGGCTCGGGTTTAACCCCTCCCGACCTCGCTCAGCGCCGTTAATTTGGCCCGTGCGACCTTTGGGGTGTCACCAAGCCCGGCGCATGGGGATTTGGGGACATCCAGAGGCTGGAAAAGCTGTAAAAATCCGGGAAAAGATGCTTAACCAGCTTTAATTTATGGGGTCACCGCCGAGCGGAGCACAGGCTGGCGGCGATTGTCGCTGATTGTCACCGCGCCAGCCCGGCCATCAAACCTGCCCTTCTTCCGGGGCTGGTCCCACCCAAAAAATGGGAATTGCGTTTGGGGTGGGCATTTCGCAGGGTTTCAGCCGGGTTCGATCACAAAATTGGGGGGTTTTATCCCTAAATCATGCGGGAGGAGCCGGGGAAAGGTTTGGGTTGGAGAATCCTGGAATTGGGGTTTTTATCCCCGAATCACGGGGGGGGGGGAAATGTTTGGTTTGGGGAATCCCAGAATTAGGGAGTTTATCCCCAGGGAACGTTTGGTGATCCCAGAATTGGGGGGTTTATCCCTGGGAAAGGTTTGGGTTGGGGAATCCTGGAATTTATCCCCAAGTCACGGGGGGAAAATATTTGGTTTGGGGAATCCCAAAATTGGAGGTTTTGTCCCCAGGAAACTTTGGTTCGGGAATCCCAGAATTGGAGGTTTTATCCCCAGGAAAATTTTGGGTTGGGGATCCCAGAATTGAGTGTTTTATCCCCAGAAAAGGTTTGATTCAGGAATCCCAAAACTGGGCTTTTATCCCCAGGAAATTTTGGTTTGGGGTATCCCAGAACTGGACCCTCCCCTCCCCATTCCCCCCCCTGCCCCGAGCAAACCCCGCCCAGCCGTCTGCCGCTGATTGACAGCTGCCAATCAAACCCCTCTGGTCCTGGCGGCATTCCAGGCGCGGCTGGAGCCGGGAATGTCTTTGTTAAGGGCCCGGCTCCCGGGGGAGCGCTTGGGGCAGCGATAATTGAATTACGGGCCACTCCCCTCCCCCGGGCCATTCCCGGAACATTCCCGGCCGCAGCTGCGCTGCCATCCCCGTGCTGCGGCACCCGGCACGGTTCGGATCGTACCGGGCCCAGCGGAATTCCATTCTGGCACGGTTCAGGCCCAATGAAGGGTCCCGGAGCCATTCCCAACCATTCCTAGAGCCATTCCCAGAGCCATTCCCAGCCATTCCCAGCCATATTCCTAGAGCATACCCAGCCATTACCAGGGGCCATCCCGACCATTCCCCTGGGTCTTCCCAGAGCCATTCCCAACCATTCCCGACCATCCTAGAGTCATGCACAGAGCATTTCCAACGATTCCCAGGGCCATTCCCAGGGCCATTCCCCGGAGGCCATTCCCAGAGCCATCCCAACCATCCTAGGAGTCATTCCCAGAGCCATTGCCCAACCATTCCCAGAGTCATTCCCAACCACTCCAAGATCATTCCCAGAGCATTCCCAGAGCCCTTCCCACAATTCCCAACATTCCCAACATCCTTGAGTCATTTCCAGAGCCATCCCAGAGCCATTCCCCAGGCCATTCCCAGAGCCCTTCCAAGAGCATTCCCAGACAATTCCTTGAGCACATTCCCCAACCATTCCTTTGAGTCATTCCCGACCATCCCGACCATTCCCAGAGCCATCCCAGAGCCATTCCCAGAGCTTTTCCCACCTCTAACACCACTAAGCCAGCCTGGGCCCGGATCAAACCCCTCCCGGGCTCCCTTGGCCCCCCAGCCACACCCCACCCTGCTGGAGCAGTGATTTCCCGGGATCCGGTTCCGAGGGAGCCGGGATGCTCCGCCAGCCTCGTGGCCGAGGGAGCGCTTTATCCCATTAGGATCCCTCCTTCCCGGCCTAACTGGATTAGGCCGAGTCATCAAAGCCAGGCCTGAGCGGGAAAGAAGGCTGGGAAATTCGAGTTAGAGCTGACTGGAGCCACGTTCTGGGCACAGCAGGGGGGCACGGGGGGCTCGGGGGCGGGTCGGGGAGTTCGGGGGATCCTCATGGAGAAAGGGTGGGCTCCTCCGTGCGCCCTGCTCCTCACAGGAAGTTCAAAATACCGAACCCAAATACCTCGAACCCCCAAACCCCAGACCAAACCCTACAACCAAACCCCAAACCCCAAACCCCCAACCCCTCAAACCTCAAACCCCAAACCCCCAGAACCCTGACCCCAAAACCCCCGCAACCCCAAAACTTGCACCCCAAAACACCAACCCCCCCCCCCCTCCCCCCCCACCCACCCATGAAACCCCCAAAACCCCAAACCCGAACCCCAAAACCCAAAACCTGAACCAAAACCCCGGAACCCTGAGCGCAAAACCCGAACCCCACAGTCCTCCCTGTCACTCCCAGTGGAATTTTGAGGGACCGGATTTTGGGGGAAGGGGACATCAAAGCTCAGCCCCGTCCTCACCTGAGCCCCCTAAAACCCAAACCGGAACCTCAAAACCCCAAAACCCAAAAACCAAACCCCAAACCCCAAACCCTCAGACCTCTCATCACTCCAGGGACATTTTTGGACCTGGATTTGGGGGTGGCAGGAGGGACATCTAGTTTCACCTTGGGATCCAGCCAGGATATTTCCATTTTCCATCCAAAATGTGACCCCAAGAACATTTCCAGGGATATTTTCCCTGTTTTTCCTCACTTTACTCTCATCCACCCCATCTCAGCACTTTTTTAGTGTGGGGGTTTCTTGTTCCCATTTATTTAATTATTTTCCACTGTTTATTTTGTAATTAATTTTCCCTTGTTTTATTTTTTGTATTTTTCCCTGCCTTTTTTCCTGTTATTTATATTTTTCTCTGCTTCCCCCCCTCCCCCCCCGTTTATTTTACCATTTTCCCTACTTGTTTGGGTTTTTAAAATTACTATTTCCCTATTATTTTGTAATTTCCCCTGTTTCCATTTCTATTTCTATTTCTATTTCTATTTAATTTCTATTTCTATTTCTATTTCTATTTCTATTTCTAATTTCTATTGTATTTCTATTTCTATTGCTATTTCTATTTTCTGTGTTTATCTCTTTTCTCTCTACTCTCATCCTCCTCCCCTTTTTTCTTCTTTCTTTATTTCTCCTTTCTTCTCTCCCTCCTCCTCCTTTTCTTCCCCTTCTTCTCTTCTTCCCATATTTGTTCTCCTCTCCTCTCCTCTCCTCCTTTTCCTTCTTTTCGTCACCTCTTCTTATCCTCCTCTCTTTGTCCGCCTTTTTCTTTTTCTTCTCCCTCTTCTTCGCTTTCTCTTTTTCGTCTTCTTCCTGTGTCCTTTCTCTTCTTCTCTTCTTCTTCTTCTTCTTCTTCTTTTGGTTTTGCTCTTTTCGTTCTTTTCCTCCTCCTCCTCTTTTATTCCTCTTCCTCTCTTGTTCTCCTTCCTTCTCTCCACATTTTCTTCTTCTTTTTTTTCTACTCTTCTTCTTCCCCTTCATCTCTTTCTCCTCCTCCCCTTCTCCCTCACTTCCTTTTTCTTCTCTCTCCTCTTCTCCTTCTTTGCTTTTTCTTTTCTTCTTCCTTCTCTCCTTCCTGTCTTCTCTCCTCTTCCTTCTTCCCCTTCTCCTTGTTCTCTTTCCTTCTCCTCCTCCGCCTACCTTCTCCTTCTTCTTTCTTCATTTTTTCCTTTTTTTTCTTTTTCCTTTCTTCTCCTCCTCCTGTTCATCATCCTTACTCCTCTTCTTCTCTTTCTTTCCATTTTCTTCCTCTTACTGTGTTCCCCTCTTCCTCCTCCTCTTACTTTTTCTTTTTTTTTTTCTTCCTTTTTATTTATTTGTCCTCCACCTCCTCCTTCCACTTCCTCCTCCTCCCTTTCTCCCTGCTTGTTGCTTCCTCTTACCTCTTCCCCATCCTCTCCTCCTATCTTCCTCCTTCGCCCCCCACAAGCTTCTCCCATCACACTCATCACACTCTCCCTCACCTCGGGCTTTCTGGCACAAGAAAAAAAACCTTGGATTTAAATTTTTTATTCTCATCCATTCATTATTTCTTCATTATCTTTTCTCCAGGGTTGGGGGGATTTGGTGGGTGCCGGGGGACAGAGCGCAGAGGCTGAGAAACCTTCAGGGGAGAGGGGTGGAGATAGAGAGAGGGGGGGGGAGGGGAGGGGATGCAGAGAATGGGGATGGATGGGATGGGATGGGATGGGATGGGAGGGGGATGGGATGGGATGGGATGGGATGGGATGGGATGGATGGCATGGCATGGCATGGCATGGCATGGCATAGCATGGCATGGCAGGCAGGCATGGCATGGCATGGCATGGCAGGCTGGGAGGGTGGGAACGGGATGGGATGGATGGATGGCATGGCATGGCATGGCATGGCATGGCAGGGATGGGAATGGGATGGGATGCGGATGCAGGGATGGGATGGGAGGGGATGGGATGGGATGGGATGGGAAGGGATGGGATGGGTGGCATGGCCTGGCATGGCATGGCATGGCATGGCATGGCATGGCATGGCATGGCATGGCATGGCATGGCATGGCATGGGATGGGATGGGACCCATGGGATCCATGGGATCAATGGGCTGGGATCTGAGGAAGGCAGAGCAGAGCGGGGCTCAGTCGCGCTCCAGGCGCCACTAGCGACAGCCAGCACCGGGAACGGCCTGCCACAACCGCCGGGAATGTTCCTTTGGATGGCGGATCGGGAATGTCCTTAGGGATGGGATCCGGGAATGTTCTCTCTGGGATGGGGGATGGGGATCAGGAATGTTCCTTTGCAATGGAGATCCCCCCAAGGGAATGTTTCCCTTTGGGATCGGGAGTGGTGGATCAGGAGTGTTCCCTTTGGGATGGGGATCCGGGAATGTTCCTTTTGGATGGGGATGGGGATCCCAGGAATGTTCCCTGTGGATGGGGATGGGAATGGTCCTTTGGGATGGGGATACGGGGGAATGGTTCCCTTTGGGACGGGGTGGGGATCCAGGAATGTTCCCTTTGGAATGGGGATCCAGGAAGTTCCCTTGGATCGGGGGGGTGGGGATCCAGGAGTGTTCCCTTTGGATCGGGGATCCGGCAATGTTTCCCTTTGGGATGGGATCGGGAATGTTCCCTTTGGGATGGGGATGGGGAATCCAGGAATGTTCCCTTTGGGATGGGGATTCCGGGAATGTTCCATTTGGATGGGGATGGGATTCCGGGATGTTCCCTTTGGGATGGGGATCTAGGAATGTTCCCTTTGGGATCCGGATGGGGGATCCCGAATGTTCCCTTTGGGATGGGGATGGGCAATACAGGAGTGTTCCCTTTGGATGGGGATCAGGGAATTCTCCCCTTTGGGACTGGGGATGGGGAAGGGATACAGGAGGGTTCCCCTGGGATGGGGATTCAGGGAATGTTCCCTTTGGGATGGGGATCGGGAATGGTCCTTGGGATCAGGAGGGATCCGGAATTGTTCCCTTCGGGATAGGATGGGGATCGGTAAGGTTCCCTTTGGATGGGGATCCAGGAATGTTCCTTTGGGCATGTAGGGATGGGGATCAGGAATTCCCCCTGGGATCGGAGTGGGAATGAGTCAGAGCTGAGTTCACCCCAAGAGGAACGTTTTTATATTTTTGGGGATTTTGGGGATTTAGCGGGATTTTTTTTGCTTATATTTTGGGATTCGGGAGGAATTTTTGAGGGATTTTTGAGGAGGCTTTTATATGTTTTGAGGATTTTATTTGGATTTTTTTTGGATTGTGGGGGGATTCTTTTGGGATCGTTGTGGGATATATTTGGGGTTTTTTAAGGGGATAATTTGGCGGATCTTTTGGGTATCTTGGGCTATTTGGGACTGTGAGGGTTATTTGGGAGGAGTGTTATAATTTTTGGAACTTTGTGGGATTTTTTGAGGGGTTTTTGAGTTGGTTTGATTTCTTTTTTATTTGGGGGGGTTTTATTGGATTTTTTAAATTTTTTGGATTTTGTTAGGGATCTTGTGGAATTATTTTGGGGGGGGGTAGGATTTTGGGAGGGTTTTTTTTTGGATTTTTTGATTTTGAGATATTTTGGGGGATTTTGGGGATATTTTGAAGGGAGTTTGTTGGGAGTTGGGGGGGGAGGAATTTTTTTCTCCTTTGCCTTTTAATGTTGTTTCCTCTCTTTCTTTGTATTTTTAAAATTTTGTTTCTCAGTGTCTGAAGTTGTAACCATTCTTTCTCCTGTCCGGTTGTAAAAATTTTCTCCGTCCTTTTAAGTGGTAATTTGTCCCGGGCAGTGGTAATATCCGGTCTCGTTCCGGTTATTTTGAATTTGTGGGCTGGCGGGCGGAAAACGTGTAATTTTGCCTCCGCAACGGGAAATCATGTTTTTCGCCGGCCTTTTCTAATTTTTGTTTCCCTTTCATCTTTAATGCTTGGGGGTTCTCCTCTAGTTTATTGTGTTAATGTTAAAAAAAAAGTTTTCCTCATTTTTTTTGCTTTTAAAAAAGTGTCTCTTTCTTCCACTTGTAATTATTTTTTCACCTTTCCTTAGTTTTTAATTTTTCCTACTTCTCGTCTTTTGCTATTTTTTCTCTTTTCCTTTATTTTTTCTTTCTTCCTCCTTTCTTTGAATTTTTTCATTTTCCTCCTCCTTTTTTTAATTTTCATCCTTTTTTTTTTTTTTTAACTTTTCCTCGTGCATTCCATTTTAATTCTTTTTTCCTAAGTTCCCTTTATTTTTTTTCCCCTTTTCCTTTTCATCTCCCCGATTCCTTTGATGCAAAAGCTCTCCGACCTTCCCGAGACTTATCTTGGAAGCGCAGGCGAAAATTCAGAGGCTTCCAAACCCCCAAAGATCAGCTTTACCAACCTTCCAATAAAACCGACCAATTTTAAAAAAAAAAAAAAAAAAAAACCCCCCCGCCGGCAACGCGAATAAGCGGAGTTCAGCCCGAGGTTCGGCACAAAAAAAGCAGGAGGAGCCACGGGAAAAATCCCGATTATTTCCTTCATCTTAATCCCACCCGCAATTGGGGACGCTGCAGCAAATCCTGGAATTAGGAGTGGGACGGCACAAAAAAAAATGCAATTTCCCGCGGGTTTTGTTTTGTGGTTTCCCCCATTTTCCCCCTTTCCCACACACTTTCCTCACCATCTTTTCTCACCACACTCTTCCACATTTCACCCACATTCCCCACATTTTCTCCCATTTCCCCCATTTCCCCCATTTTCCAATTTTTCACTTTTCGCCCCACTTTATTCCCACTTCCCCAATATCCCCACATTTTCTCCACATTTCCTCCATTTCCCTCACATTTCCCCCTCATTCTCCCCTATTTTTCCATATTTTTCTCACATTCTTCCACATTTCCCCCCACTTTTCCCACATTTCCCCACATTTTCCCACACATTTCCCCACTTTTACCACATTTTCTCACAATTCCCCCAAAATTTTTCCAGATTCTCCCCATTTTCCCACATTTTCCCACATCTCCCACCATTTCTCCCCTTCTCACCAATTTCTCCTAGTTTTCCCACCTTTTTCCCACATTTCCCTGCATTCCCACATTTCCCCTAAATTCTTCCAGATTTTTTCACATTTCCCCCCATTTCGCCCACATCTTTCCCCTCGGCTTTCTACCCACATTCCCTACACTTCCCACATTTTCCCCACTTTTTTCTCCCCACTTCCCCCTTATATTTCCCTCATTTTCCCCAATCTCCAATTTTCCCCCACTTCCCCATTTTCTCCATTTCCCCACAATTTCCCACATTTTTCCCACATTTCCTCCTTTCCCAAATTTTCCCTCACATCCCCCCTTTTCCCACATTTCTCCAATGTTCCCCCCATTTCCCATAATTTTCCCCCAGTTTTTACTCCCCATATTTTCTACATTTCTCCATTTTTCCACATTTTCCCCCCATTCTCCCACCTATCTCCAACATTCTTCTCCATTTCCCCATTTCCCCAGTTTTTCCCCATTTTCTCCAATTTTTTCCTCATTTTCCCCCATTGTTACCATTTTCCCCAATTTTCACACATTTCCCAATCCTCCACACATTTTTCTCCCATTTTCCCTCATTTCCCACATTCTCTTTCATTTTTCCCCAAATTTCCCCAATTCACCCATTTCTCTCTCACCGTTTCATCAACCCGGTTTCCCAAAATTTTCCATGCATTCCCCCACATTTTTATCCCACATTCTATCCAAATTCTCCACATTTCCCCCAAATTTTCCCCCATTTTCTACCAATTCCCACATTTTCCTCACTTTCCCCATTTACCCCATTTTT
>JAGMWU010000062.1:64879-75119 GCA_018697195.1 Certhia americana
GTGTTCCCCTCATCCCTGTGCACCTTTGTCCCTCCGCCATCCCCATGCCCCGTGTCCCTGTGTCCCTTGTCCCATTCCCCCCCATCCCCATGTCCTCGTGTCCCCCATCCCCGTGTCCCCCTTCCCCCCATCCCCGTGTCCCCCTGTCCCCCATGTCCCCTGTAGGCCCCCATTCCCGTGTCCCCCTGTGTCCCCCATCCTCATTCCCCCCCTGGGTGTCCCAGTGGCCCATGTCCCCCCCATCCCCATGTGCTCCGGTCCCCCCATCCCCTGTCCCACCATCCCCCGTGTCCCTGTGTCCCCACATCCATGCGCCCCCGTGGCCCTTGTCTTCACATCCCCGCATCTCTCGTGCCTGTGTCATTGTGTTCCCTGCATGCCCCACTGTGTCCCATGCCCCTGTATCCTGTGTCCCGTGTCCCCTCTGTATCCCTCTGTCCACATGTCCCCATGTCGCTGTGTCCGCCTGTCCCTATGTCCCCATGTAATTGTGTCCACGTGTGCCCATATCCTCATGGCCTCATGTCCCCTGGGGAGGGGGGTCCTCACGTCCCCTCCTCCCCACCTCCCTCAATCCTTGTCCTTGGCCCCACATCCCTGTGTCCCTTTATCCCTGTGTCCCCTTGTCTTCCCCTGTGGCCTTGTGTCCACGTGTCCTGGCTTCTCCATGTCCCAGTTCCCCATAAGCCCCTGTCCCCCTACACCCATATCCCCATGCCACCATTGCCCCCATGCCCCACCAATTGCCCGCATGTTCCCCGTGGCCAGTTTCCCACTCTCCATGCCCCATTGCCCACTATGTCCCCATGTTCCACGTTCCCCATGTCCCCCGTGGCCCCGTTCCCCTGTCCCCAGATTTCCCAGTGTCCTGGTGCCCCCATTACCCCCATGTCCCAGTATCCGCCAATTATCCATCTATTTTTCTCACATCCCTGTGTCCCAATATGTTACGTGTCACAGTAGCCCCATATCCCCTGTCCTTGATGTGTGCAGTGTTACAGTGTCCCAATGTGGCGGTGTCCTCTTCCTCTGTGTCACGATGTTTCGTTGTGCAGTGCCTCCCGTGTCACCATGTGACATGTGGCGTCTGTTCCCCGTGTGGCAGTGTCGCGGGTCCGATTGTTCACGGTGTGTCTGTGTGGCTCACCCCGGTTCGTGATGCGATAGTCCTGCAGGACTCATGGCCACCTCGTGCGTGTGTACCTCTGCAGTGTCACGTGGCCACTGGGTTCAGCCTGCGCGACCGGGCCCCCCCAAGCGCTTGGGTACAGCGGGGGACAGCAACGTGTCCTGCTCACCTGAGCAGCTCATCCTCACCTGGGGAGCCCACTCCTCCTCACCTGAGCGCCTTCCTTTCCTCAACTAAGCACCTCCACCTCCTCCTTCTCTTCATCCCCTCACTGAAGCAGCTCCTCTTCCCTGCCCCCCTCTTCCTCCCCCTCTTCCTCCCCCCCTCCTCCTCACCTGGCATCTCCTCCCCTGCTCCTCCTCTTCTCCCCCTCCTTCCTCCCCCTGCTCACCTGCGTGTCTCCTTATAGGCGGCCTTCGCAGCCGGGTGGATTTCACTCTTCTCGCGTCGCCTCCCGCCTCCTGTTAGCTGCCAGACCTCAGCCCGCAGCTGCTCCGCACCGCTGGGGGCCCGCTCAGCTCCACATGGCCCACTCAGGTCATGGACTTCCTGCGTGACAGGACATGGGACCCAGCTGCCAGGACCTGCTGCATCACTGCAGGACCCTGCTCTGCCTGGCACGGAGGCTGCCAGGACCTGCTCATTGCAGCCAGGCCCTCTCACGCTGCCAGGACATGGTTCCTCGCCGGGGCACAGAGTTGCCAGACCTGCATCATTGCAACCAGGACCTCTCAGCTAGGCCATGGGACCTGCTCCGTGCTGCCAGTAATATGTTCGCCTGGACAGAGCTGCCAGGACCGCTCAGCGGCCAGAACTTCTCTTACAGCTGTCCAGGACTTGCTAGACAGCTGCGACCGGCTCCGTCCTGGCTCGGTGATGTCCCACCAGCACCAACCTCTAACCTTCTCCTTCTCCCCTCCTCCCTGCCTCTCCAGGACCTCTCCCACCCCCTCCCTCCCTCCCCTCCTCTTTCAGGACCTTCTTTCCTCTTCCTGCCCACCAGCACTTTCTTCCTCCCGTCACCTGCCCCTTCAGAACCTTGTCCCCCCCGCCCGACGTGTCCCACCGCCCCCTGCCATCATCTCGGTGACACTTGGCGCGTGGATGTCGTCGAGGGGCGCTTGCACGCAGGATGATGTTTGCCCGGATGCCCAGGTGCTCCTGGGGGCTCTGCGCCGCAGCCGCAAGTCGCGATACACGCCTGGATGCACTTGTCGGCTGAGGGGACAAGGGGACACCGAGGACATGGGATGGGTGGGGAAGCAGGGGACATCAGACCTGGCAGCCGCGGAGAACAGCGGGGTGTGCCCGGCACTGTGCCCCGGCGGCGCTGCCCTCCTTGTGCCAGCCGGCAGTGGCAGCGGGACGTGCGACCAGCGGTGGCACTAGTTGAGGAGACAGTGGTGGCACTGCACCGCTGCAGATGGGAGGGGACAGTGGTGGACTTGACCCTGTCACAGAGAAGAGTGACAGCAAGCACTGACCTCCGGGCCATACGAAGTGACCCTGTTGGACAATGACCCTGGCCATAGGGATGTGACATGTGCACTGACCCTGTCACAGAAGGAATTTGACACAGTGACACTGCCCCTGACCATAGGGAGGTGACAGTGACCACTGACCCTGTCACAGGAAGGAAAGGTGACCGTGACACGCCCCCTGTCAACTAGGTGAGGTGACAGTGACACTGCCCCTGTCACAGAGGAAGGCGACAGTGTGAAACACTGGACCCGGCACCGAGGGTTGGAACAGCAACACTGACCCTCGGCACAGAATAAGGTGATACAGTGGACACTGACCCTGGCAATAGGGAGGTTGACAGTTGACACTGACCCTGTCACAGAAGGAAGTGACACATTGACAACTGATCTGGCAATAGGGCGGTGACAGTGTGACACCTGCCCTGTCACAGAAGTAAGTGAGGACAGTGGTGGCACTGACCCTGGTCCACAGAAAGAAGGTGACACAGTGGACATGTGACACTGCCCCCTGGCAATAGGGATGTGACAGTGACACGGGACCCTGTCACAGAAGGGAAGGCGACAGTAGTGACACGACCCTCACCGAGGGGTGGTGACAGCAGCACTGATTCCTGGCACCTAGAGGAGAGGTTATACCAGTACACTGGACCCTGGCAATAGGAGGTGACAGTGACACTACCCTGTCCACAGAAGAAGGTGCACAGTGACACTGCCCCTGGCAATAGGGAGGTGACAGTGACACTGACCCTGTCACAGAAGGAAGGTGCACAGTACACTGAACCCAGGCAATGGCAAGTGACAGTGACACTGACCCTGGCACGAAGGAGTTGACAGTGGTGCCCCACTGAAGCCTGGTCACAGAAGGTAGGTGACGTGACACTGACCCTGTCCGAAGATTGCATCCCAGGCCTGCACGTGCTCTCCGCGCCAGGTTGCGGAGTGTGCAGCCCCCAGCAGCGCGGCGGCAGGTCAGCAGGGGTGCGGTGGTGTGGAACATGACCGACACGGCGGCGATGACGCTGCGCCTCGGCATGCACGAAATCCTTGCAACCAGCCCCATGGCGCTGCCCGTACAGCAACGTGGCACACAGCTGGGAACAGGGACAGGACAGCCAGGGTCCATGTCACTGTCCCGTGGGCACAGGACCCAGCCCCAGGGGCTCGCCGGTGACCATGAGGCACGTTGTCCCTTCCCCATGAGCCCATCCCTGTCCCCTCTCCCTGTCCCTGTCCCCGTCCCTGTCCGCTGTCCCTGGTCCCTGTCCCCGGTCCCATTCCCGCTCCCTGTCCCCTTACTGGTCCCTCTTCCTCCTGTCCTGGGGGGTTTCCCTGTCCCTGTGCCCCATGCCATCCCTTGTCCCTGTGCCCTGTCCCTGTCCCGTGGTCCCTGTCTCATCTCCTGTCCCTGTCCCTCTGTCCCCTGTCCTTTTCCCTGTCCCTGTGTTCCTGTTCCCTGTCCCCAGTGTCACTCTCTCCCATGGCCACAGAGACCCCCCGTAACAACACTTTGCACAGGGGCTGGGATTGTTGACAGTGTCTTTGTGACACTCCCCCTGTCCCCAAGGCCAGCCCATCCCGCAGTGCCATGGCTACGGCTCCTGTTTTGCTCGTGGGCGGGGTGGAGGGAGTGGCTTTGTCAACCAGCTGGGGACAGTAAATACAAAAGGGTGTCCAGTCAACAGTGTCAGGTGTCCTGGGGGCTCTTCTGGGAGGGAACATCCCCCCAGGGGAGGGACATCCCTATGGATTTTGGGGTGTTTTTTGGGTGTTTTGGGGTTTTTTGGGGGGTGTTTTCAGGATGTTTTAGGTGGTTTGCGGAGTTTGGGGTGTTTCTAAGATGTTTTAAGGAAGTTTTTTGAGTGGTTTTGTGTGAGGTTTTTTTTGTGGAACAAATACCCCGGGGCGAGGCCTGAGATGTTTTTGGGGTGTTTTTTTGGGTGGTATTTAGGGTTGTTTTAGGGTGTGTTGGGGGGTTGGTTGGGGGGGTTGGGGGAGTTGGGGGTGTTTTTGGGGTTTTTTGTGGGGCACACACTCCATGGCAAGCTGGGTTGTTTCGGGATGTTTTTTGGGTTGGGGTGTTTTTGGGAGCATTCGGGTGTTTTGGGGTTTCAGTGTGACTCACAACTCAAGGGCGACCTGAGATTTTTGGGTTGGTTTTGGGTTTTGGGGTGCATTGGGGTGTTTGGGGCGTGGGTTTTTGGGGTTGTTTGGGATGTTTTTGGGTGTTTTTGGTTGTTTGAGGGTGTCTTTCCGAAGTGTTTTTGCCAGTTTTTTCTGGGAATTTCCTGTGTGGTTTAGGGTGGCTTGGGGTTGGTTTTGGGTGGTTTCTAGGGGTGTTTTCCTAAGAGGTTTTGGTGGTTTTGGGGTGGTTTTGGGGGTTTCTTCTGGGATGCTTCTGGGATTTTTTAGATATTTTAGGGTGATTTGGGGATGGTTTTCGAATGTTTTTGGCCCATTTCTGAGGTTTTTTGGGTAGTTTTAGGAAGTTTGGGGTTGGTTTGGGGTGTTTCTGAGATGTTTCTAGGATTTTGGGGGTAGTTTTAGGGTGTTTTCAGGGTGTTTTGGGGTTGTTTTTGGGTGTTTTGGGGGTGTTTTGGGGGCGTTTTGGGGGTGTTTTCAGGGTTTCCATGCGCACTCACACTCGAGGGCGAAGCGGAAGAGCTCCTGGCTGAAGTCTCCACTCCAGCAGCCGCGGCCGCTCTGGCTGGCCTGGGCCCGAGCGCGCCGCACGAAATCCTCGCCCACGGCGCTGAGCAGGGGCACGAAGGCGGGCACGACGGTCGGGGCCAGCACCTCGCGGTTCAGCAGCAGCCGGTCTGAGCGCCACGCCTCGCCCGTCCTGGCCACACGGACGGGGACACGCGGGGTCACCACACAGTGGCCCCGATTTGGGGTCCCCACGCCCTTGAGGAGGGCCACGAGCCAGGGTTTGGGGTCCCCAGTCCCTTGATGACAGACAGGAACCTGGATCTGGGATCCCCACTCACTTGAGGAGGGACACGGGCCTGGATTTGGGGTCCCCTTTCACTGGAGCAGCCCAGATTTGGGGTCCCCACTCACTCGAGGAGCCCGGACTGGGGTTACCCACAAACTTCAGGAGGGACAGGAGCCCAGATTTGAGGTCCACACTAACTCGAGGAGCCCAGATTTGGGGTCCCCACTCACATCAGGAGGGACACGAGCACAGATTTGGGGCCCCCACTTGCTGGAGGATCCCAGATTTGGGGTTCCCACTCACTGGATGATCCCAGATTCGGGGTTCCCACTCCCTGGAAGTGGGGCAGGATCCCGGATTTGGGGTCCCCACCCCTGGATGATCCAGGATTTGGGATCCACACTCCCTGAAGGAACCCAGATTTGGGGTGCACATTCCCTGGAGGATCCCGGATTTGGGGTTCCCACTCCCTGGAGCATCCCGAATTTGGGGTCCCTAGCCCCTGGATGATCCCAGATTTGGGGTCCCCACTCCCTGAAGGATCCCAGATTTGGGGTGCACATTCCCTGGAGGATCCCGGATTTGGGGTGCACACTCACTTGAGCAGCACCCCGTAGGGTTTGTTGCGGTAGTCACGATAGGCCACCCACGGCGGGACACTGAAGCGCTCGGGCAGGGTCCCCTCAGCCTGGAACAGCGTGGCTGCATCCCCGGGGCTGATGATGTTCACGCTCTCGTAGACACCCAGCTTCTCCCTGCGAGGGCACCCCCAAATCGGACACCCCAAAATCGGCCATCCCAGAATCAGACACCCGAAAATCGGACACCCGAAAATCGGACACCCGAAAATCGGACACCCCAAAATCGGACACCCTAGAATCAGCCACCCCAGGAGCTCAGGATGTCCCGGAGGATTCTGTGGGATCAGCCCGGCCTGTCCCTGGGGGGGGGACCCCAAAATCCCCTGTCCCCAAGCCGGGCACAGCATTTGTCCCCTCCTGCCCCTTACGGTGTCCCCAAGCTGGGCCAGACCCTTCCAGCAGCTCAGCTCCCACCCTTGTCCCCTCCCCAGCCCCGGACTGGGGACACGGCTGGACTGGGGGCCAGGCTGGGGACACGGGAGAGGACTCGGGAGGGGACACGGCTGAGGACACGAGCAGGCGACTGGGCTGGGGACACGGGAGGGGACACGGCTGGGGACACGAGGAGGGGACACCGGCTGGGGACCGGGCAGGGGACACAGGGAGAGGACACGGAGAGGGGACACGAGGGGGAGACACAAGGAGGGGACACATCGGGAGGGGACACGAGAAGAGGACCGGGCAGGTGACACAGGGAGAGGACCCGAGGAGGGGACCCTGGGAGGGGACCCTGGGAGGGCCCGGCCGCCTGACCTGTAGATGGGTCCGAACTGGCGGAACTTGCGGGCCATGCTGAGGTGCAGAGTGGCCAAGCCGCCCTCCCGCCAGAAGCGGTACAGGTTGAGCCAGCCCGCTCGCCACTCGCCCGGCACCTGGCTGAAGGGCCGGGGAGCCGAGGGGACAGCCGACGGGACAGCCGAGGGGACAGCGGTGACATCCCCGCCGAGCAGGCGACACGGCGCTGCTGCGGTGCGGCGACATCCCCGCAGGGCTGCGGGCTTGGTGGCAAGGCGGGCGAGCATGGGGACAGGGCGGGTGGCCCGGAGGGACGCGGTGGCCTCGTTCTTATCCCGAGCTCCGGGAGCCGCTCCCGCCCCTCTCCCGGCAGGGACGGCCCTCCCCGGGGCGGGGGGACCCGGGCCAGGGGTGGTCTCTGGGGCAGGTGACACCCTGGCCTTGGGGGAAGGAGGGGCTGTACCCCAGGAATGCCAGCGATGCGCGGGCCGGGCGGGGACAGCCTTGGGGGCCGCCAGCCAGGGTCACCCCGGCGGGGGTGGCCTTGGGGACGCGGTGCCACAGCTGGGGGGGCGCCTCACGTGTCCCGCGGGGGCAGGGCCGGCGCTCCCGGGCTCCGGCCCCAATCCCGACCGGCCCCTGGGAGAAGCTTTTCGGGTGTCCCCAAGCTAGAAAGACTTCTGGGGTGTCCCCAGGCTTTTGGGGTGTCCCCAAGCCAGGAGGAATTTTGGGGTGTCCCGAGGCCGGAGGGGCTTTTGGAATGTCCCCAGGCTCTTGGAATGTCCCCAGGCTTTTGGGATGTCCCCAGGCTTTTGGAATGTCCCCAGGCTTTTGGGATGTCCCCAGGTTTTTGGGCTGTCCCCAAGCCAGGACTTTTGGGGTGTCCCCAGGAGGGAGAGGCTTTTGGGGTGTCCCGAGGTGGGAATGTCTTTTGGGGTGTGCTCAGGCCGGAAAGGGTTTTGGGGTGTCCCCAGGCTTTTTGAGTGTCCACCGAAGCCCCGGCCCCCGAGAGTGACACGGGGTCCCTTGTCCCCAGGCACGACAAGTGCTGGTGGTAGCATCAGCGCTGGGGTGGGGACAGTGGGGAGAGGACACGGGGTCCCCTCTTTGGGGGGTCCCCGGGACAGGGAGGAGCCGCGGGGGGAGGCCAGCGACACCGAGCGAGGCTGGCGGCGGATGCGACATCGGCGACAGGCACCGGGTGGCGCGCCGGGCCCGTCAGTGCCACCGCGCGCGGAGAGCGGCGGCTTGTCCCCTCCCTCCTGGGAGCGCGGGACTGTCCCCTGCCTGCCACCAGGGCGCCGGGGCTGTGCCCTGATGTCCCCTCCTGTCCCTGTCCCCTGCTGTCCCCTGCCAGGGCACCGGGGCTGTGCCCTGCTGTCCCTGTCCTCTCCTGTCCTTGTCCCCTGCTGTCCCTGTGCCGTGGGAGGGAACAGCGGGGGACAAAGACAGCAGGGGACAGATCCGCTTCACCTCCCCCGCGTGGCCTTGTCGCCAGTGCCACCCACGCTGGCCCCCAGGACGGTTCCCCCACAGCGAGGGGGGCGGGGGGGGAGGTGACACCGCGGGTGCTGCTTTCCCTTCCCACCCGCGGGGATTTTGTCATCTCGGGAGGCAGCGGGTGACACCGCGGCCACCCCTGCCCTGTCTGCCACCCCCGGGGGATTTGGGACAGCAGCTCCTCCCTGTGGGGCCTCCCTGACCCTAAAACTCCCCCATCCTGCCAGGGCCCTGCCTGCCCTGTAGGGGACCCCTCTGCCCCAGAGATACCCCCAGAGAAACCTCCCTACTCCAGAAAGTCTCCTATAGAAACCTCCAGAGGGGGCCCCCTGCCCCATAGATACTCCTACCTCTCTGCCCCATAGGACCCCCCCTGCCCTATAGACAGCCCTCTGCCCTATAGGGACCCTCCTGCTCCACAGAGACTCTTCTGCCCTATAAGACCCACCCTTCCCTACAGAGACCCCTAGAGAGATCTCCAGAGGGTTTCCCCTGCCCCACAGACACCCTTATAGGGACCTCTCTGCCCCATTGGACCCCTCTGCACCATAGAGACCCCTATAGGACCCCCCTACCCTATAAGGTGGAGACCCCGTGGAGACCCCCCCCAGCCCTATAAGGACCCCCCTGCCCCATAGAGATCCCTCCCGCTCGGCTCCCTGCTGGATTTGATGGATTTTCCCCTCATTTCTTCTCCTCCCTGTGGGGTTTTCTCTCTTCCCTCGGATGGCTCCATTCCCCAGGAGATTTTGGGGGAAAATCCCTCCAGGAACTCCCCGTGGTCCCAAGCAGGGCCGGGATGAAACCCCCAGGAATTCAGGGGTGCTCGAGATCCTCAGGGATCAGCCGGGCCGGGAAACCAGAACCTCCTTTTTGTTTCCCTCCTTCAGTTAAACCGCGTCTCTTTTGGCTCCTTCGGTGCCCTGAATCAAAGCTGACGGGTTTGGGGGTTTTTTTGGGGTGTCCCACCCCATGGGAGGCGTTCTCCAGCCCCACTCGGGGAGCTGGGAATCCTCGGCTGGGAAGGGCAGAGCATTGGGAGGAGGAGGAGGATAATCCCGAGTTTAACTAGTCCCGGTTTCTCCTGGGCCAGTTCATTCTCCCGAACTCCCTCCTGGACCCTTCTCCCACCCTTTGTCCACCTGGATCCCTCTCAGATCCCCCCTGGATCCCTCCCTGTCCCGGGGCTGCCAAAATTCTCTCTGGGGCTACCAAAATTCCCACGGGGCTACCAAAAAAATTCCCGAAATATTCCCCTGCCGGGAATACCCGGGAATGGCCGGGAATGGTTGGGAATGGCCAGGAATTGGAATTGGGACCAGCCCTGAGCAGGGGGCGCTTTGGTGGAGGCCTCATTCTTTCTCTCCTGCATTTGTCGGCACCTTGGAAAATCCCGGATTCCCATTCCAGCCCTTTGTCCTCACAGCGCGGACCGTCAGTTCGCTTCTCCCCAAAACCCGGATTAATTCATCCCAGGATTTCAGGTTTCCCTTTTCCCCCAGCCCCCACTTCCCAGGGCTTTCCCAGCAGGAATTTGCTGCTGGAAGGCTCCGGCCTGCGACAGGAGCAGCAAACCCAGGGCTGGAGAGAGCAGGACAAGGACACGGAAAAAGGTGAGGGGACATCCCAGCCCCCATCATTCCCAGTGAGAACCACGGCGCTCTCCTGCTTTTTTTCCACTCTTTATTCCAACCATTCGCTTTGGTTACAGGTCTGAAAGGGTTGGGGGTGGTTGTTTGGTTTGTTCTTGGTGGCTGTCGTGGCGGTTGTTGTTGGTTTTTTTTTAAATTTTCCTCTCCTGTAATCCGCCCCCCCCCCC
>JAGMWU010000062.1:92855-104278 GCA_018697195.1 Certhia americana
TCCCTGCAATTGCCCTTTCCCCTGAGCTGCCTTTTCCCTGGAATTGCCCTTTCACTGGAATTACCCTCTCCTGGAATCGCCCTCTCCTGGAATTGCCCTCTCCCGGAATTGCCCTTTCCCCGAAATGCCCTTTCCCCAAACTGCCCTTTCCTCGAAATGCCCTTTCCCTGGAATTAGGGCCCCTGGGCTGAGCCGTGCCATCCCCAGGTTTCCTGTCACTGTCGGAGGACGGGGGATACCCGGCCGGGCCGCCCGGCCCTCAGATGGAAAATCGGGATTGTCGCGGGCGCGGCGCCGACCCCCCGGGCCCCGGAGGTGTCGCGGCGGCACGGGCCGCGCTGTCACTCGCCGTGGCCCCGATGGCACCGCCACCTGCTCACAGCTCCGAGCATTCCCCAGCTTCGCGACATCGCCGCGACAGAGCCCGGCCTCGGCGACAGCGCGACCCGGCTGGGCTGGGCGCCGGAGGGGAAGCCGAGTCACGGGCTGGAATGTGGGAATGTCCCTGCATGTTACCTGCGCCCTCCGTCCACCTCTGAGTCAGGACGAGCACCACATCAACCCGCGATATCCATCGGGATGCGGTGACGCTGATCGCCGTCCCGCAGGATGCGTGACGAGCAGCCCAGCCCGCTTTTCCTGGGAATGTGATTCAGGGCCACCTCCGGTGTCACTCGGCACTCATGGCACCCCTCAGATCCCCGCGGTGCAGCTGGAGTTTCCTCATTGCCTCCGGCCGGGCCAGCAGCGCAAGCCCTACATTTCCCACCTTGCCACCATCGCGGCGGTGCCAGCAGCCACGCGGGGGGACGGGGACAGCAATGTCCCCTCTATGCCCAGAGCAGGGTGGGCCAGCAGCCACGCGGGGGGACGGGGACAGCAGTGTCCCCTCCATCCCCAGAGCAGGGTGGTGGCAGCAGCCACCCCGGGGGGACGGGGACAGCAGTGTCCCCTCTATGCCCAGAGCAGGGTGGGCCAGCAGCCACGCGGGGGTACAGGGACAGCAGTGTCCCCTCCATCCCTGGAGCAGGGCTGCATTCACCATGCCCGCTGCCTCCCTCCTCCCCAGCTCCACCACAAGCAAGAAGCCAAGCTGCATTTCCTCTCTCCTTTTCTTTTTTTTTTTTTTTTTTTTTTTTTTTTTTTTTTTTTTTTAGGCAATCTATAAATTCCCAAACTGAGGCATTTCAGGAAGAGGAAATTTGTCTCCAAGGAGCTGCCTGTGCTAAGTTTTTCCCCTTCCAGCGTGACTTTGCTCAGAGGGAGCGAAATGACACGAGGGAGCCGTGTGACACTGGGGAGGCCCCGCGGGGACAGCAGCGTCCCCGTTCCCCTGGGACGGACGCCTCAGGCTCCTGGGGCAGAGCCTGCAGCACCGGGGCTTTTTATAGGAGCAGGCTGAGTGTAAATGAGGCATTTCGGGAGTTTTGGGGCAGGCTTGCTCTGACCTGCCACACAATAATCGCGGGGTTCTGGCTGCGAGGGTCCCACCACCTCGTGAAAAAGTGACACATTTCACATTTTCTGCTGCACGGGGTTTTCGAGAAAGAGGCGAGAAAAAGAGAAACGCAAGTGGGAGAGAAATGTGTGGCAGAGCCACTTCCTGCCCGCTGCTCCTTCCTGCCCCCGGATCTGCACCCCAGGACCCTCCCACGAGGGTCCCCCCCTCATATTTCATAATAAATTCCAGGAAAAAGCCCAGGCAGGGCTTAGAAGGTTTGAGAAAGAAGTTTTAAAGGCCACCAAAATGAAGTTTTTAAAGATGATCTGGTCCTTATCTCTGATTGAGTCTGAATCTGAAAATACCCACTGGGGCTTGTGGCCTCAATAAAACAATTGCAAAGTGAAGGAACCAGAGCCTGGGGGCAAGCTGGGAAGGAATGAGTCAATATAATAAAGAATATGTTAATAAAAAAAAGGATAAATAAATTAAATCTCCTTCTCTGGAGAAGGAGAGGCTGGAAGGGGTCACCCTGGGCAGCCCCGATGCGTTTCGGGTGGTCCCGTGCCCCGACCTGAGTCATTTCTCAGGGGAAGCAGAAGCAGCAGAGCAGAAGTGACACCTCCAGGGTTCTGTCCCATCCCCCACAGGAGCTTTCTCCGAGTCCAAATCCCATCCTGACCCCGCTTTCTCTCCCTCCACGCTCCCCCCGTGCTCGGCTCGGAGCTGACTGGAGCGTGGCCAGCCGGCACCGCTCCCCTGCTCTCCCCTGTCCCTGAAACCCCAAAATTCTGGGCAAAACCAGACAGCCGGAGGGCTGAAGCGAGCCGCCCCCTGCTCCCTGACGCGCGTTTGTGTCCACCCCAGCCCGAAGCTGGAACGCGGATCGGCGAGTCCTGACGGCATTCCCGGTATTCCAAAGCCGGCCCGGCCTCTCCCGGCCCCCTGGGGCAGGGAAGGGCACGGGCCAGGTACGCGATGCTGCGGTCACGGCCTTGCCCTTCCTTCCCTCTGCTCATCCCAGGAATGGTTTTCCAAAGTGCTTTCCCATCAGCCTGTGCTGGGTAAAAGCCCTGACGGGAATTTCGCCCTTCCCTCCGTGCTGAAGGAAAGGCTGCGGTTCCCAAAAGCAGGGCTTGCTTCTGTGGGCTGAGTGCACTTTCCTCCCCGTTTTCCCTGAGCTTTACTCCCCGTTTTCCAGCTGGGGGACCTGGGGGAAGCTCCAGAGAACTTCAAACCCAGCTCGCTCAGAATCAGTGCAGGCGGGGAGGAGAGGGACCGGGGAGGAGAGGGACTGGGGAGGGGGGGGGGGAAACACACGGCCCTAAAATTCCGGAGCTGAGGGGAAACCCCAAAAGAGGAGGTGTGAATGACCCAACAGCCTGAGCCACCTCACACCTCCCTCTCAGCCCGAGATCCCGGCAAGGCGCAGCCCTGGAGTTTCTCATCAGCCCTTCGGAGATGAGCGGAGGATGATTCATCAGCGGCCGAGAGAGTTCGGCGTTCTCCCATCCCATCCCATCCCATCCCATTATCCCATTCCATCCCATCCCGTCCCATCCCATTATCCCATCCCATTATCCCATCCCAGCCTCCCCAGAGCTGCCCTCCCAGGGAAGGGCACGGCCCTGCGGCATCGCCAACCCCAAAACCCCGCACCCAACGGGGCTTTTCCAGCCCGGCATCCCCAGCTGCGTCCATCCTGCTTCTCCGAGCTCCTTCCCTGCGCACCCGGCTCCGGGAGCTCGCTGTGCCCCCGGGGAGATCCCCCCCGGGCCGGGCAGACAATGGGGCCCGCGTTAGCAGGGATAATCCAGCCCATAAAAGCCGATCCCGATGGCCAGCAGGGCACTCTCGGTGCGCACAAATGCGCTTTTTCAGAGTCACGCTCCGAAAGGAAACGTCCTGGCACGTCAAATCGTTCCTGAGCTATTTCTGGGAACGCCTTGGGGGAGCTGGGGCAGGAAAAAAATCGCTTTTGGTTTGGTGACTGAACTGTCGGGCCTGGGATTTGGGATGCTGAGGGCTCCTCTGGGAATGGAGGGAAAAATCCATTTTGGTTTGGTGACTGAGCTGCCAGGGTTTAGGATTTGGGATACTGAGAGCTCTTTGAGTGGGGCAGGAATAGGGGAAATGGGTTTGGTGACTGAGCTTCCAGCCTTGGGATTTGGGATGCTGAGAGCTCCTCTGGGGAGGCAGGAATGGGGGGAAACATCCCTCTTGGTATGGCGACTGAGCTGGCAGCCTTGGGATTTGGGATGCTGAAAGCTCTTCTTGGGGGGCAGGAATGGGGGAAATTGGTTTGGTGACTGAGCTGCCAGGGTTTGGGATTTGGGATTTGAAAAGTCTTCTGGGAGCTGTGCTGCTGCTATCCCCGCTCCAAGCCAGAGCTGGAGCTGGAATCGATCCCAAACACCCACTCAGTGAGCAACAAAAGAGACCCCTAACCTGCACCCCGCGGGGAACAATCCCTGGATTCAAAGCCGGGCTCTGCTCGCCCCACGCTCCAGGAACGCTGGAATTCTCCTTCTTAAACACCAAATCCCTGGCTAGCGGGCTCGGCAGCAATTCCATGAATGCTAACGCGGCCCCACTCTCGCTCCCCCCATAATTATGCAGCACTGGAGCTGCAAGGCGAGGCCGCAGCCTTTGATTCCGCGGATTTCTGCCATCCGGCAGGTCCGGCATTCCCGGCTGCCCCCCACGGCTGCCGGGGCTAAATTTAGAGCCGGGTTTTGCGACTTTCCAAAGGCTCCGCTCCGCAGCGGCGGCCCCAGGCTGTGCCGCTTCCCAGCTCCTGCTGCCGGAGCTTCTGGAATTCTATCCCGCGGCCAGCGGAACAATGGCACGGGCGCTGCTGGATGTTGTGTCAACACGACAAAGGATGGGTTCGGCGGGAGCCGGGGAGCCCCTCCCAGCCCAGGAAAAGTCAGGCCCAGGCACTGATTTCGCAGGGGTAAAATCTGCCCCGAGCAGCTCCAGCAGAACAACCCGGCTCCATCCTTCCCTATCCCTGCTCCCCCGGGAGCAGCTGGAAAAACCTTTCAGGGCAGGGGCTCCCTGGCCAGGGGTGGGCCCAGGGCACGGCATCCATGGTGTGCCCAGGGAGGTTCCCGGTAGGAACATCCAGAGGGTTTATCTCTGTGGAACACAGGGGAGGTGTGTGCGGCGCGGGCCCTTCCCAGGGGGATCTGGGAGCATCCCAGTGGAATCAGGAATTGCCCCACCGTGCCTTTCCAGCCTCCTGCTGCTGCTGGAGCCTCCCCACACCTGCCGTGAGTTCCAGGTGGGTGCCAGCCCCGGGCCATGCTGGGTTTGTGCCAGGGAATGGCACAGAGCCCTCCCCAGCGCCCCCCAGCAGCCGAACGCAGCATTCCCATTGCCATTTCCCCAACCCTATCCCCATTCTCATTCCCATCCCCATTTCCCCATCCCCATTCCCCCATTTCCCCATTCCCCTTCCCTATTTCCCCATTCCCATCCCCCCATTCTCATCCCTATCCCCATTTCTCCATTCCCATTTCCCCATCCCCATCCCCCTCACGTCCAGCCCCGGCCGTAGCTCCACATTCCCCACACTCGGGAAGCTCCGGGGGCAGGAATGCGAGCCCAGACTCCCCAAAAGTCCAGGATCGCAGCCAAGGCTCGGCCAGGGCAGCCCCAGGGCAGGTGCCCGGCAGGGACCGGTGGTGAATTCCTCAAGGCAACTCCCACGAACTCCCGAAACTCCTTCCTCCCGCAGCCCCGCACCTGCCAGACACGGGGTATTGCACCCCAGCGGACAACGAGATGTGGAATCATAGCTGCCCTGACCCCGGTCCGGGGTGGGGACAGGTGACAGAGTGGGATTTGTCACCCAAACCAGTGTCTCCACACCGCGTGCAGCCGGGGCTGACAGGAAGAGTGCGCGGCTGGAGGAACCCATCCCTGGTTTTGGAGCAGCCGGGAATAGCCCCAGGCCAGAGGACGAACGGAGGTGGCTGGAGGCCATTTCCCCTCCTCGCTCACCTCCCAGCCCTTTTTCCTGCACGCCAGATTTTCACTAAAAAAAGCACCTTGTACTTAGATTTATTTCCTGCTCAAGCCGAGATTTAGTCTGTACTCAAGTGCTCGGGTTTAAATTTAGTTTGTCCCATTTAAGGCACCCAGCCTGGCTGCATCACCCACAGAACACCTTCCCAGGCCGGTTTTCAGCTGTTCTGGCCCCAAATTGGCTGGTGCAGAGCTGGGAGCTTGGTCAGGAATTGGCAGCTGGCTCCCTTTTCCAGCCACAACTTCCATCAGTGGTGCCCTGCCTGTTGTTTTTGTGTCGTGCTCTTGCAACAGGAGGTGCCTGTGATTCACTCCATTTGTTTGGTTTGCTTCTCTTCTTTTTCAATCTGTGAGCAGCAAAACATATTTTTTTTTTCTTTTTTTTCCCCCTTCTTTTTTTTTTTTTTCCTTCTTTCCCCAACCAACATTTTCAGCTCCCAGCATCCCCCAACCCTGTGAAAAAGGAGAAAATAGCACTGCTGGGAAAGCGAGGAGCAGCTTTTCTCCTGGAAATGGTGATGCTCCGAGAGCTTTGTGGGAAAGCGTCCTACAAAGATGTTTCACACCATGGGACCACAAAAAAACCCCAGAGATGCTGTCACTGAGGAGAAAAAGCTGCTGCTGCTACCAGAACCCCCTCGCTTGCCACAAGGGGAGGAGATGAGGACTTTAAGGATCAGCTCATCCCACCCACTCCCACGGGCAGGGACAGCTCCCACTGTGCCAGGGTACTCCAAGTGGCCTTGGACACTGCCGGGGATCCAGGAGCAGCCAAAACTTCTCCGGGAATTCCAGCCCAGCCAGGAATTCCTCATCAGTATCCCATCCCTCCCTGCCCTCTGGCCAATATCCCATCCATCCCTGTGTCCTGTCCCTCCAACCCTTATCCCAAGCCCCTCTGCTGCTCTTTCCAGAAGGTTCCGGGGGGCACGGAGAGCTCCCAGCCAGCCCTGCTGACGCAGCTCTGCCTGGCAAGGAGGCAGCCAAGCATTGCAAAGCCCAGGGGCTGTTCCAGGCCGATTCCCAGAACTGCCATTCCAAGGGCCCGCTGTACCCTGGGGCGGGCTGGAGCTAACCAAGGGTCAATTCTATAATCCTGCTTTTCCCTCGGGGACCCTCTTATCTCAGAATCTGCTCCCGGCGGCTTCCAGCTCACCTGTTAATGAGCTGGGAGTAATTAAGCCACCCGGAGCTCATCCCACCCCGCCAGCACCCGAGTTTTTCTGGGCTCTCTGCATGTATGGCTGAGCAGGGACGAATTCCTGAGCGTGGCAGCAGCTCCAGCCCAGCCTGCGCTGCAAAGGCTGCGAGCTGCAGCAGCCCGAGGGCTCCGTGCCACGCTCAGCTCGGGCCGTGCTCGGTGACTTTCCGGTCAACAGACAGCCGGCCCGGGCCGGGTGTCCCCTCCCGTCGGGTGTCCCCTCCCGTCGCCACCGCCCGGCCCCGGGACACGCAGGAGCCGCGATAAAGAGCGAAAGCAGCACCTTTCCCAAATCACAGCCCGGCCGGGCAGGGAAAAAATTTAGGGATGCGGGGGAAGATGGGCAGGGAAGGGATGAAGGGAGCGCTGCGCCAGCCCGGGTGCCGCGTTCAGCCTCGTTCGTGGCGATCGTGGGACACGGGGAAGGGCAGCGGCCCGGAGACACCGCCGGGTCAGCTGGGGCAAAGCCCTGCCAGCGAAAACGACACAAACTCGGAGTTCGGGTGACCCTCTGCGGGGCACGGGAAAGGACAGCGGCCGGGAGACATCCCTGGGTCAGCTGCAAAGGTTCTGCCAGTGAAGATGCCCCGAGGAGCAGCCATGTGGAGCTGCCCTTTGCTCCAGGCCCCGCGGGAGGAAGGAATCCTGCGCAGCCGGTGGCCACTTGCCCGCGGGGACCCGGAGCTGGCCACCTGTGCGGGCTCCGGGAACCACGGAGCTGCGGAACACTGCGCTCCAAAGTGCTGGGAATGGCTCATGCAGGAGCTGCAAGCACCAGGACAGGCCCGCGGTGTTCCTTTGTCTGCAGGTGTGAGCTCAGGGTTGTGACACCTTTTTTTGTCAGTTTTTTGTACATTTTGTCCTAGTTCCCCACGGCCTTTTCCTTACTGGGGACCGGGGGCAAAAGCAGGGTTTGGTGGAGCCAGGGAGGTTCCAGATGTCACCAAATCCACTCAGATGAGACTCTGGGTGTCACAGACTAGCCAGGCACGGTGCTGGCGAGGGCAGCGGGGCTGAGGGGTGGGAAAGCAGCCGCAGCTTTGCCCAATTTCCTGCAGCAAGCTGGCAGGGAGGGAGAGATGGCTCCTGCGGAGAGCCCGGCTCTGCCCAGCCCCCGAAATTCACACACTCGCCCTCCTCAGCGCTGGAGCACGTGGAGGTGCCTTTGCCGAGCCGCATCACCTGCTGCTGGTGGCGCGCAAGAAATTTAATTAGGCGAGAGCTGCCAGCTCCCGCAGAACCCGGGGCCAGCCCTGCACCACTGCAAACGCAGCAGCGGGCCCGGAACGCTGCTCTCCACCCTCCCCCCCCTAGGAACGGGGGCCGGGCTGGAAATGAGCCCTGCGGCTCCATCCCCCCTCCCTCGGTGAGGGCCGGGCTGGGAGCGGGGCTGCAGCTGCAGCAGCCGGCCCCGCTGAACATGCTGAGCTTGCAGCGTGCCCGGGGCATGGGGAAGTTCGCCGGGCTCCTCGGCCACAGCAGCCCCTCCCGGGCCCGTTTCTTCGGCCTCCTGCTCGCCCCTCGCCCACGGCCCCACTTCGGGAGGGGAGAGGTGACGCCAAGGAGCTGCTAAATAGGGCACGGCTCGCTGCCATCCCTCGCTGACTGCAATCCCGCTTGGCCCGGGGCCCTGCCGAGCTATCCGGAATGATCGGAGGCGCAGTACGGAGATAAGCAAAGCAGCTGAGTGTCCTAATTGGTTTCGGTGGCAGGTGCTGCCAACCTTCACGTGGGAGAGGGATAAGTGACAGCACTGCGCGAGGCACACGGGCGACGATCCATCGGCCACTCCGTCTCTGCCTCCATTTCCAACCACGCCAAACCCCCAGCAGTGCAGGGAAGAGGGGGAATGTGCCCGGAGCAGCAGCTCCCGTCCCGCTCCCTTTTCCCGCAGCCACCGGCGGTGACGCCATAGCGGAACAGCCTCCCGCTGCCGCTCCCCTTTGTGTGACAAGGTGACAGCAGAGGCCACCCCCGAGCCGCGTACACGGCCACCACCCACCCCCTCCCGGCTCTGCCAGCCCGGGAAGGGCATCGCAAATGCCAGCGGAGGATGACAGATGGCACGGAGCGGAGCGGGGGAAATGGGCGTGCTCGGAAGTTGCCAGGGAATGGGGAGCACAGAGGAGCCCTTGTGCGGCAGAGCCCGGCAAAGCCAACGGGGGCTTTGTTCCAGCCTGCCTGGAGGGGATTCAGCCCAAAAACTCGGGATCAAACCAGCGCCGACACGCCAGGCTCGGAGCCTTGAGAACATTTCTTTGTTCGGGTCTGCCGAGATCCTGTGCGGTTACAAAGTCCTTACGTGCCGTTTGTAAATTTTTCCCCCAGATCAGGGGTTCTCGGCAAATATTTACTCAGCAAACTCGTCTGCAGCGAGCAGGACGAGTTAAAGCAGATGAATAAGTGCATTAACTATGTAAATAACACTTCTGCTTTCTGCAGAGCTGCAAGTTAGGAAATGCGTTCTCAGAGCTTTTTGACAGCCTTCAGTACGCCCAGCTGATAGGGGAAAAAAACGCTTTTCGACAGCCTTTAATGTCCCCAGCTCACAGGAAAATGCTTTTTAAAACATAATAAAAAAAAAAATAGAGAAAGAACGGTTTGCAAATCCAATTAAAAGCCAGCAGCCTCAGCCCACGGGCGTTTGAGGAGAACCAAAAACCTTCCCGAGGACACAAAAGAAAGAAAAATAGCCCGACTGCCCAAAGGACGAGCCTCAGGTAGGCAGGAGCCGGCGCGGGGAGCAGCCGCAGCCCGAGGGTGCAGCCCGGCACTCACCTTGGGGAGCCGCGATGATCCTGGGGTTCACCTTGAGGCGCCCCGCTGCCCACACACTCAGCTGGCAGAGCCACAGGGCCACCAGGAGGGCGGCAGGCGACCTCGTCCTGCCCATTGCTAGTCCGGGAGCCAGCCAGGGTCGGGAGCCGGGCGGACGGGCAGCTGCATCTCCCCGGGTACAAAAGGCTGCGAGCATCCCGCTTCAGCCAATGGCGCGGGGAGGGCGGGCCTCGCACTACGCAAGGAAAATGGAATAAAACAGCCCCAGCCGCTCGCCTTAACACCTGAGCTCCGGCACTCGGTCTCTGCAGCTTTCCCTGGGGGTTTTTGGGGGTCTTTTTTCGGGTTTTCCTATTTCTGCTGGGCGAGAGGAAAGTGCGGGGGTCGGCGGCTTCGTCACACGGGGCGTGGGGGGGTGGTGGGGTGGTGGAAAGACTCAGCTGGGCCGAGGTTGGTGAAGAACTTCCCGCGGGGGCCGGGGAGGGGAAATGAAGGTTGGGATGGGTGAAGTGAGGAGGGAAATAGAGGCAGAGAGCAGTGAGAGGAGGGGGTGTGCCCAGAGCCAGGTGCGGCACAGCCGGATCCTGCGGGAATTAGCCACTCCTAATGCCGGCCGCTGTCGCACCCCCTGTCCCGAGCGCACGGGGCAGGCAGCGACAGCCTCGAGTGGATACGGGAGCTCCGGGAGCCCGGCAGGAAGGCGAGCCCTGCCCCAGCGCTCCCCCAAAGGACACCCCGCGGGTGTCCCAAAGGGACAAAGGGGACGGCCGGCAGCTTTTGTGCCGCTGGGTAACGAGAGGAGAACGGCGAGCCCCGAGAGGGAACTGGGACGTGACGGGAATGGGAGAAAGGCAGAAGGAAGGAGCCGCAGCTGCGCCCTTTAAAGCGGCGATTGAAGCTCAGCCCCGCCGCTCCTGCAGGCAGGGCACGCTGAGGGCAGCAAAAAAATTAATTAATGAGCCGGCTAATGGCGAGTTTGAAGGAGGCACAGGGATTTCCCGGTGCTTCTGTGTGCGGGTTCAGCTGCTTGCCGGGGTAATCACAGGGGGAAGGCGACCGCGGGGATTCCCAGCCCCAAGCGCCCCGGGGCGCTCCCCGAACCCGCTGGCAGCAGTGTTTTCAGGAAAAACACTCGGAAAAGGGGGGGTTCTTCATAAAAAACGCTCCAGAAAAACAAGGGGGTTCTTCCCGAAAAATAATCCCCCCCAAAAAGCGAGTTTCTTCCCAAAAAACACTCTGGAAAAAGGGGTTTTCTTCCTGAAAAAAGGAGTTTTCCTCCCAGAAAACACTTCTGGAAAAGGAGTTTTCCTCCCAAAAAGTACTTCTGAAAAAAGGAGTTTTCTTCCTGAAAAAAGGAGTTTTCCTCACAAAAAACACTTCTCGAAAAGGAATTTTCTTCCCAAAAAGCAACCCCCCCCCCCAAAAAAAATATTTCTTCCTGAAAAACAATCTCGAAAAAAGAGTTTTCTTCCCAAAACCCACTTCCGAATAAAGAAGTTTAACTTCCTCGAAAATATTCCTTAAAAAAGGAGTTTTCCTCCTGAAAAACACTTCTGAAGAAGGAGCTTTCTTCCTGAAAAAAGGGGGGTTCTTCCCAAAAAACACTCCCAGAAAAAGGGAGTTTCCTCACAGAAAACATTCCAGAAAAAGGAGCTTTCTTCCTAAAAAATAAAAAGGAGTTTTCCTCCTGAAAAAGGAGTTTTGTTCCTGAAAAATAAAAAGTAGTTATCTTCCAGAAAACACTCCAGAAAAAGGAGCTTTATTCCTGAAAAACACTTCCGAAAAAGGAATTGTCTTCCTGAAAAAAAAGGAGCTTTCCTTTTTCCTTCCTGGAGAAAAACTCTTGAAAAAGGAGTTTTCCTCATGAAAAATAAAAAGGCATTTTCTCCCTGAAAACACTCCAGGAAAAGGAGTAAAAGAAACCCATAGGTTTGTTGAGAAATGGAATTGGATATTGAAAGATGAAAGGAA
>JAGMWU010000062.1:113666-138407 GCA_018697195.1 Certhia americana
ATGGGATCACACAGGGAACTCTTCCCAAGGGAATGCAGAGCCAGCTGCGCCAGCCCAGAGCAGGGCTGTGCTGGCTGTTACCTGGGTGCCCGGGGTGGGCGTGTGGGAGCTGCTCTCGGGGGTGCTGGCCAGGGCCAGGGCTGTGGCCAGCTCACTCTGGGTGATGGGCCGGGGCCCTGCTGCCCCTGCGTAGCCCAGGGAGGCCGGGCGTGAGCCCGACGTGCTGCTGGAAGGGGTGGACCTCGTGCTCTGCGTGAAGGGAGAGAAAAGAAAAGCCCCAGCTGTGACCTTGGTGTCTGTGTCCCAGCCAAACCACAGGTCCCTGTCCTACCCTACCCAAAACTCCCAAGGTGGGAGATTTTGAAAGACAGACGTGACCAGAGCGGGATGTGCTCTTTTTCCACGAAGTCAGCTGTGGGAAGTGGCAGAAACCTTTCAATCTGCCATCCATCAGCCCCAAAGCAGGGGGATGTTAGCCTGGAACCAAACAATTCCCTACTGGCAGGCACGTTTGGTCCCAAACATCCAGTTTTTCTTACAGAACCCTTTGTCCTATGGAGAGGAAGACTGCAGAAGGGCAGGGAGCAACATTCCCACGCCACACTTTGGCTATGAGGGCGTTTCCTCTGTTCCATTTTCCTGCTGGGTGTTCAGCCTGAAGGAAAACCCTCTTCTGGAAGCAGCCAGGATCAATATGTTTGTCTCCACACCCCCCTGGGGAGCCAGAGCAGCTGGTGCTGCTCACCAGATGGGAAGGGAAGAGCTTGGGGAGTCTCAGGGCTACCAATTAAACCCAAAAAGGGGCGTTCCAGCCAGCCTGGCTGCTTACCTGGTGGAAGTCATCTTCATCATCAGAGAGCCCCTCAAAGAGAAAGCCACCTGCACCAGAAAGGGGAACAGAAGGATGTGGCAGGAGTTGGGAAGCAGAGGAAAGCCCTGTGGAGCTTTTGGCTGAGCAGCCAGGACAGAGGCCTCAGCACCAAACTGCCCTTCCAGGTGGACGTACCTGGCATGTCCCGGTAGGAGCCCAGGGCCATGGCCCGTGAGGATGTGTCTGGGGCTGGCAGGGGGGTGCTGCCCGCCACCGAGTGCAGCACCAGCACGATGGCATTCACCAGGGCAGGGTGGGCTGGGATCAACCTGGGCAGGAACAGGCACAGAGGAACTCAGGAACACGCCCTGAGGCACTCGGGGCACAGCCACCACCACCACGGCCTTTGCTGCCTGGCACAAACTGCTCCTGGCAGTCAGGGATCCTTCTGGATCCTGTGGTGGACCTGGCCTTGGCTCCTTCTGGATCCCACACTGGGATTCTCACACTGAACCCCACGCTGGGCCTTCCCTTGGTTCACCAAGGATCCTTCTGGACCCACATTGGATCTTCCCTTGGTTCACCAAGGACCCTTCTGGACCCAAGCTGACTTTTCCATGGTTCTCATTTCCATGTGCTCTCCTGGGAGCAATCTCTGCTGTGAGCAGCTCCATCCAGGTCCAAACCCTGACCTGGAGGCCATGGTGGGCCTGCCTCCCAGCAAACCCCCTCTGTTTGTGGATCCGTGTTTCCTGCTGCTGAGGGAGGAGTGTCCCAGCCTGGCAGGCAGGAGCAGAGCTCTGTCCCTCCCAGGTGACACACAGGGACACCAAGGCATTGCTGAGTCACTGCTCCAGCTCAGGGAACTTACGTGTCCAGCATGTTGGGGTCTGCAAACACGGAAAACAGATCCTTGTCCTGCAGAACTCCTGGAAAAGACCAGGAAAGGCAGTGAGACAGGATGCAACAAACAGGAGCCAGTCATACAAAAGCCACAGGGACAAACAGGAATTGCTTTCCAGGAAGTGAGTCATGAGTAAACACCATAAGTGCTCTCATTGTTCCTCTGAAGCCTTTGTGTTCCTGGAGAGGCTCTGGGTCACAGCCACACACCCAAGGGATCAGGCTTTTCCAGCTGATCCTTGTGGGTGCTCCAGCTCAGGGGCAGGAGGGAAGCTGGCCACCAGCTCCCTGTATCCCAAATTCCACCTGCCTCTGACTGGCACCATCCCAGAAGAGGCTGGACTGAAGGAACCACATTGTAGCAACCCAAATTCCACTTGCCTCAGGCTGCCAACATCCCAGAACAGGCTTGACTTAATGAACCATTATGTAGAACTTTGCAGTAGGGAGAGAGCTCCATCCCTCCTTTCCCTGACCCTGCTGGAGCCAGGATCCATCCACAAACAGACCATCCATCCCTCCTTTCCCTGACCCTGCTGGAGCCAGGATCCCTCCCCAAACATCACCAACGGAGCACAACTGACACCTGAGCAGTCACCGACTCTCACACTCCACAAAGGTACAAAAAAATGAGGGTTGTTTTTTTTTTTTTTTAAACTCTCCCTTCTCCCTGTCAGGAACTCAGCCTAGATTTAGGTCTCTCCCTTCCCCCATCAGGAATTAAGCCTTTCCTCAGATCCTCTGGATCACAGCTGGACTCACCCAGAGCCACAGGGTCGCTGCTGAGGCCGGGAGTAGCCACAATGATCTGATCCAGGGATTCCTTGTTTCCCAGCATCTTGAAGACCTGCCATGGAAAGCAGAGCAGCTCGGGAATGTCACCCAATGTGGGACTGTCCCCAGAGGGAGGGGACAGCTGAGTTCCCCCCAGGAGCAGAGCACTCACAGCATCTCTGTAGGCAGGGCTGCTGTGCAGGGCAGTGTGCAGCACACGGAACTCCCGGACTGCTGCCACCTTATCCACGGGCTCTGAGGGAAGAAAACACCACAGCAAAACACAGCTCAGCCTCTGCCAGCCCCCAAAGCCATTTCACATCCCACTGAGACCTTCATGCTGCAGTAGGGAGCCTTTAACATCCTCGGATTGGGTGCAGCCACTGCAGAGTAACAACTTGCACTCTTAGATCATATAAATATCCAGGAACATCCTCCCACGTGTGCCATTACAAGAATGCCAACTCCAACTCCCCTTTTTGTATAGTCAGGCACAGCAAGAGCACACCCCAGCATGCTCATCCCCGGGGATGTTTGCTCCAGATTGCTTGGCAATGCCCTAAAATGGATCACAGGCAATTAAGGAAGGGATGATCCCTCTGCATGCTGCACAGCTCATTCCTTAACTCTTCTGTCAGCAGGAAGAACCAACACCCAGGTGCTGCTAGAGTAGGTGGGGCATTCCCAAACCAGGGAATCCATTCCCCTGGAAACCTCCACAGCAGCGAATCCCCAGAGAAGCTGCTCCTCAGTCCCTAATAAAACACATCCCAAGGAGAATCCAAGGGGTAATCACCACAATTCCTCACCTGGTTTCTGATCAGGCTCAGGCCAGGATTTACGCAGGACGTGGACAGTGGAGCCAGACTGGATTCCATAAAAATCCAGGGTCTGGTCATCCCTCAGCTTCCGGCCACAGTAGATCAGGTCTGGGAGGAGAAACACCTGAAGATAAACACCTGTGGTGCTCTCAGAACGAGCGGGGGGTCTCTAGGTGTGGCTCAGGGTCCCAGGGGTTATTGAGCAGCTGTAGCTGCTCCAGCTGCCTAGGAAACAGTCACTGAGAGAACAACACAGGGAACTTGTGGAGCTGAGAATCAGGAGGGAAACAACGGAGCTGATGGAGAGGAGGTGGCAGAGTCCCCTGCTGTGTAAGAGCTGACCTCTCAGTCCCCAGGAGAGATCTCACAAGGACACAGAGGTGGTGGGAAGCCCAAATATTCCCTAACAAGGACACTGCCGCGGCTGAAGCACCGTGATCCCAAGGGAACGGGGAAGGAACACCGAGCCCACCCAGCAGCAGGAGGATGTCCTTGTCCCGGCCGCGACGAGGACGGGCCGAGGGTGTCCCCAAGCGGTGGGACAGCGCCAGGCTCCGGCGGGGCACGCACCGATGAGCTCGGGGTCCGGAACGGATTCCTGCAGCTTGCCCGTGATGAGCTGCTTGAGGTGCGAGATGCTGCAGCCGCCCAGCGGGCACTCGCCCAGCTCGGTCTCCGGCAGGCGCAGGATGGATTTGGGAGCCAGCGGCTGCTCCGCCAGTTTCACGGCGATGTGCCACTCCGGCAGGGCCATGGCGGCTCTGCAGCGGGGGACACGCCCGACTCACACCCCGCACACCGCCAACCCTCAGCGGCTCCAGCGCCCACGGAGCCCCGGGCACGGCCAGCGCAGCCCCGACCGCCGGTGCTCGGCAGTCCCGGCCCCACACCCCCGAGCCCGCCCCTCAGCCCAGGGGGATCCCAGCAGCGCTATCCCCACACCCCCGAGCCCACCCCTCAGCCCAGGGGGATCCCAGCAGCGCTATCCCCACACCCTCCCCTCAGCCCAGGGGGATCCCAGCAGCGCTATCCCCACACCCTCCCCTCAGCCCAGGGGGAGCCCAGCAGCGCTATCCCCACACCCTCCCCTCAGCCCAGGGGGAGCCCAGCAGCGCTATCCCCACACCCTCCCCTCAGCCCAGGGGCTCCCGGCCGTGTCCCCCACCCCGCCCCACCTCAGGGGCTCCCGGCCGTGCTCCCCCCAGGCCCTCCCGCAGCTCCGCGCTACCTCACCACACGGACCGGAAGCGGAAGTGCGATGGGGACGCGCTGCACGCTGGGAAATTGAGTCCGGCAGAGCCGGCGGTAACGTCGCCGCCCCCCTCCCCCCGGCGAAGGCGCTGTTGATTGGCTGGCCCTGCTACGACCAGCCAATGGGCGGGCGGCCGAGGATTTAAAAGGGAGGAGCGCAGCCAGGGGCGCGCAGTTCTGTGATACTCCCCCGCCTCGATCGCCTTTAATTAACGCTACCTCAGTAATTAAGCGGCTGCCATCCCTCCCCCGTGGGCGAGCAGGCTCCTGTAGATACCCCACAAACGCAGGAGGGCCCAGCCGTGCAAAGCTGCCCTCTCTTCAGCACTATCTGCTGCTCCATCTCCTCATCCTCTCCCAAAAAAGGAGAGACCACTACTCCGGTGACCAAATCCTGTGCCAAGGCGCCAACGTTTTCTGACAAGAAGAGCTGTTTGTGTTCTAAAAAAAGCCAAGTTACCATGAAAGTCCAGTCAGGCTGTAAGAGCCACATTCCAGGCACGCTTTGCTCCCTTAACAGCTCTTAAAATGGTCTGAGCAGCACCAGGGGCCGTGATGGGAGAATTCAGAAAACAAAACTGGGGCTAAGCTTTAACTTCAAGCCAGGTCAGAATCCCAAAAGCTTTCGCCCAATAATTCTTTACGGTGAGGGGATAGAGAACCCGCCCCTGAAAGAAAGCAAGCAAAATCAGCTCTACTAGTGTTTAAACCTGGGAAGTTTATTTATTTTCCTACAAAGGAACCTAGAGGTGACAAACCTAGAGGTGACAAACCTAACTTCAGTGCCATCCTATCAGTGGTACACAGAGAACGTGAACAACCCTCTGCCTGCTTCCAAGACTCGAGGAAGAGCAGCAGGAGCCTAACGAGCCATTAGAACACACACACTAATTACTACCTGGACAAAGGAACGGCAAGGTGGGCTAAGGACAGCGTGGTCCGAGGTGGCCGGAGGTGCCAGCAGCCCCTCTAGAAGCACTTGCGATGGACGATGGAGGGGCCGGATTCGTCGTATTCCTGCTTGCTGATCCACATCTGCTGGAAGGTGGAGAGGGAGGCCAGGATGGAGCCACCGATCCACACGGAGTACTTGCGCTCGGGCGGGGCGATGATCTTGATCTTCATGGTGCTGGGCGCCAGCGCCGTGATCTCCTTCTGCATGCGGTCGGCGATGCCCGGGTACATGGTGGTGCCCCCGGACAGCACCGTGTTGGCGTACAGATCCTTCCTGATGTCCACGTCGCACTTCATGATGGAGTTGAAGGTGGTCTCGTGGATGCCACAGGACTCCATGCCCAGGAAGGAGGGCTGGAAGATGGACTCGGGGCAGCGGAAGCGCTCATTGCCGATGGTGATGACCTGCCCGTCGGGCAGCTCGTAGCTCTTCTCCAGCGAGGAGGAGGAGGCGGCCGTGGCCATCTCCTGCTCGAAGTCCAGCGCCACGTAGCACAGCTTCTCCTTGATGTCGCGCACGATCTCGCGCTCGGCCGTGGTGGTGAAGCTGTAGCCCCTCTCCGTCAGGATCTTCATGAGGTAGTCGGTGAGGTCGCGGCCGGCCAGGTCCAGGCGCAGGATGGCGTGGGGCAGGGCGTAGCCCTCATAGATGGGCACCGTGTGCGTGACGCCGTCGCCGGAGTCCATCACGATGCCCGTGGTGCGGCCCGAGGCGTAGAGGGACAGCACGGCCTGGATGGCCACGTACATGGCCGGCGTGTTGAAGGTCTCAAACATGATCTGCGTCATCTTCTCTCTGTTGGCCTTAGGGTTGAGGGGGGCCTCAGTGAGCAGCACCGGGTGCTCCTCGGGCGCCACGCGCAGCTCGTTGTAGAAGGTGTGGTGCCAGATCTTCTCCATGTCGTCCCAGTTGGTGACGATGCCATGCTCGATGGGGTACTTGAGGGTGAGGATGCCCCGCTTGCTCTGCGCCTCGTCCCCCACGTAGCTGTCCTTCTGCCCCATGCCCACCATGACACCCTGGTGCCGTGGCCGCCCCACGATGGAGGGGAAGACGGCGCGGGGCGCGTCGTCGCCCGCGAAGCCCGCCTTGCACATGCCGGAGCCATTGTCCACCACCAGGGCAGCGATCTCCTCGTCCGCCATCCCGCTGGGCCTGCGGGCAGAGGGACAGCAGGGCGTCACTGCCTGCCCACGGGGGACGTGGCAGGGATGTGGCCCCAGGGATGGGATGCACCAGGGAGGGTGGGAATTAGGCCTGAGGGGTCTCCATTGATTCCCTCAAAATGCACGTAGCAATAAATGAAGCCCCTCAAAGGACAGGAATGTGTGCAGGGGGTTGAAATGAAAACATTGTTAAGGCTTTTCCACCCCAAACCATTCCCACTCCTTTCCCAGAGATCTGAAGGGGCCCGCAGGGATCCCCCCCAACACAGCCCCCGCCCCCCTTTACAGCAGAGCTGAGGGGATAAAGGTCCCCAGCACAAAGCACCATCCCCAGAGCCCACAGACCCCAAAGGCTGAGCGCTCACAGGGCAAGCCCTGATTTCACCCCAAGGGCCGCAGCAGGGGATCCCAACATTCCCTGAGGGCAAAGACAGGCACGGGGGAATCCCTAATCCCACACTCAGAGCCTGAACAAACATGAGGGGAACCCCTAACCTTGCCCTAAGGGCCCAAACAGGCATGAGAGGGATCCCTGACCCGGCCCTAAGAGGCTAAAGGGATATTAGGGACCCCCTAACCCCCCTCGAGGGTCCAAATGGACACTGGGGGACCCCTCACCCTGCCCTAAGGGTCCAAATGGACACTGGGGGACCCCTCACCCTGCCCTAAGGGTCCAAATGGACACTGGGGGACCCCTCACCCTGCCCTAAGGATCCAAATGGACACTGGGGGACCCCTCACCCTGCCCTAAGGATCCAAACGGACGTGGAGGGGGCCTTAAGCCCCGTCTGAGGGCCAAAACAGACACGAAGGGACCCCGACCCCTTCTCCTAGAGACAGACCCCTAACTTCCACGCCGCAAACCCAAACACACACAGAGGAGCCTCTGAAGCCCCCGAGAGACCCTTAACCCCACGCTGAAGGGCTACAGAGACCCAGCGCAGCCCCCTAAGCCCACCCTCAGCGCTCAAACAGACAGGATGAAACCCTAACGCCCTCTCCGAGTGACTCCTAAGGCACGCCTCAAAGCCCAAAGAGACTCAGGGCGACCCCTAAACGTCGTCCTGGATGTCCCGCTCGGCATCAGGGGGTGTGTGTGTGTGCCCCGGGACCCGCTCACCCTCACGCGCTCCCTCAGCCCTCGGCGGCGCCTCCTCCGCGACTGGCAGGCCCACGCCCCGCGCGCGCTTTTTATACCAGTCGGAACCGGAAGGCGGCCTGTAAGCGCGCTCTCTGATTGGCTGTCTCTTTCCCTCCCCGCGGCCGTTCCCGGAAGCGGCGCGGGCGCTTCCGGCGCTTCCGGCCGGGCGAGGAAGGGGCGGGAGGGGGGGGAAGGAAAGGAAGGAGGAAGGGAAAGGAAAGGGAAGGAAGGAGGGGAGGGAGGGAGGAAGGAGGAGCTGAGGTGGCCGCGCACAGACCGGCGGGACCCGCCACGGGAGGTAACGGGGGAAGCCGCGGCGGGGGCGGAGCGGTGCTGGGGGTGGGGGGGCCCCTCGGTATTTCCGCCTGAGGGGAGGGTGGGAGCCTTCGGGGTGGTAAAACGGGGATTAATTAATGAACTGGGGGATTAATTAGCGGCCCCCGCAGCGCTGGGTGCTGCTCGGGCCGGCTTGAACTCTGCCAGGTGGTCCCCGCTGGGAAAAGCCCTTCCCGAGCGCTGCTTCCCAGCGAGGCCGGTGAAAAACCGGGCTGGAAGGGACCGTGTCGGGAAAGGGCTCGCTCCGGGCTCTAGAGCCCCGCCGGCGGTGGGGAAACTCGGCGCTTGGCTGCGGGGAGAGGCACAAAAAGCGGGGCAGAGACGGCAGAAGTGACCGAAAGCGTGGCAGGGCCACCCAAAGCAGGGCAGGGCCACCCAAAGCCAGCAGCCATCGGCGTGGAGCCGCTCCCAAGCCCCGTTCCAGTTGTCACCTCAAAGCCATCGCCCAAAGCACGATTGTGGCCCTTTTTTTGGCCCCCGAAGTGGCTTAGCCGTGCCCGTGCCCCGTTTTTCGCGGGGCTTGCTGCCCCGCCCCGGCACGGTGCCGCATTTCTGGGGATCGCTGCCGCACCTGAGCCGGGTTTGCTCTGCCGCTCCTTCGAGGGAGAGCGTGCCCAGGGAAAAGGAGCTGGGACTGAGAGAGACGAGCTGGGCCAGGCAGCCCTTCCTACGGGACCGGCTGGGGATGCTCCGAGTTGTCTTCCCCTCGGAATCCTGCTGCCTGCTCGGTTATTTCCCAGCCTGGTCCCAAGGGGATTTTAAGCAGAATAATCCCTTTTTTTCCCAGCGGGGTGGGTGGGGGAGCTCGGGGCTTGTTTGGAGTTGTTTTTTTTTTTCCTTTGTTTCTCCGAGCTGGCCGTGTTTTGACACCCCCCCAAAGAAATGGGATGTGATCCCCTCCCCCCCCCCCCAGGGGGACAATCTGTGCCTGTGGGGGACACAAAGTCCAACCGGCTGCCGGCGCTTTTCCAGGATTTACGCCGAGCTCTGCTTCCAGCCGAGGGCTGCTCTGTGGGGCTTTGCTCAAGTGCTGGCTCAGCAGGTCAGAAATGGAGAGCTGGGAAAGCTCCCGGGCTCCTCAGGCTGGGAAAATCCGAGGGAGGACACGGACAGGGCTTCGGATGCACTGGAAACTCAGAGACTGGAGCTGCTCGGTGCTTTGCTGGGCTCCCATCATCTCCCCAGGGGAAAAAAAATAACACCACAAACTAATTTTTAAAAAAAAAAAATATTATTTGGTTTTTTTTTTCCTTTTATTTATTATTTTCCCATATATTTATTTTTCATTTTATTTTATTTATGTGTTTATTCTTATTCTATGGAGTGATAGGGATTTTAACCACGGGGATGAGAGGGCACTGCAGAATTCAGAGACAGCCCCGCCTGACAAATCCCTGCCTGGATTTTTTTTTTTTTTTTTAATATAAATCTGCCCAAGCTCATCCCGGTTGTCTCCTTTTAAGGGCAGTCAGTATTCTAGGAGCACCAAATCCCAACAGCAACGATTTGGGAAGCTGGAAGGCTTGTGCCTTTGCACAAAGGCGTTGAGGACGGTGCCTTTGGGGCAGGGCAGAGCCAGCCCCCGGCTGGAAAATAACAATTAAACAATCTCAAAACGGAACGGGAGCCGGAGCCCGAGGCTGTTAAACGCGAGGCTGATTGTTTCACGGTCTCCTGCACAGGAAAGAGCCCTGGCTCTGCGCTCTGTCCATCCCCTTCCTGGGGAAGAGATGAAAGCGCCGGGCGCTCCCTCTCAGCACCGTTTGTCTCCCCGGCAGATCCTGCGCGGCTCCCGCCGGGGCTGCCAGCCATGCGCACGGCGGGATGAAGCTTCAGGCGGTGCTGGAGCAGCTGCAGAAGCAGCAGCAGCAGCAGCAGCAGCAGCCCCAGCAGCAGCAGCAGCAGGAGGCGGCGGTGCCGATGGAGTGCCGGGAGCGCCGCCGGGAGCCGCAGGTGCCGTTCCCCGCACCGCCCTTCCCTGCCCAGCCCCGCACCGGCCCCGCCGGGCGCGCCCCGGGGGTGGCACCCACCGGCCCCCCGGGCAGAGCCCCCGCCGCCGCCTCCCGGCCCTCGGAACAGGGCGGCAGGAACTCTGAGGACGAGGAGGAGGAGGAGGATGATGATGAGGAGGAGGAGGATGACGATGAAGAGGACAGCGCTGAGCTGGAGGAGGTGCCCGGCCGGGAAAGCTGCTCTGCCCTCCAGTATTTCCGAGCTCCCAAAGCCGCTGCCCATGCCAAGCAAAGAGTGGCCTCTGGCTCCAGCCCTGTGCCAGCCCCACAGGGGCACCCACAGGGCAAGGAGGAGCAGGGCAAGGACTCTGCCAAGCAGCCCGGAGCCCCGGCGGGGCGCCCCGGCTGGCGCCTGGACGAGCAGCTCAAGCAGGTCAGTGCCGCCATTCCCTGCTCCCCAGAAAGTTCCAGTTCCATTTCCCCATGCTCTGGGAGGTGACACCTCCCTGCTCTGCTCTGCTCTGCGAAGAGGTGCCACAAGGACTTGGCTTTGCAGAGTTCCAGCTCAGAGAGAGCCCTTGTGGGGTGGGATTTGGGGAGAGGCCCTGTGGGTTGCTCCTTACGGCCTGCTGGCACCTGACTGCAGTTATTTCTCTGGGATCCTGGAACTGGGGATGTCTGAGTGCTGGTGTGGGCAGGAAGGGAGCTGTGCCCTGCTCCTGGGAGTCAGAGCTGCTTTAGAGTCTGTGTGTGGGAAGGAGGGGAGGGAGGGAGAGAAGGGGAGGAAGGGAGGAAGAAAAGAGGGAAAGGGGGGGGAGGGAGGATGAAAAAGAGGAAGGAAGGAAAGGAGGAAAAAAGGAAGGAAGGAGGAAAGGTAGGAAGAGAATACAAGGAAGGAATGAAGGGAAGAAGAGAAGAGGGAAGGAAGAGAAGGAAGGAAGAGAAGAAGAGGAAGGGAGGAATGAACTGAAGAAAAGAGGTGAGGGAAGAAGGAAGAGAGGAGGGGAGGGGGGAAGGTAGGAAGAGAAGGAGAGGAAGGAAGGAATGAAGTGAAGAAAAGGAAGGAAGGAGCCAGCTGGGTGCTGCCTTGTGGCAGGTTGATTTCCCATTTCCCTGAAGAATTGCTACTCCTTGCAGCCGGGGGATGGTGGAATCCTCTCATTTATTGAAGTGGGAATTTCAGGGGCTCACTGGGCTCTGTCCCTGCAGAGCAGGTGGGTGTTTCCCCCCACCCCCCAGCTCCTCAGGGGGCTGTGAAACACCCAGGGGAAGCACTTGCTGCTGGTTTCTCTCTGAGGGGCTGGACAGGGGAGAGGGAGTTGCTCAAGCTCCCACAGGGAAATGAGGTGGGCTCCTCAGTCAGGGGCCATTGCCTCAGAATTTACTGGATGGGAATGGTGAAAACTTCCTCTGTCAGGGCTCTGGGTGGGCAAAAGGAGGCAGGGCTCAGGTCTTAAGGGTTCTCTTTCTTTCAAAAGCCAAATAGGCCCTGCTTAGTCCGAGGCTGGTTTTGTTCCTTGCCTAGCTGGTGCTTCTCACTCATGTTGGGAGAGCCCTGCAGGTCTCCCTGGTCATTCTGGCCAGGCCAGTGGCCATGGAACCAGCCAGGGCTGGGCTTGGCTTGTGTGGAAGAGGGAAAAAAAAGGTGGAAGCAAACATCATTCCACATGCTTTGGCCCATTCCTGCACTTGGGGGAGGTCACAGCTTAGTTCAGGCCACTTTAATCTGGGAGCCCAAAGCTTCAGCAGGGAAAACTCCAATAAACCAAATTTTTTTCTACTGGGAAAGGCAGGAATGGATTATAAAGGAATTGCAGGGCTGTGCTGTGGGAAAACATGGCAGGACCCCCTGTTGTCCCAAAGTTTTGTCCCCTGCTGCAGCCATTGGAGGTGCAGTGGCTTGGATCCATGCTTGGGGTCCAAATGGAGCTGCTGGTTCCCAGTTCAGAGCTGGGAAATAAAACCTGGCCACCAGGATATTAAATTCCTGGGAATCTTTAATATCAAGGCATGTTTGGAAGGGATGAGCTCTTTCCTTTGCTCTCTGTCTCTGATGGGCAGGAAATCCAGGATGAAACAGCTTCTCCACTTTGTTCTCCAAAATTTTTTCCTGGATTAATCTTTTCTTTTTTAGCTTTTTTTAACCAGTCCTGTGCCCTGCTCTGGGAGCATTCCTGGGCTGAAGAATGCTCTTGGAAAAGGTGGCTTGTCCTTCTAGAAGCCTTGGGCAAGAGCATCCCTTGGAATTGGCAGGATACAGAGGTGGCAAAAATCTGGGAGCCACCAGGAGAATAAAGCCACTTCTGCCCATCCCAGGAAAAAATTGTGGGACAAAAAGGGCTGGCCCAGCTCCTGGGAATGAGCAGAATTTGGGAATGACAGGAAATTTTGTCAGCACAGGGGGAGTGGGGGAGCTTCTCCAGGAGAAGGAATTGCTGGGGGCGTTCTTCCTTTTTTCTCCTCCAACCCTCTGGAATGCCCTGACAACCCTGGGAAAGGGCTGAATTTGGGGAAAAGTGAGGGTTTCAATTCCAGGGGTGTTAGAAATCCATCCCAGCTCCTGGAAAAGGGCTGAATTTGGGGAGAAATCCTGGATTTCCAGGCCTCAGCTGTTCTAGGTACCTTTTTCCAGGGAGCAGGGCTCCCTGGGAGTGGTTTATCCCTGGGATTTTGGGGATGTCTCAGGGCAGCTTCCCAGAAATCGCTGGCAAAGCCTGAACTAAACTTTCCCAGGAGCTGGGATGGATTTCTGACACCACTGGGATGGCATCCCTCACTTTTTCCCAAAATCAGCCCTTTCCCAGGAGCTGGGATGGATTTCTGACACCCCTGACTTATGATAAATCAGGTTAAAATAATTCCTGGGCCTTTGCTGCAGGGGAACAAGGGGCTGGATTCCATAAGCTCAGGGATGTGCCTGGATTTGGTGGGGTGGGGGGAGAGAGACCCCCAAATCCAGGAGAGAGGGGGAGGAAAAAAAAGGGGAATTTCCCCCTGGGATTTGTGCCCAGTGATTGTTTCAAGCTCAGATTTTCAGGGATAAAAAAGGGATGTTTTCCCTTTTTTTCCTCGTTGTCCCTGCTTTGCCTTCTGCTGATGGGAGAGGTTTGGAGCCTCCCTTTGCCCTGAAATGCCTGCCTTGGGTTCAGAGGGTTGCTCAGCTGCAGAATTCCAGAGATCCAGGCCCTGCTGGATCCTGAGGCAGGAAAAGGAAGGGAAGGGATGAAAGGAAGAAGAGGAAGGAAGGAAAGAAGAAAAGGAAGAAAGGAATGGATGAAGGGAAGGAAAAGAGGAAGGAAGGAATGAAGAAGAGGAGGAAAGAAGGGATGAAAAGAAGAAGAGGAGGGAAGGAAGAAAGGGTCCTTCCCACTCACAGCTCCTTGGAGGATGAATCCAGGTGCCACACTTCTTTCTAGGATTAATTGCAGCTTGTGTCCCTCAGGGCGAGCAGCCAGGAATTGAGGAGGTGCCAGGAGCTGGGCTGTGGCATTGCCTCGTGTTTGTGGGTTTTTGGGGTGACTCTGGGTCCCCCTTGTCACCCCAAATCCACCTCAGCACTGGGTATTTGGGCTGATTCCTGCCAGTCTTTGGCAGCAGGAGGCACTCGGAGAGCTTTTCCTCTGGGACGAGGGAGCAGGGGAAGGAATTTCATCATTGTTGGAAGCCAGGATGCAGAGAGTATTCCTCTGCATGTTTTAAGGGATCCAAACCCTCTGAGAAATCCTCCTTTGAACCTTCATCCGTGGAAAGGGCTTCCCAGGCTCTGGGATGGAACAGAACTTTCCAGAATTACAATTAGATAGCAGCACAATATGGAATTTATCACGAGGGGAAATTGAGATTTTTGGGGTTTGTTAGCATGGGAAGGAGATGAAGACAAGCTGGAGGATCCTTGTGGTTTTTAGGCTTCATCCTCCTTGTCCATCTCCTCCACATTCTGCAGTACTGGGAACACAGGATGATTGGTCACAATTGCAGTGTAGAATAGAAATTTAGGTAGAAAAATAGAAATAATGTCTGTTCTTGGTGATGATTGGGTGAATTCTCTTGAAGAGAACCTTGGTTCTGTGTGTGGGAGGCTTTTTGGTGCTTTTTCTCCCTCACACCAAGCTGGTGTAAAGCCTGGGGTGCAGAAACTGTTGATCAGAAAATAATAAATAACCTGGAGAGCGAGAAAAACCAAGAATCCCGTTTGCCTTTTTGGTAAACAGGACTTTAGGAAAAGCTTCCCCTATCAGGGGAGAAACAGGTGGGAGTGAAGAATTAAAAAAAAAACCCAAAAAACCCCAACCAGGTGAAAGGAACTTTTGAATATCAAATTCTAGTGTTTATCCTTTGATAAACACACCTAGAGAGAATTTGGAACTGGGGAACAAGTTCTTCAGGAACATTGCAACAGATAATAATAATAATAACAATAATAACAATAAAATAATGAATGGTTTCCCATGAAGCCAGCCCTTCCCATTCCTGAAATCACTCAGATGTTTGCAGGAGTTGCCGGATTTTTGGGAGAGCTCTGTTTTTAGGGAGCCAGGGAATCTCTGCTCCCATTGCAAAGGGAATTTGGCAGGAATTTGGCATTCTCTCCTGGTTCTGGGGGGGGGCAGCAGCCCTGATTTTCTCAGCATTTGTGCTGCCCCCCTTTTCTTTCTGACAGCATCTGTTGCATTTCCTGAGGGATTTCCAAAAGGCATTTCCCTGCATTCCCTGCTAATCCTGAAATTGCTGCCAAACTCCCCCAGTCCCTTTTCCAGCTGGGGGTTCCAGCACATTCTTGCCCTACAGAAAACCTCAGTCCCACAACAAGGGTTTTTTTTTTGGGGGGGGGGTGTTTCTCTGCTTTGCAAAGGGTTTGTGTCCCCCACCCTCCTGCTGTTCCATGTGCTCGGGGCTGGCAGCCACACCTGCTCTGCACACCTGAGCTGCCCCCAAATCACATTCCAGGGGGGTGTGTGTGTGTGTGTGATCCCAAAACAGGGCTGGGGGGAACGATTCCAGGGGGGAGAGGGGCTCTGGTGGCACAGGGAGGGCAGTGGTGGCCCCTGGAGCCTGCCCCAAAGCTGAGCCTGCCCCAAAGCTGAGCCTTCCCAAAGCTGAGCCTGGGAGTGCGCCAGGTCCAGGATGGGAAATTCCTGCCTTCTCCTTTTCCTTTCCCTGGCTCCCATCCTGGCTGCTTCCATGGGTTTGAGTTGGGAGCTGTCAGAGATGATTTAGGAGCAGCTGGATGCTTCCATAATTAGGCAAAAAAATTAAACTAGCCAAATAAATTAGCAAAAAACCCAAACAAACCCAACAAAAAACCGCCACCAACCCCCTTTGTGTGTTTAATCTCTGCTGGGATGGATCAAGCCTGGGAGAGGGCTGGGAATTGATCCTGTGCAGCAAATAGCTGTTCCAGGAATCCCCCATTAAAGGTCTCCCAGCTGATGTGGCTCACTGGCTAATTGATGGTGGCTAATTAATGATAGCTAATTGACTTTCCAGCAGGAATTCCTGGCTCAAACCAACTCAGCAGGTATTAGGGAGCTCATTCCAGGCCTTGGAGATCTAGTCATGCTCCTAATTCAGTCTGTGTCCCACACGTTGCCACATGGCTCCGGGATTTTGGGTGCTGGAGCAGCTCCAGAATTCCCAGGGCTGCTTTTGGGCTGCTGGGACTTTTTCTCTCCCTGTGTTTGGCAGGGTGGATTTGCCACCTGGATTTTGGCTCTTTCCCACCCCCCACCCTGCACTGGGACTTTACAGCCTTGGTTGTTTTCAGGGTGCCTGGGTTGATTTCAGGATCATTTTGACCTTCCATCCAGCTGCAGGAGCTGCCTTCCAGCCTTTGGAGGCCAATCCAGGATGGTGATTTCCCAGATGGAATAGGGCCTAACCTGATTAATCCTTTTAACGACCCTTAATCCAGCAAAGCCGAGCTTTCCTTTTCTCCAGGTGGGGGGAAAAAAATCCCCATCCTCCTGGGAGTCAGGGTTCCAAGAGGGATTATTCCTCTCATCCTGCTCCTGCTTTTCCAAGGGGGAAAAAATCCCCATCCTCTTGGGAGTCAGGGTTCCAAGAGGGATTATTCTTCTCATCCTGCTCCTGCTTTTCCAGGGGGGAAAAAATCCCCATCCTCTTGGGAGTCAGGGTTCCAAGCAGCTTTCCAGAGGGATTATTCTCCTGCTTTTCCAGGGGAGGCTGGCAGGGCTCTTGGAGGACAGGGCGTGTTTAGGCACGTGTTTGTGCCTAAAAATCCACATGTCCCAAGAATCTGGAGCCTTTCCTTGGGAATCCTTCCCTCCTTTGCTGGTTTTTCCCCTCCCCAGAACGGCAGCGTGACCTGGAGCGACGAAGGCGATGGATGCCGGGGAAGGGAAATCTCCCGGGACTTTGCCAAGGTCTGTCTGGGCACTTTGGGGACTTTGGGCAGGGGGGATTTGGGGAATTCTCCCCCTGATCCATGGCAGAGCCCTCCCAGGAGGGGAATCTGAGAGAAAACCACTTTGTCCTGCAATTTGGGGGACAAATTGCTGCCTTGCTCTATTGTTTGATGGTGGCATATTGATTTTTTTGGATATTTTTGAATTGGGATATTGGTTGAATTAGGAGTTAACAGCCAGGTTTTGGATATTTCAAAAAACTTCAGCCCAGCTTTTCTCCAGCTGGGAGAAGAGCTCTGTGCCTCTGGAATCCTGTACTCATGGATTTGAGCAGCTGGAGGAGCTCGGTTTAAACTGAGGCAGCTCTGCTGTCCCCAGAGCTCCCCAAGAATCCAGCCCCTAAAGCCCCTCTCTTTTTGGGGTGCATTGCCTGGGGAACTTCCTTTTAATGATTTTGAGCCTTGTGGTGAAAACGATTCCCATTCTGGGCTGGATTCTGGCATTTCTGAAGGTTTTTGGTGTGTTTGGAAGCCCTGCCAGGCACACAGGGAAGCACTGTCCTCTCATCTCCTTTTTGGGGTTTGGCAATCCCTGAAAGAAGGGAATTGGGATCCCAGGAGAAGCTGCAGAGAGGAGTTTTGACCCTTCTGGTCCCACTGATCTGTCTCAAAGCACTGTCACCTCCCTTCTGGTCGTGTCCCTTTGCTCCCAGCTGGCTTCCAATGCTTCTCTGTCCCATTAACTGTGGGGAGGGTTGGGTTTGACCACCTTGGAGACCTTTCCCAGCTCTGGGAATCCCCTTTAGGATGTCCCTCAGGAGCCTCTCCGTGTTTGCCCTCTCTGCCTGTGCTTTCCTGTCACCCTGGAAGAAGCCAGGAGTCCTTTCTTCTTTGCCTCCCTGGGAATTTTCCCTGGCAATCCCAGAGAATTTTGAATTCTCCCTTATTTTGGTTTGTTCCCCTCCCTCCTCCCCAGCTCTACGAACTGGACAGCGATCCCGAGCGGAAGGAATTCCTGGATGACCTCTTCATCTTCATGCAAAAGAGGGGTGAGTGACACTTGGCTTGAATTCCAGCAGGAAAACAGGGGCAGGGAAGGGAATTGTTCAGAGCAAATCCAGGCCTGGCACTTGCAGAGCTCAAACTTGGGAGATGAGGAGAGCAGTAAGGAAATGTGCCCTGGAAATTAAATTGCTTCACCTTCCCCTTGAGTGCTGGAGATGCCAGGAACCTTTTCCTGGCCATTCCCAACATGTCAGTTATCCCAAATCCAGTTCTCAGTGCAGACTGTTGATAATTCAAACATGCTGAAATGTGGTGTTGGAGCAAATCAGCACCTCTGGATGTTTGGGGGCCCCTCTTGTCCCTCCAAGGCTGCCAGTTGGGAGCTCTGTCCCTTCAGATTCATCCCTCCAGGAGGCTGATACTTGGGATCATTTTCCCCTGGGGATTTTCCCTCTCCAGCACTTCCAACTTGTTAAACTTGAGCTGAGAGGGGGTTTTGGTTGGAATTTTTGCCTTTTGATGGGATTTTGGGATGGATTCATTCCCTTACACACCTGAGCTGACCCGTGGAGGCTGGCAGTGCCACCAGCTGCAGGGTGCTCTGTGCTCCAGTGTCTCCTTCCTCTTCCCCATTAATTATTGATAATTAATGCTGCCAGGGCTGAGCCACTCACCAGCTGGAGGAGTGCAGCTTTCCCTCAGCTGCAGGCCAGGTTTTGGGCGTTTAAAAAAACTTCAGCCCAGCTTTTCTCCAGCTGGGAGAAGAGCTCTGTGCCTCTGGAATCCTGTACTCATGGATTTGAGCAGCTGGAGGAGCTCAGTTTAAACTGAGGCAGCTGTGCTGTCCCCAGAGCTCCCCAAGAATCCAGCCCCTAAAGCCCCTCTCTTTTTGGGGTGCATTGCCTGGGGAACTTCCTTTTAATGATTTTGAGCCTTGTGGTGAAAATGATTCCCAATTCTGGCATTTCTGAAGGATTCTGATGTGTTTGGAGGCTCCTCTCCTGAGAGCCAAGTGTTCCTGACATCCCAATCCCAGGCTGAGAAACTGCCTTGTTCCCCAAAAAAACCCCAAATCTTGCACTATTCCATGATCCTTCAGGGTCTTTCCCACCCAAACCATTCCATGGTCCTTCAGCTCCTTTCCCACCCCTTCCAAGGGGCAGGTGGTGCCTTGTGCAGTTGGAATGTTGGGTAAACGCGGGAAATGTTTTAGGGTTTTCCGTTAAATTGTTTGAAAGAGTATTTTTGGGGGGTTTCCCCCAAATTTATCGAGGGAGCCGCCATCCTGGCTTACATTCCTGCTTTCCTGAGTGCCTGGAGCCTTTCAGGGCAGGGAATCCACCATTCCTTGTGTTGAAACTCCTGGAAGTGGTGGTAGGATGGGAACAGGCGTGGAGCCGAGGCCATGGGATCTCCAGATAATGGGAACCCAGCTCCTCTGGGGATGCAGCATTCCAAAATCTCCTCGAGGGAATGCCTTGAAGTGCCAAGTGGTCAAAAGCCTCCACCAGATCCATCAGTTGGCATTTTGTGGTAGCTTACCTGCAAATTCCAATTATTTAGAAGTTTTCAGTAGCTCCTGCCTGTAAAACCAAAAATTTCTCCCCTTTTTTTGTTTGTTTGTTGTTTTTTGGGGTTTTTTTTTTAGAAAACAAAACATTCCTTGCAGGCAGACAAAATTTTTTTCTCTAATTTGGAAAAAGCCTGGAACCTTTCCTTTGGGAACATCTTAAAAACAAAAAAATCTTTTCTGGGGAAGTAAACGTTAGAGTTCAAATAATTAATTACTCTCTTAAGCAGGTGGAAACGGTGGTTTGGGGAGAATATCATTTTAGCTCCACATTCAAATCACATTGGAAGTAATTAATGGGAAACAGAGCGAGGAGTTTGCTTGGTCCTGGCTTCAAAGAGCTTTGTTTTGGGTTTAGTTGGGGTGAAGGGTGTTTGGGATCCCTGTTCCTGGGCAGGATCAGGGATTGCAGCTTTCCATGGGATCCCTGTTCATTTTATCCCAACTCTGGAGAAGCAAACCCCATAAAACTCGCGCTGAACCCCTGAACCAGCCAGGATTTGTCCTTGGAGAGGGATTTGGGCAAACCAGGAGCTGAGAGAGCCCAGGGGCCGAGTTGATTTGCTGCTGTGAAATGAGTTTTCCCTCTGTTTAGCTGGGAATTCACACACCCCACGGAATTACCGTGCCTCCCCCTCCAAAGAAACTCCAAGTTCTGTTCTTCTTGAGATTTGGCTCAGTGTTATTTGAAATCCCTGTGGACTTTCCCCGTTTCCTGGGGGAAAACCTGTTCCTTTTGGCTGCCTGATCCACAGCATCTCCTCTGAACATATTTGGAGTGGGAAGAGCAGCTTTTTATTTACCTGGCTGTGGCTTAAAAAAAGGTTTTTTTAAGCCAAATTTTGCTTATTTTTTCCCTCCAGAGCTCATTTCAAGGTCGCTCTGCTGCACAAGCACGGGGAATCCTCACCTCCTTTGTTCCTTGCTGTAAAGTGGGCATTTCTGTGAGGAAATTGGATAGGGCAGGTGGGAGGGGATGGGGAAAGCAGAGCTGTGGGCTGGCTGTGATTAAGTGCTCTTTGTGCACGACAAGTGTGGCAGGCAATCCCCGGCATGGAAACCCCTATAATTCCCTAGAATTCGGCTTTTGGGACAGTTTTCCTCAGCCTGCAACTCCAGGTTGGGGTCTGACTCCTGGGTTCGGATAAGGGAGGGTGGAGAAGAGGAGAACAAACTGCTGGGGTGGGGGGAAGAAGATGGCCCAGAGTTAATCCCTCAGCCACCGATCTGCCAGCCCCACTTCCCTGGCTGGTTTATAGAGGATGTATCAGTTGTGAGAGATATCTGGATGGTTTATGGAGGATATTTCCATTGTGAGGGTATTGTGGGTGGTTTGAGAGGATAACAGCTTGAGGGAATTCTGGGGGGTGGTTTTAGAGCTTTTCAGGCTGTAGGGACTTTCTGGGAGTCTATTAGACCGATATTTCAGCTGTGAGAGAATTCTGGGCTGGTTTAAAGGAGGATATTTCCATTGTGAGGTATTCTGGGTGGTTGTTAGAGATATATCCTATGAGGGACTTCTGTGTGGTTTATGAGATATTTTCCATTGGAGGGAATTCCTGTGTGTTTTTATTTAAGGAGGATATTCCAGTTGTGAGGGAATTCTGTGTGGTTTATGAAGGATATTTCCATTGTGAGGGAATTCTGGATGGTTTATGGAGGATATTTCCATTGTGAGGGAATTCTGGGTGGTTTATGGAGGATATTTCCATTGTGAGGGAATTTTGGGTGGTTTATGGAGGATATTTCAGCTCTGAGGGAATTCTGGATGGTTTATGGAGGATATTTCCATTGTGAGGGAATTCTGGGTGGTTTATGGAGGATATTTCACTTTTGATGGAATTCTGGATGGTTTATGGAGGATATTTCAGTTTTGAATGAATTTTGGATTGTTTATGGAGGATATTTCCATTGTGAAGGAATTCTGGATGATTTATAAGCAATATTTCAGTTGTGAGGGAATTCTGGGTGATTTATAGAGCCAGCTCCTTGCTGCCTTTCTCCCCAGAAAAGCTGGAGCCTGTGGGATGACTGTGCTTCCCCCTCCCACATTTATCAACTCCACATCTCTCTTCCAGTGGCAATAGGCTCCTGGTGCCCTTCCTTTGGCTGGGATGAGCCAAGTGACGGAGCTGAGGTTCTGAGAGAGGCAGGAGAAGTTGTTTTCCAAGGAAGGGGGGAGAGGAGGATATTTCTCTGCCACTGGGAGCCAGGCAGGGCTCGGGGCGGGAGGCTTGGAAGTACAGTAAAATGAGTTTGCCATCAAAAGGCAACAAGTCTTGTGGCGTGCCCCCGGCTGCTGACCTTTCCCTCTGGAATTCTGCCCCCTGCCCCCAGGATCATTAATCCTGGCGCTGCCAGATGACAGTAATCCATCATGGCCCCTGACAGCCCTGCCCGGATCCTCTCGGCTTTCAGCCTTTCCTGTCGCAGCGCTGGGGGTTTCCAATCAAAACCTTCCTCTCTCGCCTGCCCCGGGCAGGGCTGGGGAGGAGAGGGCACCACATCCCTCTGGATAACACTGGGAATTCACCGGGACCGAGCTCTCTGCTGGATCCACAGGCTGGTGTTGGGGCAGTGCTGAAGAAACACATGGAAAATGGAATTATTCCAGTTCTGCCTCTGCTGTAAAGTTTCTCAGAGATTTTATTTGAGGGGGGGGGAACCAAACTCGAGGTGTTATGTCAGCGGATAAATTCGTATTCTCTGTGCGAACGCATTTAGCTGAGTTTCTAAAGCGGGTTTTGGATAAACCCTGTGTAGCTGAGTTTATAAATGTGTGCGTTTCTATGTAAATCTCTATTTAGCTGAACTCCTAAATGAAATTTTGGGGCACTTTGATCCTGTTCAACAGCAAAGCCGAGGGAGGGAAGGTGTGCAGGGGGAGCTGAGGTGATTCAGACCCCATCGCTGTTGCTGCTCCCGCTGGGAGCAGCTCTCTGCAAATGCTTCAGCCTTTGATGCAGGTGACGTTTGTGCCTCTCACAGGAGTACCTGGATGAATTACCTGTATTTTCCCAGCTGCTGAGCTGGTAGGAATTCTGAAGAAGGGTAGGAATATGTTTGGGGGAAAACGCAGAGTGTTAAAAACCTGTTAATACTTTCTGTGTGAGCAGCTGGGTTGCTGAGAGCTTTATCCTTCCCTTTTACTCTCCATCTGGATGGAAGGCCCTGCTGGATGAGTTAATGCTATTCCCTAAATTGGATTGGAGAAACTCGGGGCGGGGTGGGCTGTGGCTGGGGGGGGGGCAAGGGCCTTCATCCTCACCATTGCTGCTCTCGCTAATTAATGAAAGCAGGGGAATTTTGGGGTGTCCTGGCTGTTCCTGGGGGCTTTAGAAGGAAATATTTCGCTGTTTGCCCTGCGGGTGTGACTCAGGTGATGAGTGAGAGCTCCGGGTAATTCGATCATTCCCTGATTCCCAGTGCTCCATGGATCCCCTGCTCCCAACACCCCGAGACAAAATGGAGGCTGGGGAAAAAAATACAGAGCAAATCGAGGATTTTCGGGAGGAAGGGATGGAGCCACGGAGGGGTTGGAGGGTTTCGAATTCCCTGAGGGATCTGTGCCCCTGAACTGGATGTGCTGCAGGGTGTGGGATTGCTCTGTGGGCAGGGAAGGGGCTGCTTGGGCATAAATTGATATAAACTGACATAAACTGGTACAAACCTGATCAAACTGCTCCTGAACCCTTTGAATCTGTGGGGTTTTCAACCCTTTTGAGCTGCAAAAATGGACCGTTTCATCCAGCATCTCGTTAACCTGTGGGAATTGGCACCACGAGCTAATAATGCCTAACAGGCTTCCCAAAGAAAAAGACGGGGGGAGAGAAAAAAAAAAAATCCTCCTTGGATGTCTGACATCTGCAGGGCCGGGCTCCTTTCATGGCACGGAATAAACCCATTTATAAGGGCCATAAACGGGGAGGACCTGGGGCTGCCAGCAGTGGCACCGGCCTCCCCTGGGGACTGGGGATTCCACAATTGTCCCCTGCCCCCTCCCAAGCCTTCCTGCCAGGCTGGAGCTGCCCATTGTGGGGGACAGGATGCTGCTGTCCTGGGCTGGGCAGTCCTTTGATCCCAGACAGAGTTTCCCAGGCCAAATAAAAGCTCTGCCACTTCAGCTTTTTTTTTATTATTATTATTCCTTCTTCCTCTCTGTACCTAAATCTCCTTAGTTTGGATGTTACAGCACTTTCAGGAGCTGCCAAAGGGGCGCTGAGAGGTTCAAAATCAGATTTTCTTCTGCATTAACCCAAAATATGACGAAGCCAAGCAGGAAGGATGGAGCAGGATGGGATGCTCAAAGCTGCCATGGCCTCATCAGGGAATTGTTTGGGAGCACACTCAGGGAAAAGGAGTGGGGAACTGGAAGCTCTGTGGAAGGAGCAGCCTTTGTTTACCTCTCCAGGTTGTTCCAAGTGTCCCACGCGTGAGGGAGAATGGAATTGTGTCTCTTTTGTGAGGGTGAGATGTTCTCCAGTGCTGATTCCAATTCCCTTGGTTCTGCTGTTCCCAGGCAAACAGCACAGCACGTCCTGGGGGAGGAGGGAGCACAGCCAGGATTTTTATCCAAGGATTTTAACTCTGAGCTCATAAAACCGATTCCTTTGTGCCTCACATTCAATAGTCCCGACTTCCCCTCTTTTTCTCTTCCAGGAGCTGCAGGGTTTTTATTGCTCTGATAATTCCCTTTGCCCACAGGAAAGGGTTTTCCATGGAAAGGTCGGGCCCTGTGGCTGCTCTTCCCTGCCCTCATTTACTCACCCACGGAGCCAGGCTGCAAATTCCCTGGATTTCTGTGGAGAATTAATACAGAAAGCTTAAAATTTTCTGTACCTAGGGTTCCGACAGATTTCCCATTAGGAGAGGGATGGATCCCCCCTGTGCTGCTCATGCCCTCCCTGCCTCCATTCTCTCCATGCTCCTTTTTTTTTTTTTTGGTTTTCCCCCCCTGCAGGAACTCCCATCAACCGGATCCCCATCATGGCCAAGCAGATCCTGGATCTCTACATGCTTTACAAGCTGGTGACCGAGAAGGGCGGGCTGGTGGAGATCATCAACAAGAAAATCTGGAGGGAGATCACCAAAGGCCTTAACCTGCCCACCTCCATCACCAGCGCCGCCTTCACCCTGCGCACGCAGTGAGTTGGGACAAAGGAGTTCCTGAAAAAGGGAATTTCCCTCTGCACCTCCCTCCCTCCAGCATTTTTGCCTCCTCAGGCAAAATTTAATGCCTTTTTTAGCACTGGAAGCTGGGAATTCAGCACCTCCCTCCTGTAAAGAGTAAGCAATCCCCACCTGCAGGGCAAGGCGAGGGAAGGAAAAGTGGGATAAGCAGAGTAAAAAAGAGCAGTGGAAATTAAATCCCTGTCAGATTGAGCAGGGTGAAATTGTGCCTTAGTGATGAAGGAATGTGCTCCCAGACTCAGATTGTTGGGATGCTTTTAGAGCCCCAAAGAAGGAAGCTCCTTTGTGGGCCAGAACTCCTCCAAACGGGGCAAGGTTTGGTGCTACTCAGTCCAAATGCCTTGGGCAGGGGTAATTCTTCCAAAATTCCTTCACTTGAGTGTTGTGGTGCGAGATCTGGCTTCTGAGGATTTCTCTATTTCTCCATTGTGAGGGAATTCTGGGTGATTTATAGAGGATATTTCAGTTGTGAGGGAATTCTGGGTGATTTATAGAGGATATT
>JAGMWU010000062.1:138417-150116 GCA_018697195.1 Certhia americana
GCTCTGAGGGAATTCTGGATGGTTCTTTGAGGGGGTTTCAGTGGTGAAGGAGTGCTGCCTGGCTCTTTCCTACCCCGCTGGGCGCACCAATAGGTAATGGTGTGTTTTCCTACAAACACCGAGCCAACCCAGGCTCCAACAGCTTCAGATCTGCCGAGGCCCTTGGCATGTGGTAGGTGAAGCCCCTCTCTCTCTGTGCCTCTCCCCAGGTACATGAAGTACCTCTACGCCTACGAGTGCGAGAAGAAGTCGCTAAGCTCCCCAGCCGAGCTCCAGGCCGCCATCGACGGCAACCGGCGCGAGGGCCGGCGGCCCAGCTACAGCTCCTCCCTGTTCAGCTACTCACCCTCCACGCCGGGGCCTCCCTCCCTTCTGTCCCCCCCCAAAATCCGCTTCCCCATCATCGGCGTGGCGCCGGGCAGCGGCACCGGCAACCCCCGGGTATCGCCGGCCGTCAGGAAAGGTCAGCTCCTCCCGCGAAGGCCACGGCGCTCGGCGCTGCCCGGCCAGGTGTGGGCACAGGGGGGTTGGGAAGGTGCCGGCGTGGCTGAGTGACCCTTCCTCGCCCAGGTGACGGTGTGCCCCTGAGCGTGTCCGTGCCGAACCGTGTGGCCGTTCCTGTGAGCCTGGGCGGGCAGCAGGCTGGCGTGGCGGCCAGGACAGCCACCCTGGAGCAGCTGAGGGAGAGGCTGGAGGCAGGGGAGCCCCCCGAGAAGAAGGTGCCGCGGATGACGGAGGAGGAGCAGAGGTTGGTTCAGCAGGCGCTGCAGCGCAACCTGTTCAGCATGGCCCGGCAGATCCCCATGAAGATCAAAATCAATGGGAAAGGTGAGGCACAAATCCTCGGGAAGTAGCAGGGAGGGAAAGGCTCCTGGCCTGGAGTGTCTCACACACATGGCTGGGTCACTTCTGAGGTGTCCAGGCATGGCAGAAAGGTGTTCAAGTGCAAGGTTTTGTTGGGTTTTTCTGCTGAGTCTGTGTTGTGGTTTGAACACCATGCGTTTGCTAAGGAGGGCAGGAGCCTCCCTTGGAATGGAGAATGTAAACCCCCTCCCTCCCAATTATTATAACTTTTGGAATTAAGGGTCTCTCAGGCAAAGATATGGAGATAGGAATAACAGTTCTTTATTATGGGAACTAAAACAATAAAACAAAAACACACGCAGTAAGACAAACAAATAAACAAACCAAACCCACTGACAGAGTCAGGGTCCAACCTGCCCCCCTGTAGGTCAGGGTGTTGGTGGCAGTGCCATCCCATGGTGGCTGCAGTCCCAGTGGCAGATGTGGCTCTGTTGAAGTGATGCTCCTGTAGAAAAGTGGAGTTTTTCACTGAAGGTCCAGTGGTGAGAGATGGGCCTGGTCTGCCTCTGGGAATCCAGTGGAAAAGGCTGCTTGGTGTTCCAACTCCCAGATTTTTATCCAGGTAGGAATACTTGGCTCCTGCTCCTGGCTGGAGCATTTCCCAGTGGAATGATGGAATTCTCTCAGTGACACTCAGTGGCCCATGAGCAGAAGATCTGTCCCTGGAGGGAGGCTGGGTGTGGAAGAGATAAGGAAACTGCCCCAGTGGGTTTCTTGACTGTTGGCCATTGACAGACAATTACACACACCCCACACACACACCAGTTTGATGAGATGGTGACAGAATACAGAGTTCTGGTTGCATTTTTGGTTACATGCAACCCATGACAGTCTGTTACCCAGCTCATCCAAGTCCAGGAGGACCTTTGCCATGTCCGCAAAGTTCTGAGCTGGTCCAGTTTGGCACAGCAGGGAAGAAAGGGAAGAGCTGCTCTTGCTCCAGCAGTGCTGGTTTGAAGTGCTTGGCCACAAATATGGATGGGAAAGGTCAAAGCAGGTTCCTCCAAAGCAGCACCTGGGATTGGGATTCCCATCTCCTGGCAGCTCTGCATCCCCCTAAATTTCACATCAAAACCAAAGCAGCCAGTGATAGGAAATATAAATAAATATTCCTTTAATATAAATACAATTTTCTTTTAACCAGGAATGTTTATGTCCTCTCACCTCACTTTGCTTTCACCCTGAACTCCCTAAACCCAAATACTGGGAATAATTGCAGTCCCTACAAACAGGATTCAGGGATGGGTTTCCCACCTTTGCAGGGGCTGCCTTGTCTTCCATGCCCTCCTTTTCCCCACTAGCACCCTAAAAATCAGATGGAGCTTTGGGAGCTGCTGTGAGAGGTGATTTTGATAAGCTCAGCATGGCTTGATTACAACATTTAGGTTCAACATTAATAATGTGGAGTTTTTGGGTGGGTGGCCTTGCTGCTCTCTCTGGAGGAGCAATCCCAAAATCCAGGCTCAGCCCTGTAGAGGTTCAGGAGCTCCTGGAAGAGTTTGATGTTCAGCTCCCATCAAACACAGCTGCCCAGGCTGAGGAAATGGAGGAAAATCTGATTTTCATGGAGTGTCCCTGGGTTTTCCCTCCCTCCAGTGGCCATTGGAGCTGCTGCAGTCCAAGCACGCAGAGCCACAGCAAAATCCAGACAAGAATTAAATCTAGGCTTGTCTCAGTGCTTCCAGCCCTTCTTTGGGAGGGGAATGGGAATTTGGCCCTTGGGGAAATGCTTCCAAATGCCAGTGGGCTGCCAGCCTCAGCAAAACACTTCAGCACCTTTGCAGCCTTGGCCTTGGAATAGTTTGGGTTGGGAGGGACCTCAAAGCCATGGGGCAGGGACACTTCCCATATCCAGCCTGGCCTTGGGCACTGCCAGGGATCCAGGAATGTGGGCACTGTGTGGGGGCTTCCTGCCCAAAGTGGGGACAGAAGTGGGGTTGGTGTCACCCCTGGGGAGTGCAGGGATCAGTGGGATCAGTGCCCTCTAACTCTGCCTCCTTTCCTGGGACAAGACAAGGCTGACTCGGCAGCAGCGGCGCTGAACCTGTCCCCCAACGGCATTGGCAGCATCAACATGTCTGTGGAGATCAATGGCACCACCTATGCTGGTGAGAGAGCCCTGCTGGGAAAGGGAGAGCCCTGCTGGGAAAGGGAGAGCCCTGCTGGGCTGGGGACCCTGCTGGGTTGGAGAGAGAGAGCCCTGCTGGGGGCCGGGAATGGGTGGGATGGGGGTGGTCCCTGCCAAATCGCCAGGACGTGATTCTTGCTCCCTGGGCTGGGCCGGGTGAGTGCCTTTCCCATGGTGTTAGTGCTTTAAAACCTGAGGAAAGGTTTTTGACGTCTCTGTGGAAGTGTTAAAAGGAAGGAGCATTGCCCCTGTTCTTCTGAGGAGGGGCTTTGCTCGTCTTTCCCAGCAGGAATTGTGCCCTGTACCCTGCTGGAGTTGTTCCCTTCTGTGCATCCCTGGGCAAATCCCAAGCGGGAGGCCTGGCCCTGCCTAACCCCAGTGGGAGCTGCTTCCCTCCGAAGGCAGAGGCCACTTGGCATCTCTTTTCTGTAGGGACAGCATCCCTGGGACGGGGCTCCAGTGCCAGGCCCCCCTTCCCTGGAGCAGCCCAGCCATCCCCAAGCCTCTTGGTGCTGGGATGGGATCCCGGGCTGGGAAAGCCTTTGCCCTTTCCCCAGCCTGACCCTCTCTGTGCCCACAGGGGTGCTGTTTGCCCAGAAGCCCGTGGTGCAGCTCCTGGCCGGCTCGGGCACGCAGAGCTCGTGCAGCAGCAGCAGCAGCTCCCACTGCTCCCCCAGCCCTACCTCATCACGGGGCACGCCCGGCGCAGAGCCCTCCACCAGCTGGTCCCTCTGACGGGCACTGCCCCGGCCCAGCTGGGCAGGAGTGCACAGATACCTCAGCTCAAGGAACCTGCTCTCGTGGCCGGCCAGCAACAGCAGGAGGAGGAGGATGATGGTGGTGGTGGTGGTGGCGAAACCTTTCCATGCCAGCGAGTTTTCCTTCATCATCTCTTTATCTGGCCTTTTTTTGATTTGTTCCCCTCCTTTCCCTCCTCCCTTTTGGTTCCTCCTCCTGCTCCTCCCAGGGTTTGTGGTGTTCCCATGGAGGGGGGACACACCTGGCGTTTCTCAATCAGGGATGGGCTCTGGGCGTGGCCGGGATGTCACCAGGGCAGGGAATGGGCCGAGGCTGGGGCTGGGAGTCCCGGTTCTGCTGGGACCCGGGCCCACACGGGCTCTCCCCACACACAACTCTGTGTTTTGACAATCCTGAGAGCCAGGGGAGTGCCTGGCCCTGTTCTCCCGTGGCAATCTGCTCGTGTTTCTTCCTGCTGTGTCCCCTGTACCCTCACCCTCCTGCTCCTCTCTACAGTTGTGGCACCATCAGCTGCTCGGTCCCGGCTGGTGCCACCCCACCCCTCACATGGCCCCTGAGTGTCCTGTGTCCCCTGAGGAGCGACACTGGCAGCCTGGGTGTGCTGGGGCTCTGTGTCCCACCCCTGTGCCCCTGTAGCAGCATCCCTTGGCTCAGCCCAGGCTCCCTGGAGCAGCTCTGGCTGCTCTGCAGGGCTGTGTGCTGAGCACAGGGCTGCTGGTGGGGTGGGTAACGTGGTGGTCTGGGGCTCTGAACAAACCCCTCTCCAGCTGTACCCGAGCAGGGGAGACCTTCTGCTCCCCAGGGAGAAGCAGAGCAGGGGGAACCTGGCCCTTCCTCACCCTGGCACACCCGGCTGGAAGCAGAGCTGGAGTTCCCTGGCTCTGGGACTCAGCTGCTCAGGTGGCCCCATGCTGGCCCCCTGCCCTGGTGACATCCCTCCCATCCTTCCTGCCCTGTCCTTGCCGTGCTCCAGGCCCAAGTCAGGTTTTTTGAGCAGATGAAATACCTCAGATATGTACTTGTTGGGTTGGTTTTGTTTGTGTTGGGTTGGTTGGTTGGTTGTTTGTTTTTTTAACCTCTTCAGGAAGTATTGGCATATGCTATGGCTTGGGGGTTTTCATAGGTGGGTTTGCTGACTTTGTGTTTGCTTTTGTTCGTGTTCGCTTTTCAATGCATCACCAAAGACAGGGGAGTTCAAACAAGGCTGAGCAGAGGAGCTGTGGCTTCCCCACCCTCCAGGAGCCGAGCTCCAGCATCATCCCAGGACGTGTGCACGGCAGGACAGCAGGAAAACCGGGCAGGAGCGATCCTGGCTCCGTGTTCTGTCCTGGTTTTCCCGAGCCCCGGGGCTCTGTCCTCCTGCTGGTTCGGACCCTGGGGCGGGGTTATCCCGCCCCCGGCAGCCCCGAGGACTCTCTGGGGGCAGGAGGTGGGAATGCACATGTCCTGAGAGGGATGCTGCTCCCGGGTGTCCCAGCCAGCTGCTCTCGGAGACGTGCCCTCCCGGTGGGCGGGGGAAGCCGGGCTGACCCCGCAGGCTCCCCCCGCAGCCTCCCAGAGGATTTTCCCGCCTCTGGAACTCAATCAGATAATTTTTTCCCGTTCTTTTGGGGTTTGTGTTTGGGGTTTTTTTTTTCTTTTCTTTTGGTTGTGGGGTTTTTTTTTATTTTATTTTATTCGGGGGTGGGGTTGGGGCTGTTTTCTCTGAGTGGGACTGGGGCACTTTCTGCTTTTCCCTCCACTCTGCTCCCCGGCCCTGGGGAGCAGAGGCTGCTGCGAGGTGGGGTTGCTTTGTCTCACTTGCTAACGTCGTGTTTTCTTGCACAGAAAGGCACTCGAATCACTGAACTGCTTGGACACTACTAGAGTATTAATGTTTATAAGCTTTACTCAACCTAGACTGGAACTAGCCAGGGACTAACAGATTGTTTTGTATCCAATTCAGGGAAAGAATCAGGTCGGGAAGCGTAACAGATACCTCAGTTAAATAAGCTGCAACAATAAACCCGGTCCTTTTCCCAGCCCAGGGGGGGACAAGGACCATCCAGACTGTGAAGAGTTAACCCTTTCCCTCAGCCTGGCTTTGGCCCTGGCAGCCTGAGCTGCGGGGTCTCCTGCTGAGCTGCCAGGCTTTGGGTTCGGGGTGCTGGAAACCAGCAGCAGAGCGGGGGAGGCTGAGCGGGGGCTGCCCCAGCCCCGTGTAGTACTCAGGGTTTGATGCTGCCAGCAGGACGTTCCCGAGGGCAGTGCTCCGCTTTGCAGCATCGCTCCACCCTCCCCCAGCTCCACACACCAGCCAAAAATCTCCCAGCCAGCCCCCAGCTTGCTCCCCCCGGCGCTTCCAGGGGGGAAAAGCGACCCGAGGCGGCTCCCGGGGCCGCGGGGAAGGCACGGAGGGTGGGATGAGGGGAGGCTGCATGTGCCTGCTCGGCTCCCGCGGCGAACGCCGACGTTCCCCGGGGACTGCGATCGGATGTTCTCTCCAAACAGCTGCAGCAGCCTTGCTAACTAGTTTTCTTACCTATTTAAAAGAGAAAAAAAAAATAATAAAATAAGTAAATAAAAACAAATGTGATAGCCTAGGCGGTGGATAAATACCTCAACGTCTCCTTCCAACAAGTGTCTGTATATGTTGTTGTTGGGTTTTTTCTATCTTACAGGTTATCTGAATGTTTATATTCCAATAAACTTCTACCTCTTCACACCGTGACCCGCCGTGCCTGCTTTGTTCCCTGAAGTTGAAGAATTCCCAGATATTCCCAGAGGCTGGGCTGTGTCCTGGCAGGGGCCCTGGGCTCCCAGTTTGGAGCTGGGCCGTGAGCTGGAATTCCAGGCTGGGTTCTGACAGAAACGGCACGGGCTCTCCTGTGTCCCAGGCGCCGCTGGAGCTGTCGCCGCCCCTGTCCCTCATCCATCTCCCAAATCCCTCCTCTGTCACCACCTGCTCCCCACAAAAAGCGTATTGAAGCAGCCTGGCTGTTTGCACAGCGCCCGACGCTGTTTTTCCAGTCATGGAGCCAGTTGGGCAGGGGCAGGGGAGCCGTTCCCAGTCCCTGCCGTACCAGCCTTCCCCGTGCCCGCATTTGCCTTGGCCGGCTGCCAGGGAGGGGATGGAGCCCTCGACCTTCCTCATCCTCGCCCCGAACTCACCCCACGGTACCAGAACCTCAGCCCGTGCCTCATGCCCCCGCTGCCGGTGAGCTGCTCCCCAGGCGGGGAGAGCAGCCGGGCTCCGCTCCCCGCCTATTCCAGCCTCTGCCCCCCCCTCTCCCTCCGTCCTTCCCACCCCTGTTGGCTCCGGCTTCTCCCAGCCCCGACTTTTCCCCTTGGGAGCGCGGCTGGGGCGGCTCAAGGACTCCCCCGCCGCCGGCGATGCCCGGAGCAGGTAAGGCGGGGTCCCCGCGGGGTTTGTCCGCCGGCCGCTGCAAAGGGATCTCCCCCGGCTCCGCGCTGCTCACCCCCAGCCCTGCAGCCCCTGCCCGCTGGGGCTGGGCCCCGCACGGGATCCTCCAGTCCCGCAGCCCGGAGCGGGCATCCCAAAGGTCCGGTTCGCATTCCCCCCTCAGCCCTGCAGATCCCGGCCTGGACACGCTCCGGCCGTCCCCGCTCGCTCTCCCGGGGCTGGACGGCCGTCGGCATCGGCAGGCGCTGTTTGGGCTGGAATAGAATCCCTCGAGGGGAATTCCCAGCCCACTCCCCTCCATCCCTCCCTAAATGCCGCCATTCAGCTCATCCCAGGCACGACCCGGCTCCCGAACAAACAACAAAGGGCAGGGGAGAGCCCGGCCCAGCGGATTAAGGCACCTGAGCAGGCAGGCCCGGCCCCGCGGGGTGAGACAATGCCTGCTTTTCTCCTTCCAACATCCCCATCCCTTCGTGGGACCCGGCTCAGGCTCTGGCACAGCTTTGTCCCAGCCCTGGTCTCCTTAATCCCTCGCTCGTGCTGGAAGCGAAGCCAGCTCTGAGCACGGGGAGGTTATCTGCCAGCACAGACGCCACCTCTGAAACCCAGGAACTAAACTCCAAAGGAACTTCAGCCCTGATGTCCAGGAGTTGCTTCCCTGCTCCCTAAATGCCCAGTGTGCAGGGATGCCCTCTTCCCAGGAGTCCGAAACCTTGCAGGGAGGGCCAAAATCCAGCTCATCACAGCTCAAGGAGGAGCTCCCCCTCTTTTGGGACCGGGTTTGGCTTGTCTCAGCTCTCAGGGGTCGCTGCCGCTTTGAATGCAGCCCGGACACCCCAGTTCACTCCCCTGCACACCCTCTGAGCCCCCGATCGTGCCCGAGCTGTGCCAGCCCGGCGGCCGCGCTGATAACTGCCCGCTTCCCACGGCCCTTATCGCCGCCGGGCCGAGGCCGCGTCTGCTTTAGCCCCGGGTCAGGCTGCTCGAGCGGGATTCCTAGCTCAATCCCAGTTCAGGGAGCGGGAAACGGGGCACGGGGGAGAGGGACACGGGGGAGGGGAGCCCCGGGGGATGGGAGCCCCCGGCTCGTCCCAGCTGCTCCACAGCTCCGCTGCTCAGCGCCGCTGAGACCCGCCCGCTGATGGTGCCCGTCTCGCTCTCTCTCCAGCCCACCTGCAAGTCTCCCTCGGCGCGGGGCTGTCCCTCCTCTGCCTCGGCGTCTTCCTGGGCTGTGCCCTGTGCTGGTGGCACCGCCGGCGCCCGGACCGCCCCGTCGGGCGGCAGCGAGTGGAGCTGGGGGCGGCTCTGCCCGCGGCCACGGTGCCGGTGCCCATCCAGCAGCACGGCGAGGAGGTGACGGGAGAGGCGCTAAGTGCCCGGGCACAGGAGAGTTCCCCGGCACCGTCGACGTCCCGCGGGGGCTCGCCGCACGGTAGAGCGTCCCTGCCCACCCTCCCCTTCCTCCCGCAGCCGGCGGGGCTGTGGCAGCGCCGCTGCACCACGGCCGGCACCGAACTCCTCTGCAACGAGCAGAGCCCGCTGGTCCCCGCCGGCCTGGGGTCCTCTCCACGCTCCGGGCAGCGTCCCCGGCTGCACTGCGACCTGTGCTACTCCCTGTCCGAGGCCACCCTCACTGTCACCATCCTCGGCGTCTCGCACCTGCCCCAGGGCCACCAGGGCTCCCGCGTCAAGGTGTGTCTGGTGCCGCGGCCGCCGCTGTCCCGCCGCGTGTCCGTGCGCCGCAGGAGCCTCCGTCCCGCCCGCCGGGAGCCGCGCCGGTGCCGATTCGGTCCGTACGGCCCGGAGGAGCTGGGCAGCTGCACCCTGCGCTTTGCTGTCTATGCCAGGGCACGGAGCCTCCAGGATTCCTTCGTGGGCGAGGTCCTGTTCCCCTGCGCAGAGGCTTCCTGGGACCCCCGCGCCCCCTCCAGCTACTCCTGGGAACTGGCAAGCACCAAAACCAAGCTCGGCAAGGTCAGCAGCGGTGTCAGTGTTTGGGCTGCTTGGTCTCAGAGGCCTGGACCTGCACGGGCAGAGGCAGAGCCTCCTCCAAGCAGCACCAGGAACCTGTCCAGAGAAGCGCAGGTCCCTGGTAGGGCCTCAGTTGGGGCTTGGGCCCTCATCCTCAGGGGATGCTGGGGTGGAAGGGGCAGACAGAGCTGGCACCATCCTGCAGTGATGGGGAGCACCAAACGTACCCTTGTCTCATCCCTGACCTGCTGGGGGACGAGCACCGCCAGGCTGGAAGGGCTGGGTGAGGTCAGAGGAGGTTTCACACCATCTCCTTCTCTCTCTCCTGTTGCAGCACTGCGGTGCCCATGGCCTGAGCTGCAACGCTCCTTCCTCGGCCCCCAGCCCCCTGGGCCAGCTCCTGCTGCTGCTGCAGCACCAGGCTGCAGCTGGGCGCATCAAGGTGCTACTGCGCAAGGCGCAGGCCCTGCGCCGGCTCTCCCGCATGCCAGGCACCCCAGGTAGGGCACGGGGACCAGGGGTGTGCCCAGGTGGGCACGGGGAATGGCTTCTCCTCCTTTTGCGGGGCAGATTCTTTTATTCCCTCTCGAACTCCCCTCTTACAAGCATGGGGAAGGGTTTGAATGAGTTGGTCTTTGGGGTTCCTTTCAACCCAAACCATTCTGTGATTCTATGACTAGGTGAAAATAAGCACAGGCAGTGCAGATCTAGGTATCTCCAATACGACCCCAAAGTGCTTGAAATGGATTTATTTATGGTCCAAAATTAGCAGGTGGCTTTCTGTGCTGCTGGCCGTTGTCACCTCTGGCTCTCCCTGCTCTCTGGGATGTGGGCAGGGATATGAGCTGAGAACTTTGGAGGTCCCTGCTCTCAAGAAGGGAGGCCCAGGTGAAACCTCAGGAGCTCTGTGCTCTGCCCACAGCTCCACAGAGCCCCAGGGGAGTCCTGGGGCACCACTTGGGAGCTGCCAGCCTCCCTCCCTGGCATGTGTCCCTCTCTCCAGGGCTCTGTCTCCATATCCAGGCCACTACGTCATCGTCCACCTCCACCGCGACGGCCGCATCATCGACACCAAGGAAACCAAGTCCGTCAGCGGCTGCAACCCCGTGTGGAACACGCCCTTCCTCTTCAACATCCCTGCCGGGGACATCCAGCAGGAGGAGCTGGCCTTGGAGTTCATTGTCATGCAGGTGAGGTGACCACGGCTGAGGAGGTGACCTGGATCACCCGTGCTCCGGCACCCAGCGGGCTCAGCTCCCACGGGAGCCAATTCTCGCTGCTCATGGGCGGTCTCTGGGGTGGCACGGCGAGAAGGGAAGACCACCAGCCGTGTCCCCTTGCCCTGTGCTGCCCCAGGCTCGGCTCCACACCCGCGGCTCCGTGCTGGGCTGTGTCCAGGTGGGGCCAGGTGCCCCTGGGGCCGGGATGCCGCACTGGAGGGACATGTGCAGCCGGGCACCGCTGGAGTCGGAGCGCTGGCACCGCGTCCAGCCCGCACCTTGATCCTGCCCCACGGGCAGGGCTGGCGAGGACTCGGGAGAGAGCCAAGGGGGGCTCCGAGCTGTGCAGAGGGGAGGTGGCACCCACACACCGTCGGGGGAGAAGTCCAGGCTCCATCTCTGGGGCTGAAGATCGCTGGTGGTCAGCACAAGCCCATCCTGAACGGCTCCGGAGGCCATCCAAGGTGACCTCAGCCTCGGGGGAGAGAAGAGGAGCTTTGTCTGCTCCATTCCTGCACCTGGAATCTCGGCTGGGGAGGAGCCGGGGGGCAAACAATCGCCCAGCTGGGATCACTGTGGCCACCACAGTGGTGGCATCTCCTGCCCTTTCCACCCCACCTGAGTGGAGCCGCAAGGACACGACAATGTCACCCGGTGATAAAGGTGTCCGTCGGCATTTTTAATTGATTGCTGGCCCTAATGAGTGTGTGATAAATAAATAGAGGAATGATCACCCAATGAGTGTATGGAGCTCTCTCTGCTGTCCATGGGCCACCACAATGAAGGCCAGGGGAGGGTCACCACGGGGAGGAAGGCAGCGGCGAGGGCTGTCACTGTAGGGTCATCATGGTGAAGGTCATCATGGTGAGGATGACCACGGCAAGGAAGGCACTGTGGTGAGGAAGGCCAGCAGTGAGATAAGCCGTGATGAGGAAGACCACAGTGAGGCAGATGAAGAAAAGAGCACGCTGAGGGAGAGGCTGGCCATGGTGAAGGCAGACTCTGGTGAGGAAGGTCATTGTGAGGAAGGCCATGGTGAGGAAGGCTATGTGGAAGGTGATAGTGGCCGCGGAGAGGAAGGCTATGGTGAGGATGGCCCTGACCACCACGGGGAGGGGGGTCAGAGCACGGGGAGGAAGCCGTGCTGAGGATGAGGATGGGCATGATGAGGAAGGACAGGAAGATGCGGAATGCGAGCACCCACAGCTCTATGAGTTCTCCCGCTCCTCCTAGTCCCGGTTTAACCCCAGCCCGTCCCTCTGGGGCGGGTTCAGCGCGGTCCTGCCCCCGCCTGTTCTGAGGCGGGTTTAACCCCGGTCAGTCGCTCTGAGGCGGGTTTAACCCCGGTCAGTCG
>JAGMWU010000062.1:168601-179115 GCA_018697195.1 Certhia americana
CCTGCAGGAACAGCCCCAGCAATGCAGTGCCTGCAGGAACAGCCCCAGCAATGCAATGCCTGCAGGAACAGCCCCAGAAATGCAGTGCCTGCAGGAATAACCCCAGGCCTGGCCCAGCAGTCACACCCACCCCATGCCCACAGCAGCCACACACCTGCCCCATGCCCTGGCCACGCCCTGCCCTGTGTCCCTGCCTGTTGGGGAAGATGAAACAAGAAAGCTTTATAAATATGATTGTCTGGCAAAAGACTCTGAGAATACAGAAACTGCAAGTGAGATTGAAATGAAAGTAAGTTCTGACATACTAAGCTTTAGTTACTAATAACTAGAAAACAAGGGTATGGCTGGCTAAAGGTAATCCCCTTTTGATTACACAGTACCCTCTGCTTGCAGACAGGTCCCAGGGTCAGAGCAGACCCTGCTAGCCTGGCAGAAAGGGTCCAAAGAATAGTTTTTAGGGTTTAAAATGTAACACAGTATGGTAATGTAAGCATTCTTATAAGCTGTATGTAAATGCTATAGGATTTGTATCCTGTACTAGATTGGTTAGTGAGAATTAAAATATTCAGCACAGGAGAAGATTTATTGTATTGTAACGAGAACTTCACTCTCTTACTTACTCTTACTTGCTTATCCTCTTCCTCTTTCTCTCACTCCCTCTCTTGGGAGCTTGGCTCTCTTTGGGGCCTGCTCTGAGCTGTGGCTGGCAGCTCCAAGCAGGGCCCCTGCACCCACAGCCTTTGCAATAAGGGGTGGTTTATTTGCAATAAACCCCAAGTTCCAAGCCCTGGCTTCAGAGATGTTTTGTCTGCGTGCGTCCCGACCGTCCTACCCCCCTCACTCCTCCACCTGCCCCAGCCCTGCTGCCATTCCCAGCTCTGCCACTGCTTCTCGTTTTTCCAGGCTCCAGGAAGATCTGGAATGATCCCCCAGGTCAGGACCTCTCTCAGCATCAGCTGCTGACCCCAAAACAGGAGGAGCTCCCAAATTCTGCTTTTGCTCCACCCGAACCACCCACAAAGCTCCCTCAAAGATTTTAGAACTCTCCAAACAAGAAGGACAAACCAGACAATCTAACCCAAATCTTCTCTGTTCCTGAGGTGACATTTTTGGGGTTTTTTTGGGGGGGGGGGTTAGGGTTAGGATTAAAAGTATGAGAGGTAGAAATTTTTTTTTTATTTTTTAGATGTTTATTATTTTTTATTTATGCTATGGTTTTATTGACCTTGAGTGTTTTTATATATTAAGTTAATAGAGTAGAAATGGTGTTTAGAGTTCTGCTTTGAAGGTCTTTTGAAGTTTAAACTACTTAATTATGAGACGTTAATTTATTTTTAATTTAATAATTAACTATTTATGTTTTGTACTGCAGATTTTTTAAACTAATTATATAAAATTATTTCAACTTGTAAAGAAGGAGGAGAGGAACTATTAACTTATGTTTTAAGCTTTTTATTTTGTTACATACATATTACTGTATTTTGAAATCTTTGATTTTTCACTCCGTGATGCAATACACTTATTTAATGACACATTTCTCATGTCAGTGTTGTTATTTTCATTTTGGAAGGGTTTTTTCCCATGGCCTCAGGTTAAATGCAGTGTCTTTTTGAGGCTCACTCTTTGCCAGCACAGAAAGGAAAATTGCATTTACTGGCAGGCAGAGAGGAACTGGCATTTAGCACACCAGCCTGGCCTAATTGCTCCCTCTCAGGAGCAGGCTGGAATGCCAGGAGAACTTCCCTTCCTCACCCTCCAACCAGTCAGACTGGCTCATCAAAAGCAAGCCCAGGGAGTTAAATAAACTCTGGCAGAGAGCAAAACCCACAAACAATAAAAGCACTGCCCCAAAACTGAAGCCTTGCCAACTTTAATTATGTTTGGGTTGGACAGGGCATCTTTATTGTTTGCTAATGAAGGTAATAAAATAAATTAGCCCAGGCCTTTTAATATTAAATAAATGTATTTTACAGCTGCCTGGGAGAGAAAAAAAAAACAAAAACAAAAAAAGCCAAAGCCAAACCACCCAACCCACAGATACAGACTGAGCAGTTTTGTGACACTGGGTGGATAAAAACATCCTATGCCAGCAGAGGGGCTGAGTTCACTCTCCAAAAGTTAAACACTTATGATTTTTTCCCCCAAACAAGCCCTGTGATGCTGCTGGGATATCCAAATGCTTCCCAAGCTTGCAGGGGCAGGGAAAAAGGAGAGGGTCGATGCCAGAGGAACTCAGCTGTTCCCCTAGCTATTTCAGCAAGCTCCCCAGTCCCAAAATAAACCCAGGCAATGGATCAAGTAGAACTGGACTCAGGCTCTTCTGCAGGCTGCCTTAACACCCTCAACTCTTCCCTCTGGCAGTGAGTAATTGCAGAAGCATTGCAGGAGTGTGACAGCCTGGCTGGTGTGGAGCTCTTGCAAGCAGGGACATTCCCTGCTGCCTCCTGCTGGTGGTGAAGATGGGACCAGCTGCCTGCAGACTCAGCAGAACACATTTCCTACCCCTCAAACAACACACAACGTTCAGGGCTGCTTTTGTTCACCATCTTCTAATTATGGCTGGCCTTGCAGTGTGAGCTTCTCCCAGCATTAGTGCACAATCCCCTCCAGCTGAGCAAAGAAACTGCCACAGGGACAAAGGGACCCTGCCCCCAGGCCCACTCTGTTTGCTCCAAAATGTTGTGCACTCTCCTCAAAGCAGCCCAGAACACTTCCCACTCCACTCAATATTCACTTCCAGCCATGGAAGAGCTAAAAGAGAAAAGTCAGTTAAGGACAGGGCACTCCAAAAGCCACGCTGGAGGCATCACCCTCCCAGAGCACAGCCAGCCTCGGGGCTGAGCTCCGACCCTGGCACAAAGCTCCTGTTTTCTGTCACCACCTCCTTACTGTGGAGAGAAAGGGTTGTTTGAAGAACAGACCCTCCTGCAAACTCCTCTGAGCTCTGACACTCCTGCACAGTGCTGGCTCTGCTGAAGGACCCAAAACACAGAGCTGTTCAAACACTGGAGTTTTAGCACCAACAGCAGGAACTGAGGCAGATCTGAGCCAACACACATCTCAATTCTCTGGAAGCAGAAAGAGGCGGCTCACACCTCAGGCAAGGATCAGCCTTCCCACGGAGGCAGTTTTTCCTAAACAGTTGCATTCCCCAGTAAATAAAGAGACAGATCAACAACAGCCAGCCCAGCCCAGTGAAGACTGATGGATTTAGGAGGGATTCACACTTGGAGTCCCAGGCATGGACTCAGCTCAGCCACAATCACTTGGTAAGCTCTATGAGCTCCAGGTTTTCACTTTTGGCTGGAAGAGATTCCCACTTCCTTCATTCCCCACTCGCTTCTAAAACACAGGGTTGTTTTAGAAGTGCTTAACTCAACAGCCTGGCTCCACAAAAGCAGCTCTCAGAAAAGCATCCCAGTGGACTGAAGTGTTTATCCTACACACACCGAGTTATTTCAGTCAGCAATTAAACCCCAGGCTGGCAGTCCTGCAGACGAGGCTTTAGGGGAACTCAAAAGACTGACTCAAAACTGACATCAGCAGTTTGGTTTTCCCTATGCACCATCCTGGTTATTCCCTAACTCCATGGCATAAAAAAGCAGGCAGGGATCCAGAGACAGGGATCCCACAGTGCCAAGAGCTGGATATGAACTCCCTGCCAATCTCCAGCATCACTTTTGTGCTGCTGCAGCAGACAGAGAATCACTGTCTCAGTCAGGGCTCTATTAACACAATCATCTCTCAGATTGGCCCAGGCAAAAAAAAAAAAAAAGAAAAAAAGAAAAAAAAAAAACCAACAGGAGAAAGAAGTGCTTTGTCATAACTAGGAAGTGCTTTTTGCAAAGAGAGCTTCCCTTAGGAAACCAGAAAAAACTCAGCAGGGAAAATGCTGCCACAGACACTTTCAAAAATCAAGGCTTTGGAGCTCTTGGCACTCCTTGCACTGAGAGGCAGGCTGCCTACAGCTCAGCATCCTCCTTCCAGCTGCTAAACAAAGGGATTGGGAGTGCAGCAAACAGGCCTGAGTTGCACCCCTGAATTTACTCACTGCTGCCCAGTGCATGGCAGTTTTCCCCTCAGGAATTCTGGTGCTAGAATCCCTATCAGCCATCCTGCTCAGACTGGCTGCCAACAGTGGCTTAGCTTTTGTTTCAGACTAGACATCCACAGAGGCCTTGTCTCCTCTCAAACAAGCCAGCTGGAAGATGGATTGACAAGTGGGAAATTTGAACAAAACCCCACAAGATAGACAGGAAAGCACACAGAAAATGAAGAGGTGCTTATTCACGCAGCACATGGGTAACTAGTGTGGTTCCTTCCACAGAGAGATTGGAGAGATTTCAAAAAGCAAGAGGTCAAATTAAGCAGGAAAAAAAAAAAAAAGCAAGCCATTAATCCTGAACTCTCACTGCTGCCTCAGGAAGTCTTAGAATCATGGAAGACAAAGCAGTGGGGGAAAGTCTCCCTGCACGTTCCTTTCACTTCTCCTCGAGGCTCCCTGCAAACACAGCCCTGAGCTGCTACAACCCTCTGTGTTTCCCTCTCACCCCAGAGCAGAATGGGACAACAGGAAGAGGAATGACAGAAATGGAGAAGTAGGACACTGTTGTAACACCAGAACCATTAAAAAAACCGACTCCTCAAAACTGCAAAGCAGCAGATCATTACAAATCCATCAGCTTCCTCCCCTCGGGCGTTTCACACCCCAGATGGAATTGCCAGGCAGAGGACGAATGACAGCCCAAGGAGCTGCTCTCACTTCTGCTCAGGCCACCAGAATATCAGTTGGTTTGAGTCCCTGAAGAGCTGAAGAAGAGCTGACATCTGATTTTAATCTGATGTGGAAATGAAACGTTCCTGGAATGCCAAGTTTTTTTCTCTCCTACATTTTACAAGTGCTTAAAACCAAAGGCAAGACGTCCCAAGGAGACTAAAGTTACTTGGAATTTGGAGCCGATGTGCCTTAAGTCCTTTTAATGTCAACTACATTTAAAGCCACGCAGGAATGGAGAACTACAACCCAAAGAGTGCCAGAAGCACAGGAAACCTCCTGGAACCACGAAAGCACAAACCCTGAGCTCATCCCGGAGTCCCTGCGGGCTCACCAGGCTACTGAAATCAAAGCAAGGATTCAAACACCTCTTCCTCAGTTCCCAACCATCAGCTGGAGCAACACTTACCTCTCTGAGTATTTCTCTCAGAAAACACTGCAAAGAAAGGCTGTGTGTGGACACACAAACCCAACCTCACGTGCTTGGAGCACATCAAGCCGACCCCTGGCAGCAAAACCGTGTGTGCCCCCAGAAGCAGCAGTTTGGGTCCTTATCAGGAAGGGAGAGGGGGCGTACCCGTGCAGAATTCCTTGTTGGGGTTCTGGGGTACCACGATCCTCCTGTAGACGATGGGCTCCGACTCCAGGATGTTCTCGTCGTGCCGGTAGCGGGCGGGTTTCTCACTGGGGGTGCCCCGGGAGCGGGTGCCGCTCCTCTTCTCGTAGGTCTCGATCTCTTCAAACACAGCTGCCTTGTCAAAAAGGGCCAGGTTGCCCTCGAAATCGAAATCAGTGTCTGGGATCTCGTCGATGTCGTCCCCAAAGCACTCGTCGTCCTTGCTCTTCATCTGCCCATTCTTTAGGCCGCTCTTCTTCGGGGTCACCTGGTTGGGGTGGCGGCTGCTGGACGACCCTAAGCCAAAAAAACAAGCGAGTTGGGAGTGTGTCCTAAAAGGGAAAAAGGCACTCTCTCAGCACATTCTGGGGGAGAGGGGAGCTCCTGCTTCCAGTCCCCCCCCAGTTGCCATGGAGCACACCCTGGCATCACTCACACTCAGCTAAGCCAGCAGAAAAGAGAACAGCATCAGCCAAGAGACTTCCAGGGACTTCCCCCAGCCAGGTCAGAAAGACAGGCCGGCCCACAGTAGCTGAAGAGGTGTTTCTCCAGGTTTTATTTAATCCCAGTGGGACACCAGTGGCAACGTTATCAGCTGTGACCTAGGAGCTCTCCTCCTGTCCACATTCAGGCAGGTGTGTGACCCAAGCCCTTCTATGGAATTCCCCTTAAAGTCCAGAAACTGCTGTAGATGTTTTCTTCCGCATCAATGATCTTTAAGGGAGAACTTCAAACCCTGAATATAAAGGATTTTTTCCTCATCCTCGATGTAATTTCTGTGATATGACACACAGTCCATTGTTTCATTCCTGTTTCCCTCTCCTCCTTACCCGTTACCTTGTATTTTGGAATACACTTCTTCCCAAACACAAGCCATGAGGAAAGCCCAAATTCTCTGGAGGGAGACTGATGAAAGTCTCCTGCTTAAGGCTAGAGATTAAGAACTGATGCAAATGTACAATTAGGAGGTCAACATATCCTTTGGTTGCTTATTTCTTCCTTTGTTCTTCAGGCCCAGCCAATATTATTCTGTTTGTCATTGCCATTGTTACATTTGCTATTAGTAGAAAATATTTCAGGCCAAGTCCTGCAGTTACAGGAATCACCTACAGTGTCCAACAGATGGAGCAAAGCTATCAAGCCAGACTGCTTGCTCTACTAAACCATTTCCTTTTGTTCAAGATGATCCTCTTTGTGAGGGATTTATACAAATGAGTTTGAGAAAATGAGTTTGCACAGAAACAAAGAATTTCAATCTATCCAAGGAGACTTGCAGACATCCCAAATGATCTGCAACAGGCACAAACTCCACCAGCACCCTTCAAGTCACCTGTCCCCTTACAAGTCCAGTTTCAGCACCTCTAACTCCTAACACACGGGGTTAAATAAATGTGACACTTGCTGGGGATGTATAACTGGTTTATTCCCAGTCAGATATGCATTGCCTCAGCAAGGATTTATTTCAGACAGCGTGGGGCTTGGCTTTTCTGGAGGACTGCTTAATGATTAGCTTGAAAGCTCTCCCAGTCCCCACAGCAAGATCCCAAATCTGCCAGGCTTTGCAGAACAACCATTCCCTGTCAAAGACAAAACCCCAAACACCCTTCTCAAATGAGAATGCATCTTTTTGTCTTGGAAGGACAGACAGCAGAATTCCAGCACCGTGGTGACAAACAGGATTTAGGAGAGAGGAAAAGGGTAAGGCTTCCCAGGAAGGAGAATTTCAGTAGGCACACTGCAACCACTCATTTACATGCACGGTTTTCAAAGCTTTTTAGTAACAACTTCCACTCTGTCCCAGATAAAGAGCTCCCAAACCAAAGGTGACACAAACAGGACTTGGTTAGGAACTGAACTGCCACTGCTGAGGGAATCACAGCCACAGCTGCTGCTCTGGAGGAGGAACATGAGGCATGCAAACACAACAGGCCCAAGTTCTCCCAGCACTCAGGAACAGCAGCTCAGAAGCCAAGGGACTCTCAGGGTTCAGGTGGGCAAGCTGGAGCCTGCACTCCCACAAGGGCAGAGCCTGCTCCTCGTTTCAGTGACAAGAGTTTGGCCAGCTCAGGCTGCTGCTGTCACACTCCTTGCCACACCCCTCTGCAAACGGCTCCACACTCCCCTCAGCTGCCCCAGTGTGTCCAGTGGGACAGGAGCAGCTGCTGGGAGCATGTGATGCTGATGGAATAAAGAGCTGCAGCAGAAAAGCTGGAGAACAATGGCTGCAAAGCTCCCTGCAGCCACAAAGAACAGGAGCCAGGAGCCCACCTCACCAAAACGTGGTGGGCAGCTGCCCAATCCACCCCGAGGGGTGCCAGCTCTGCAATGCTGCTGACCCACACAGCTCTGCCCTGACTGCCCTACCAGAGGTCACACAGAGCATGGCACAGGCCTCCAACAAGCTGGGAGCAAAGTTAGGAGCTGCTCCTCTTCAAGCATCGCCTTCCAGACAGGAAAAAAATGACAGCTGGTCCTGCTCAGGGAAAAGAAAAGAGCCAGAAAAAGGGCAAAGGCAGAAAAGCAAAGCCAGGCAGCAGAAAGGCAGCTCTCCTCTTCCAGCTGCTTTGGGATCAGTTTCCAGTGCCTCTGCCTTGCGTGACGAGAGCAGCTCCACTGCGAGCTGGCAGCCCTGTGCCACACAGAAAAGCACCTCCCTCCCAAGGGGAACAATCCTTTTTGCCAGGCTTTTTTTTCTTTTTGTTTCTAGGGAATAACAACCCTTTCATGTGCAGGACACAAGCAAACAAAGTCTGCAGGGAGCTGGCTGCCTTCCTGAGAGATCCCTGTGGGAGGCTCTGCTGCCAGCCCTGGCACAAGGAGCTGGTGCCAGCAGGGCAGTGCAGCCATTGTTGGGAAACCTGAGCTGGCGTTTGCTGTTTATTGATTCCTGTCACAGCACTGCTCCAAAGGGGAATTCTGGCCCTGACTTGGCACGCTAGAGGCCAACAAGAGGTCAACTTTCAGCTGCAGGACCCAAGTTCTGGGTGACATCTCAGCCCATTCTTCCCTGGACTCCAACAAAGCCAGGCTCTCAAAACTCACACATCACTCTCCCTGCTCTCCACAGATGCACATTTTACAGGGCAAGGCATCCCTTCTCCACCTGCTCTACTCCAAAATGACAATGCTGTATTCCAAGATAACAATCCACACCTAGGACCTCGCTCTCTCTGCCTCAAAGTCTGTGAAAGGGACCTGTTGTGCTCATGTAAACCTAACGTGAGTTGCTGGTGGGTTGAAGCACTATCTGCTCACCCCAAATCTACCAGACATCCTGGAAGGGGTGAAAATATCCCAGCTGTTGGAGGGGGAGAAAGACTTCCAGAGGTCTAGGAGTTTCTCCCAAAAACACAGCCTTACGTCTGTTTAACTGGCCTGGCCCACCCTGGTCGGTTTCTTTTCTAACTGCAAAAATGAAGTCATGGCTTCAACATACCGAGGCTCCAACAATTAAGTCATGGAAATATGCTGGAAAGACAGTGACATTTCAGGAATTGGATTATGAGGGTCTGAAAGGGAAGACAGCACAGGGGGCTTTGAGGAAAAAAGTGAACAAAGCCGAGTTTGGCCCAATTTTGAAGATTTTATCAAGAGAAATCAAAATAACGGGCATGTGGCTTTGGGATGCACCCTCATTAATTTGTATTTTTAACAACACAGCCAAAACCCACGGGTAATTATGTATGAGGTGATGTTGCAATAGGTTATGGGTATAGAAGCCTTAAATAGAAAAGCTTGGGGAGCTTTAAAAAGCAAGAGCTCAAATTAAGCAGGAAAAAAAAAAAAAAAAAAAAGCCATTAATCCTGAACTCTCACTGCTGCCTCAGGAAGTCTTAGAATCATGGAAGACAAAGCAGTGGGGGAAAGTCTCCCTGCACGTTCCTTTCACTTCTCCTCGAGGCTCCCTGCAAACACAGCCCTGAGCTGCTACAACCCTCTGTGTTTCCCTCTCAGCCCAGGATAATATTGCAGTTTGTTTGCAGCCCCTTTCAGAGGAAAAGGCTGGCAGTCTCCAAACAGGAAAGCCAGCAAAACAAGGAAAGCTTTGGAACTGGCATTAGACATTTTCTACATGGACAGAATCACAAAGATGGAAGAGACCTTCAAGATCATCGAGTCCAACCCATGCCCTAACACCTGAACTAGACCATGGCCACATCCAATCTTCTTTTAAACACAGCCAGGGATGTTTTATGCTCTCACCCATCCAGAGAGGACTGGCAGGAGTGTACAAGTTTGCCAGCAGCTGGAAGAATGTCTAGAAAATCTCTTTAACATGAATGAAATAAATGTAGGGACTACTTCAGACATGACTATAGAGACTAGCTTCCAACAACCTCCTGATCCTCTGTATTTAGTCTACCAGCTTTCCAGCCAGACTAAGAAAGGGATCCCTGAGCTATGAAACATTGCTAGATTTTTATCAAACTTCCTAATGCAGAACACCGGTGGTTAACTTCTGTTGGAAGAGTGCTGAAAGGAGGGGTTGAAACACAGTTTCCCAAAAGAAAAATAATGTCAATTTTAACGAAGAAACAAGTACTTCAACTCCCTAATCCAGTAACTAGCAAATGATTAAAGATGAATACGGGATATTTAGCATCATAAAACAAGCTATAAAATTGATACAAAATACGGGGATGACTCCACCACCTCCCCAGGCAAACGAATCCAATACTTTATCACTCTTTCAATAAAAAACTTTTTCCTAACATCCAACCTAAATTTAAGACTCTGTGCTCTCGTTCTGGCAACTATTGCCTGGAAAAAGAGACCAAGCCCCACCTGACTACAACCAGCTTTCAGGTGGGGTCAGAAATAAATTCAATTTCAGAATAACCCACAGGAAGTTTCCAGCAAAGCTTGGTTGTCTTGGGCTGCAGTGCCAGCTGTCCCCAGCAGTGTGGATTCTGTCCCAGCTGTTGGAACTTTCCCTCTGTTCATGGCCCAGCTGGTAAAATCAGCTGGGGCACTTTGCTTTAGCTCTGCCAGGACCCATCCTCTGTCCAGAGAGATGTTTTCAACTAATGGGCCAGTTTGAGTGTCACTGATAAAATTCCATCAGCCACTGGGAGATGCATTCCTACCTGGATAAAAACCTGGCATTGGGAACACCAAGCATTC
>JAGMWU010000062.1:184251-216266 GCA_018697195.1 Certhia americana
GAGTGACAAACCTGTGTGACACACCTGAGTGACACACCTGAGTGACATATCTGTGTGACACACCTGAGTGACACACCTGAGTGACATATCTGTGTGACACACCTGTGTGACAAACCTGAGTGACATATCTGTGTGACACACCTGAGTGACACACCTCTGTGACACACCTGAGTGACATATCTGTGTGACACACCTGAGTGACAAACCTGAGTGACATATCTGTGTAACACACCTGAGTAACAAACCTCTGTGACACACCTGTGTGACATATCTGTGTGACATATCTGTGTGACACCTGTGTGACAAACCTGTGTGACACACCTGAGTGACAAACCTCTGTGACACATCTGTGTGACACACCTGTGTGACAAACCTGTGTGACAAACCTGTGTGACACACCTGAGTGACAAACCTGTGTGACAAACCTGTGTCACATATCTGTGTGACAAACCTGTGCGACATATCTGTGTGACATATCTGTGTGACACACCTGTGTGACAAACCTGAGTGACAAACCTGTGTGACAAACCTGTGTGACACACCTGTGTGACAAACCTGAGTGACACACCTGAGTGACACACCTGTGTGACATCCCTATGTGATATCTGTGTCACACGTATGTCACACCGCCGTGTCACACACCTGTGTCACATCCCTCCCTCCGTCCCTCCCTCTCCGTCCCCCCATCTCAAGGCCGCTCTGCTCCACTCCAGTGTTCCCAGTAACTCCGTGCTGTGGCCGAACTGGGTGCCCTGTGGGGCTGAGCGCTGCCGGGACCCCCTGAGGGGTGAACAGGCCCCCACTTCCCACAGAGTCCCTCGTTATTTCCATGGCAATTTAACCTTCGGTGCCTGTTTTGGGGTTTTTTTTGAGGGAAGTTGTGCAAAGCTCCAGATTTAAGGTTGCTCTGAGCTAGGGATGGACCATCCCTGCCCTGGCTGTCTCCCTGGTTTTGACCTCTTGATTCTGTTTTTTCAGGGACAGAAAGCTACTCCCGATTTTTAGTGATCCAGAGCCTGGCGTCACCCTCCTGCCTATCCCAGCTGAGACTACACAGGAGAAGGACCAGAATCAGCTCCTTTTGGGATGAAGAACTTCCCCCAACACCACTGGAGTCACAGCCCACCCATTTCCCACCAGAAAAACCCCGATCCAACACACTAACTCAGATTTTTAAGGATGATAGAGAGGTGTAAGGTGTTCCACCCCCCCCCCCCCCCCCCCGCCAAAAAAAAAATCATTTTGCAGTGGAATAAGATCAGAAGAAGCTTAAGAAATGTTCACATAGGAATTTATTGGGTTAGAAATACGGTGTGGTTTCCATCCCTGCACATGGCTGCTTTCCTAACAGGCACAAAAACCCAGGAATTGCTGCTCCGTTTGCCAGGAGGCTTCACCTCCCCCCTGGCTGAGGCTGAACGCAGCACAAGGCACCTCCTGCAATCCTGAAACCCTTGCTCCTTAACCTGGACAGAGAAATCTATTGCTTGAAAAAGAAAAAACAAAAAACCCTGATATCGAAGGCAACAGCAAATACAGAGCGAGTCTGAAAGCCAGGAGGGTCCTGCTGTCCCCTGTCCCTTTTTCCCAGCCCTTCAAGATTTTCTGTGAGGCTCCATGGTAGGCGTTGATTTAAAATCTCCATTTGTCAGGGGCACTGCTGGGGGATTTTTTTCTTTTTTTTTTAAATTTTTTTTTTCAGGAATTCTCTCCATGAGTTTCCAGTCAAAGAATTGAGGGGGTGGGTGCACCCAGGATGGGTGCCCTCGAGGTGGGCACTGCTGCAGCCTCCAGAGACTTTCTGAAACAGCGGGAAGCCCCCATCCCCAGTGACACCAGGAGGCAGAAAAGAGGATTGGAGGTGGAAAAGTGGATTTCTGCCCACGGGATACGGCTGGGCAGGATCCTCCCAGAGGAACAGGCAGGTTTAGTTATATTCAGACGGAGGGAGCTGCACAGGGCAGGTGGAGGACATCTCACCCTGGAGCATCCCCCTCCCCAGCACAGGCTCTCTGGGAGTATCCCAGTGGGAAGGGGGGATGGAGCTGGCTCCAGGGGCTGGGAGGAGCCCAGCTGCCGTTCCCAGGAGAGGCTCCAGCCTCCAGTGAAGCAGCACAGCTGTGCCTCCGAGCGTCCAGCTCCGGGGGCTGCTCCCTCCAGCGGCTCACTGAGAGCTTTTCCCGGGAAAGCGCTGCTGGATCTGGAAGGCCTCGCATTTCTTGTACTTCATGGTCAGTCCGTACTGGGGGGTGATGTCCACCTGCTCCCCTGGCCGCAGGCTGAACTGCAGCTGCTGCAGCAGCGAGGTGAGGAAGAGGAAGATCTCCCAGCGGCCAATGGCCTCCCCAATGCAGCGGCGCTTGCCCAGCCCGAAGGCCAGCACCTTCTCGCTCTCTGGCCGGCTCAGCTCCGTCCCCGCGGGCGTCAGGAACCGCTCAGGCCTGAAGGCTGAGGGCTCCTTCCAAAGGGTCCTGGGACACAGAGGGGACACTGCTGAGGGGGCGGTATGGTCCACAGGGGACGCAGCAGCTCGTCCAGTGCCACCTCCTGATGTGGGCAGGGACACCTTCCACTGCTCCAAGCCCCATCCAGCCTGGCCTTGGGCAGCCACAGCTGCTCTGGGCACCCGGTGCCAGGGCCTGCCCACCCTCACAGGGGAGATTTCTTCCCTGTGTCCCACCCAGCCCTGCCCTCTGGCAGAGGTAAGCCATTCCCAGTGTCCTGTCCCTCCATGCCTTATGTCCAGTCCCTCTCCAGCTCTCCTGGATCCCCTTCAGGCCCTGGAAGGAGCTCCAAGGTACGCCAAGATCCCGGCGCCAGAGCAGAGGGGTCCAGCCCTTGGGCACTATGACATTTCTGACCCCCTGGGGGTCACTGAGGTCAGTGGCCAAAGGCTCTCCTTGCAGAGAGTGTCCCCTGCTTTGTAGAGCTGTCTCACTCCACCATCCAAAACTGCCCTAGGCAAGCTCAGTCCCAGTTCTAAAATCCCAGCTCCATGTCAGACTCCATCAGCTCAGCCTGTTGAAACCTCTGTTCCAGGCTCGGGCTGTGTTTGGAGATGGATTTCATTCCATCCATTGAATTCCTGCAGCTTCAGCACTGGGATCAGCCAGCTGCCCTTCAAACAGGACAAATGGGGACTGAGGGATTTTCTCTCTTTGAATCCTCTCAGCAGAACTTCCCTGCCTGTCCCAGGAGGTGCCAGGTGGGATTTAACAGTGTCTCAGCCAAGAATTTCTGTTTGGATACATGGAATCCTCTCTGCCCTAAGGGCAGCATTCCCATTCCACGCCCATGCAGGAGCAGGAGGGATATCGGGATGGGGTATTTGGATACAAACATCTTGAGCTTTGATCCAAAATACCCCATCTGGGAACCCCTTCCTGTATCAAGCCTTACTCCCCGCTGGAAAGCAATGGAGGGTCAGGATGGGGCTCTGGTTTCCAGTCTCCCCCATCGTTCCCAGAGCTGATTATCAGCAACCACAACACGAGCTTAACAGAGCCACGTCACTACATTTTTCCCCCTTAGAAAGGGAACCGAGCAATTCCCATTGAGCACATCCAGAGCTGTCAGCTCGGATCACAGGATCTGCCTGGCAGCAGGATTCACCGATTCCTGATTATCCAGCAGCCTGAGCTTCCACACAAATCAGGTAATCCCTGGTGCTGGGGAGCTGCTGAACCAGGGGGCCAAGTCAAGCTGGACCAGCCCAATGCCCAGGAGAGCCACGGCTGGGCTCAGCCTCAAACCCACATCATTTTTGGTCCAATCTGCATTTTTATGTTTTGGCACAGGGATTGGCATGCTCTGAATGCCAAGAAAAGCCCCGGCAGCCTGGATAAGCAGGGAAGGGGATTTGGAATACTCACTCATCGTGGTTCACTTGCCACTGGTTGATGAACACGCAGGTGTCCTTGGGAATGTAGTAGCCATTCAGCACCGTTGCTTTCGTCGTGCTGAAGGGAGCACGGGTGGAAAGGGAAATTAGAGGGGACCCACAGCTCCTGGCAAGTCAAAGCCCAGCAAATCCTGCAGGGGTTTGACCTTCAAAGCCCTATTTCTGCCCTTAGGACTGGCACAATATTAGGATATTAGGAAATAGCCCAGATTTTACTCGTGAGGTTAAATAGTCATGGTTGCACTTTTCCTCCAGCAGAAAAATCCCGGTTTCATTTCGCAGCTCGTTCCAGACGAGTTGTGACGTGGTTCCTCCCAAGGCAGGAAGAAATTCAAACCCAGGGGCGTTCCGCCACCAAAAGTTTGTGGCGTGAAACCACCCTCAAAACAAAGGATGCGACCCCAGGAGGGCAACAAACCAGAATATTTCCCCCTCACAGGGATCAACTCTCTGCCAAAAAGGCACCTCCCAGAAATCTGCTCCAAAAAAACCCACGGATAAGGCGTCAGCTGTGCCAGCCCAGCCCATACCTGTGTGGGATGGTGAAGGGCAGGAAGGAGGAGTGCCTGAACATCTCCAGGATAAAGGCTTCCGTGTAGGGCAGCGTGCCCCGGTCTGACAGCCGCGGCCGCCGCTCCCGCCCGATGGTCCGGTCTGGGGTGGAGAGGGGGAGGAGGGTCAGGATCAGGGCTGAGCACAGAGTTTTGGCCCTGGTGGGAGCTGGTTCATGGACTCACCCAGCTCTTCCTGGATCTTCCTCTGGATGTCAGGATACAAGGCAAGGTACATGAGGCTCCAGGACAGGGCAGTTGCCACGGTGTCAAATCCTGGATGGGGCGTGGGAAAGGCATTTAGTTACCACCAGAGAACAGGGGAGTGGCTCTTTCAGATTCCACCACTCAGGATGTTTGTTCCCCCGTCAGCTGCCACCAAAAACCTCTGGTCGCTGCTCAGGAGGGCACCCAACAGCAGCTCCACACCACCCAAACGTGGCCAATGCACCCAGCAGCTCCATGTCCCCCACCCTGCCTCCAGCTTTGGGATTTGTCCCAAAGCCCAACTGGTGCCCTCAGGAACATTCCCACCTGCCCCAAAGAGGTCGTTGACGATGTGGATGATCTGCTCATTGGAGAGCTGGACGTGGGTGTCCTCCCCGGCGCTCTTCTCCTGGCAGTGCCCAATCAGCGAGTCCGTGATATCCCGGATGTGCTCCTGAAGAAGAGCCAGCGCCTCAGGGACTCCATGGACACACAGGGATGGGGAAACCTGCCCCAAATAGTGTTTGGGGGAGTGGGGGGGGGGGGGGGGGGGGGAAATAACTGCGGCTCAGAGGTCTCCAAGGGGCTTCACCGGGCAAGGCAGGGGGTCACTTGCACACATCTCCACGCACATCCAAGAGCACCCAAGCTCTTACCTTATCAAAGCTGCTGTAATGTTCCTGCACAATTTTCTGCACGAAGGCGTTGAAGCGCCTGTTGATGTCCTTGAAGAGCTCCATGGTGCGGCTGGGCAGGTACCGGAGCACGGGGATGAAGTCGGCGGGGTGGCCGCCCCCAGCCACCTCCCCAAATTCGTTGCCCAGGTTCACCAGGCTGAGCAGCTCCTGGTCCTCGTGCTCATAGCGCTTGCCGAAGCACATGGCGCAGATGACGTTGGCCACCGACACCACCAGGTACTGGTTAAGGTCAAACCTCTTCTCCTCCTCCATCAGCTGCAGGAACTTGGCGACCAGGTACTCGGCTTCCTTGGAGACGTGCTCCTCCAACAGGCAGCTGGAGGACGAGGTGGGGCTGGGGGCCACCGAGAAACTCTTCAGGGCGCTCTGGGCCAGCTTCCTGCGCGCCTTCCACACCTCCCCGGAGTCGGCGCTGAACGCCAGGCTCTGTCCGTTGGAGATGTAGTGGAAGCTGGGCAGGTCGGGACGCCCCATGAAGTCCTCTCCTTGCTTGACCAGGGCTTGCCTGATGGTGTCCAGCCCGCTGAGCACCAGCACGGGCCGTGTGCCGATGCGCACCTCCATCACGGCCCCGTAGCGCCGGCTCAGCCGCGTCAGCGCCAGGTGCGTGTCCCTGCGCAGCTCCAGCGCGTTCCCCACCAGGGGAAAGCCCCACGGGCCCGGCGGCCTCCGCAGCCCCTCGGGCACGGGCTGCTGCTGCAGCCGCTGCACCAGCAGGAACACCAGGCAGAACGCGGCGGCCACCAGCAGCACCTCGCTGGCCGACACCACGCCGGCGCTCCCCGCCAGCCCCATCACAGCCTTCAGCATCGTTGCCGGCACGGAGTGGCCCTGAAGGAGGCAAGCGGGGAGGGCGAAAGAGCCGGGATCAACGCGGGGCTCAGCGCTGCAGGTGTTGCTCCCGCTGGGACAGGGAGCGGCAGGCGGCCCTTAAGCAGCTCAGGGGACCGAGCTGCCCCCGCAGCTCTGGGGCTTCCCGGCGGCACAAACTGCAGACCTGGGAAGGCTCCAAACGCTCCCACCCGGCCCTTCAGGGGGACCTCAACCCGTCAGAGACTTTGTGACATCCCCTTCCCCGCAGCAGACCCTTTGAGGGGCGTGCACAGCCCTCGGGAATAAAGCAAAGACGCGTTAGGAGCCGGGGCTGCTCTCTAGGCTGAGGCTCTTGGAGCAGCGGCAGCGCAGGACGGGACAGGAGCTTCGCTCCTGATCCGCAGCTGCTGCACTTTAGGAAACCCCTGGCACTAAAAAGCCAGTTTTTTGCTAGCAGGGAGTGAGAGGAATAGGCTCCCCAACTTTTTCTCTACGTGCCAGCGAAGCACAGGTTCTCTCTTAACCACAGGACCTTTCTTCTCTCCTCAAAGTCTTTTCCAGAGCGCTCAGTTAGAGAGGAGCTGATCCTGACTCGAGGTCACCGAGCCACCACTCACCAGCAAGCAAAACACAGCAGTGCCAGGAATCGTCCCAAAGATCGATTTAAAAAATATGAAAAATATTAGAAATAGCCCTGTCTGCAGCAGGGCCAGCGGGATGGGTGCATCCCACTCCCACCTCTGTCAGAAACCATAGAATCATAGAGTCCCTCAGGGTGCAAGGGACTCTGAAGGGTCATCGACTCCAACGCCCAGCTCTTACGGGACGAAATCCTTCCGAAAGCCCCGAGCAGGGGTGGGAGGAGGTTGCCTGTCAAATCCTCCCTTCCCTTGGTTTTGGCAGGGTGCCACAGCCCCCCACAAGACACCCGCGGGCCGAGATTCCGGGGGGCTCTGGGGACCGTGCACCGCAGCGGTTGCAGCCCAGTTGGGACCCTCCCCAGCCCTCGGCAGCCGCAAGATACCGCGAAGGGAGCATCCCCCCCAGGACCCCCCAAAACCACCTTCCAACAGGTGGAGGGAGGATGCTGCTGAGGTCGGAAAGGGAGGACAGCCCCCAGCGGGGCTGTCCATCACACTGGGGAGCCGTGAGGGTGCTGCAAGTGCCCCCCTGCCCCCGTCCGTGGCGGTCCGGGCTCTCCGGTACTCACCTCGGCGGGAGCGGCGCGGAGCGGCGGGAGGGGCCCGATCCCGCGGCAGGTGCCCGATCCCGCGGCTCCTGCTTTATATGCATCGCCCCGCGCTCTGATTGGCCCGGCCGCCTCCCGTCACGTGACCCCCAACTCCCCAAGAACTCCACGGACCCCCCCCACACCCCCCCCATCCCCGCCCCCCCCTTCCCCGGGGCTCCCCCCACGCGCGGGGTGCGGGACCCCCGAGCATCCCCGGAGGGGAGGCTGCGGGGCGGGCGGGGGCAGGGCTGGGGAGGATGGGGGGGTTCCGATAGGTTCGTGGGGTGGGGTGGGGTGTCGGTGCCGCCCGTGGGTTCCAGCCCGGGGCGGGCATCGCGTGCGAAGAGGGCGGGATGTTTGGGCAAACCCGCACCGCCCCGGTCACTCCAGTCACGCTACCGGCAGGATCTTAAAGGCGCCGGTCCCGCGCCCCGCTGCTCCCCAGGACCCCCCCGGGGGCCGGACCGGCTGCTCCGCTCCCCCCCAGACCCAGAGGGTTCCGTACAGCCACGTCCGCACCCTCTCCCTGTGTCCGCAGTCCCGGGACATCCGCGGTGTCGGGAGCCGCGGGGACAGCGGGAGCATGGGAAAAGCGCCCCGGGCAGCGCGGTGCGGGTCGGAAGGGGGGGATTGGGCGATTCAGCCCCCGCGGGGCTCCGCGGACGCGCGGGGATGAGAGCGGACCACTTCAGCGGGGCTAAAGCCACCGCGCACCTTCGCGGGGGCTGTGCCCGTCCCGCTGCCGCCGCTGCGCCCGGCAGAGCGGAGCGGGGAACCACCGGCTCCGTGCGTGCCCACCCAGCTCGCCGTGCGGGACCACCCCACAGCTCCATAGGGTCCCGCTGGGGACGTGGGCGGCGGGGCAGCCCTGGGGGTCACGGCCCTGGCTGCCCCGGCCCGGTTAAAGATTGTCCAGGTTCGCGTGAGAAGCCGCCGTGCCCTCTGTCACCTCTGTCCCCTGGGGACAGGGCGACCCGAGGGGCGAGGTGGGGCTGCCATAGGGCAGAGGGGACAGCCGGAGGAAGGGGGGCACGTCGGGGGGACGTTGGGTGTCCGAGGGGGGGCTCAGGCAGAGTTGGCAGCCCCCAGCCCTGGTCCTCGCGTGGTGACAGGCCGGGTCCTGACCTTCAGGGAGGACAAGGGAGACCAGCCCGCTCCCAAAATCTGCCCCCTCCGCCCAAATCCAGCTGCCACGCGGTGGGAGGTAGGCCAGGGGGTCCCGCCCCGCCGGGGGGTCCCAGAGGTGGCGTTAGGGACATCGCGTGCGAAGGGGCTCCGGCCAGACCCGGGAGGGCCGCCCCGGTCACTCGCAGTCACGCTACGGGTGGGTGGGGGGGAAATGGTTTTTAAAGGACCAGGGCGGTGGCCTCCCGTCCAGGAGCCTGGCCCGGGGTCAAGGCGGCGCCGGAGCAGCTCAGGATCAGCTCCCCCCACGGCTGGCTGGGGGCTGGGGAGCTTGTGGGGGGTCCCCAGCACCGGGGACAACCGTCGGTGTCAACAGGGGTGCGTACCCTCTGCCGCAGGATGCCGCATCACCTGCGAGGGGACAGCAGTGCCCCTGTCATTTGTGTCCCGTCGACGGAACACGGCCGTCCCAGCCCTTTCCAGCCCGAGGAGAGGGAGAGAGGGGCGTGCAGAGCGGGACGGTCTCAGTCGTGCCACCTGAAATGTCCCCTCCTAGCGCCAGGCGACACCGAGCGCCGCGCCGCAGAGCTGCTGACCGCAAATGTCCCAAATGTGCCCCCGCGGCTCGGGGGACACTCGTCAGAGCGTCCACCAAGCCCGGCCGGGGATGTCTCTGGCAGCGAGGCACCTCGTACGACACCTCTGCGTGTCTGTGCCAGTGTCGCCGCGTCCCCGCACACCTGCACGAGCGTGTCCCCGCACGGACAGGGGATGCGCTCCGCGGTGCCAACACCGTCCGTGTCCCTGTCCCTCGCGTGCGGGCACATGCCACACACGCCGTGCCACGCGTGCCTGTGGGCACCGTCACCCTCCCGCTCCCGCCTGTCCCCGCACGCACAGCCTGGCACGGCCGCCCCCGCGGGACAGTGACCCTCGGAGGGGACAGCAAGACCCAGCAGGGGCAGGAGCCGGCGGCGTCTCCCGGCAGCTTCTGGGACCTGCAGGCTCGGCGGGGGGCGGCGGCCGGGGATGAGGGTGTTTTGAGGGTGTTTTGAGGGTGTTTTGAGGATGTTTTGGGGGGTGAGGCTGCCTGGCACGCAAGGCAGCAACTCTTAACGCTGTTCTCATCAGGAGGCACAGTGCCCTGGCAGGGCTTGGCAGCCGCCGGGGAGCCGGGGCGGGCTGGGGAGGGGCTGCACCCTGGGGAACCTCTCCGGAATTCTTCCCAGCTTCTCCTGAGCTTTGGGATGTGATGGATGAGGAGTGGGTGGGTTGAGCAGCAGCAGCACGAAGTCTGAAATCCTGTTGGGGGGCGTCGCTCAGCCGCCCCCAGCCTTAACCCGGCCCCGTGCAAGGGGTCCGTGTAGATGCGTTGGGATGGGAGGCGCTGGCAGGATCCAGCCCATCGGACAAGCCCTGCTCCTGCAGCCTGCGTCCCCAGAAGCGTTCCCAAGGGTCTTGCCGGGGCTGGGAGGGCTGCGGCACTCCTGGGAATTACCAGCAGGAATATTAGCAGCCGGCGTTTTGTAACTGTTCTTGCCAAACATTAATGAACGGCGTCATTGCTATTAACGAGCCCGATTAGACCAGATGTTGAAAGCCTTTATTAAATATTAGCTCAGCTTTTACCTGGGCCAAATTCCCACTGGAATTTTCAAAGATTGAAGGAAACTTCGGGCCAAACTCCCAAGCTCTGGCTTATTCCTGCTTATCCTAGCCGCGCCTCCCAAACTCCCCTGAATTTTGCCCTGCCTGGAGAAGCAGCCCCGCTGGCTCGAGCATTTCCCCGTCGGGTGTCACCCGGTGCTTTGGGCGGATGAGCTGCCCCAGCCTTGCCCCGTGCTGCCCCTTCACCTCTCCTATCTGCCGGGCTCACCTCTTCCCCTCTGCCCCGCCACTCCTCCTCCTCCTCCTCCTCCTCGCCGCCTGTTTGCCCCGGAGGAGCCGGGGGAAGCGAGCCAGCCGCCTTCTCACGCGAACCTGGCCAATCGTTAACCTGAGCCTGGCTCTGCCCCCGGCCTGGCCGATCCCGCCGCCACCGCTCCCGGCACAGGGGACCCACCGGATGATTCCTCAGGGATGGATGGGGAGGGCTGCCTCGCCCTGGGGATGCCTCGCCCGCAAATGCGTCCCCTCGCTGCCAGCCCGCAGCTCCCAGCACCTCCAGAGTGGCCATGGACGTGACAGCCCTCTCTGGCTTCTGGGAACAGTCTGGCCAGCCCAGGAAACTTTTTTAAGGAAATGCTGCATCCACATTCCATAGGCAGGTGATGCTGACAGCATGTCCTACATCCCCCCACGAGGCGGGGCTTAGGGACGCCCTTGTTCCTGCCTGTCCTAGGGACCCCCTTCTGCCACCCCACAGCAGGCTTCAGGGCCCTGGCCAGGAGGAGAAATCACCATTCATGCCCCAGAGCCTGTTGGAGGGGAGAAAGGCTCTTCCCTGGCTTCTTGCCAGGCTCCAGCCAGGCTCTGCCCCGTTTGTTAATGGGTAGCTATTTCCAAGGGCTTTGCAGCGGGAGATAAATACCCAGCGGGGCAGTGAGGGAAGAGTTTAGAGAGCCGTGGACTTCCAGGTGACAGGAGAAGGACTAGGCAGAGGAGAACGAGGTGACAGGAAAAGAAGGTTGAGGAGACAGAGGAGGATTTCCAGCCTGCTCCCAGTGCCAATCTCTGCTGGGAGCCCTGGGCAGTAAAACCAGCCCAAGGACTTGCAGGTAGGGACAGCCTGTGTGTTATGGGGGGAGGTTGAACATGGATATAGGACCAGGAAGGTCATGTTTGGGTGGCCCTGCTCACCCAGTGAGCTGTTTGTGAGCCCTGTGTCATCCCTGTTCCCCAAGTCCCCCGATATTGTGGCTACAAGGTTCATCCTCACGGCCGTAACTCCTGATGGATTTGGTAATCCTGGCACCACATTCACAGAGGAGCTGCTGTCCCTCTCCTCCTGCTTCCCTGAGATGCCCCGAGCTGCACTTTTTCAAGCCTTATTTTACAAGACTATCTTCCCTGGGCAGGAGCCATAGCTGTGCCATTGGGTGTTTGGGTTTTCTGCGAAGAAAGGGGTGTCACTGAAGGCTCAGGCAGTTGATGACCCCCTGAAGGGCTGGGTGGGAGCGTCTGGAGCCTTCCCAGGTCTGCAGTTTGTGCCGCCGGGAAGCCCCAGAGCTGCGGGGGCAGCTCGGTCCCCTGAGCTGCTTAAGGGCCGCCTGCCGCTCCCTGTCCCAGCGGGAGCAACACCTGCAGCGCTGAGCCCCGCGTTGATCCCGGCTCTTTCGCCCTCCCCGCTTGCCTCCTTCAGGGCCACTCCGTGCCGGCAACGATGCTGAAGGCTGTGATGGGGCTGGCGGGGAGCGCCGGCGTGGTGTCGGCCAGCGAGGTGCTGCTGGTGGCCGCCGCGTTCTGCCTGGTGTTCCTGCTGGTGCAGCGGCTGCAGCAGCAGCCCGTGCCCGAGGGGCTGCGGAGGCCGCCGGGCCCGTGGGGCTTTCCCCTGGTGGGGAACGCGCTGGAGCTGCGCAGGGACACGCACCTGGCGCTGACGCGGCTGAGCCGGCGCTACGGGGCCGTGATGGAGGTGCGCATCGGCACACGGCCCGTGCTGGTGCTCAGCGGGCTGGACACCATCAGGCAAGCCCTGGTCAAGCAAGGAGAGGACTTCATGGGGCGCCCCGACCTCTACAGCTTCCGCTTCGTTGCGGACGGACAGAGCCTGACGTTCAGCGCCGACTCCGGGGAGGTGTGGAAGGCGCGCAGGAAGCTGGCCCAGAGCGCCCTGAAGAGTTTCTCGGTGGCCCCCAGCCCCACCTCATCCTCCAGCTGCCTGCTGGAGGAGCACGTCTCCAAGGAAGCCGAGTACCTGGTCGCCAAGTTCCTGCAGCTGATGGAGGAGGAGAAGAAGTTCGAGCCCTACCGGTACCTGGTGGTGTCGGTGGCCAACGTCATCTGTGCCATGTGCTTCGGCAAGCGCTACGAGCACGAGGACCAGGAGCTGCTCAGACTGGTGAATTCATCTGAGGAGTTCACGGATGTAGCTGCTGCTGGCAACCTCGCCGACTTCATCCCCGTGCTCCAGTACCTGCCCAGCCGCAGCATGAAATTGTTCATCAACTTCAACAGGTACTTCCTCAGCTTCCTGCAGAGGAGGGTCAAGGAGCACTATGAGACCTACGACGAGGTAGGAGCTTGCAGAACCCTCACCTGCTCTCCCCCACCCTCTCATCAAGCAGCAGTGGCCGTTGCCTTTCCCCAAAGCTCCTTCTCACAGAATCAGAGAATATTATAGAATCATGGAGTATCCTGAGTTGGCTCACACAGGGATCATGCAGTCCAGCTCACAGCCCTGCACACACACCCCAACAATCCCACCTTGTGCATCCCTGAGAGCGTTGTCCAAATCCTCCTGGAGCTCTGGCAGCAGTAGGGCCATGCCTGTTCCCTGGGGAGCCTGGGCAGAGCCCCAGCCTTCCCTCGGAGGGGAGAATCTTTTCCTGATGTCCCATCTGAACCTCCCCAGACTCAACTTCCAGAGCCTCCCAGTGTCTCCTCCATTCCCTGCGTGATGTGGATGGTCTGGTGGTTGAACATCTGCTCTGGGCCCAGGTTCCTCAGAGAACCCTCTCCTTGTTTCCATAGGGACCATGGCAGCTGAGGGATGATGCACCCCAGGGCTCCCCCAGCACTGGGTGGGGCTGCGCAGGAGCACCCACCCCTCTGCCAGCCCTGCTCCATGACCTTGTCTCCTCTCCCTCCCAGAACAACATCCGGGACATCACAGACTCCCTCATTGAGCAGTGCCTGGACAAAAATCTGGGAACAAACACAGCCACGCAGATCCCCAAGGAGAAGATTGTCAACCTCGTGAACGACCTCTTTGGAGCAGGTATCCTCTCCCACCTTTCCTCAGCTGTGACAGATGCTTTCAGATTTTCTCCAGCTCCTCCTGTCTGACCCTTCCTTGTCCAGCACCAGGGAGCTCCTTTGGGTCCAAGCACTCATTGTCCTGCTCTCTGGACCTTCCAGGGATACTTCTAGAGACCAGTCTAGGATATCAGCTCTGGAAAAGGGAAGGGCATGGGCTATAGCTCAGCCAAGCCTCACAAGCCAGGTGGCTTTTCCTGGCTGAGGGAGATGTCTGTGGGCTGATTCATCTTTCTGTGGAAATTCTCTCTAGTCCCAGAGAAGTTGTATAAACCTGACACAACTCAGGAGCGGGACAGGTTGAGAGAGCAGGATATTTCAGCAAAGTTAATTACGGCAGAATGAAGCTCCAAGCCTTACTGCATGTCCAGGATGTCCTCTGCCTCCTCAGCCATGCCAGACTGCCCACGTGATGGTCAGCCCGCAGGCCAGGATGGATTTGGTGCTGAGCTCACCAAACCCATCCTCTTCGCCCAGGCTTCGACACCGTCACCACAGCCCTGTCCTGGAGCCTCATGTACCTTGTGACGTACCCCGACATCCAGAGGAAGATCCAGGAAGAGCTGGGTGAGTCCATGAACCAGCTCCCACCAGGGCCAAAACTCTGTGCTCAGCCCTGATCCTGACCCTCCTCCCCCTCTCCACCCCAGACCGGACCATCGGGCGGGAGCGGCGGCCGCGGCTGTCAGACCGGGGCACGCTGCCCTACACGGAAGCCTTTATCCTGGAGATGTTCAGGCACTCCTCCTTCCTGCCCTTCACCATCCCACACAGGTATGGGCTGGGCTGGCACAGCTGCTCCAGGGACAAGGCAGTCTCCAGGCACTGTGTTAGGGTTCGTGGAGGACACAGCTACCTCTGTAGAGCCACCCCTCTGGGTCACACCCTCCAGGAGCAGCCTGATGGGCCCCTGAGGACGCAGAAGAACCTTTGGGCATGCCCAACTCTCCATCTTCTCTCTCCCCAGCACGACCAGGGACACGGTGTTGAACGGCTACTACATCCCAAAGGGTCGCTGCGTGTTTGTCAACCAGTGGCAAGTGAATCATGATGAGTGAGTACCTTGTGAAGCACAAACCCTCCTCTGGTGGCAAACAGGTCTCCCCCGCAGTGACAAACATGTTCCCTCCTGTAGTGACAAACAGGACCTCTCCTGTGGTGGCAAACGATCAGGGATGCTCTTCCTGACAGTTCCCACCTTCCAGTGTCCCCCCCCCCCCAACACCCATGGCCAGGAGAAACCATTTCAACACCTGATGTTCTCCCTTCCAGGAAGCTTTGGAAGGACCCAGAAACTTTCAACCCCGAGCGTTTCCTCAGTGCTGACGGGACCAAAGTGAACAAAGAGGACGGGGAGAAGGTGCTGGTGTTTGGCCTGGGGAAGAGGAGGTGCATTGGGGAGAACATTGCCAGGTGGCAGGTGTTCCTCTTCCTGGCCACACTGCTCCAGCAGCTGGAGTTCAGCGTCTGCCAGGGCAGCAGGGTGGACATGACCCCACTCTACGGGTTGTCCCTGAAGCACAAGAGGTGTGAGCACTTCCAGGCCAGGCAGCGCCTCCCCACAAAGGGCAGGAGCTGAGCTGGCATCTCCAGGGTGTCCTTGCAGCAGAGCTGGGTCTGGAACAGCTTTGGAGGGTGATAAAGTGAAACCGTCAGGGCTCTTGTTTTATCTGCTTCGTTTTGTAGCAATTGTTGCCTGTTTTGTTTCCTGGTGTTTCCACTGTTGGGTATTCCATTAAATGTTGGCTATTCCACCACATCCATTCTTGGACTGTGTCCCTTTCAGAATCACTCTCTGATAGATGCAGGACAGCCAACCCCCATACCATAACCCCACAGCCCCCATTGGAGTTTCGGAATTACTGGATTACACAATTGTTTAGGTTGAAAAAAGCTTTAATATCATCAAGCCCAGCAGTGCCAAGGCCACCCCTATTCCGTGTCTCCACATCCCCCAGGGACGGTGACTCCACCAGTGACTGCCTTTACAGGGATGAAATTTTCCCAATATCCAAACCTCCCCTGGTGCAACTTGAGCCTTCATCTGCCTCCTTCTCCATGGTCCATGGTGGCCCTGAAGGACACAGGGAGGACACAAGGGAGGGAGGACACAAAAGAGGACACAAGGGAGGGAGGACACGAGGGACACAAAGGACACAAAGAAGGACACGAGGGAGCACACAAGGGAGGACGGACATTTTCAGCCCTGGCTGCTGAGAAATCCAAGCTGCTGCTGTTCTGGGCTGGAACAAAGGTATTTTCATGGCAGGAAGAGAATGAGACCCAGGAACTGCTCCAGCTCAAACCCAAGAGTTTAGATTGGCAGAGCCAGATGCCTCCCTTTCCCCAGCTGGCATGGAAAGCCACCCCAACCAAGCCCACCGCCTGGCAGTGACGACACGGGGACACTCACAACCCCCAGTGAAGCACACGCTGCTCCTGCCCCCACTCCCAGGGGAGGATTCTGCCCCCACAGCCCCAGACCCCAGAGCAGTGGGGCTGCAGCCAGAGCTCCTGCCATGTGTCCAAATGCCAATCACTCATCAGGCATTACACAAAAGCTTCCCAGAAGAAGCAGAGATGAAAGCGTGGTGGGGAAGAGAATGGGGAAGCTGATTTCCCAAGACTTCGGGGAGATCCTGGCATGTCTGGACCGGCTAAAGCAGCCTGGGGGAAAAGGAGTGACTGTGTGTCCAGGCCCTGCCTGGTCTCCATCATCCAAGGCGATGCAGCCTCAGAGCCACCCGAATTCTTTAAGCCAGCACAAGCAGCTGTTGGTGTCACACCAGCTGTGTCCTCCCCGCTTAACGTCACAATCCCAATATCACAGGAAGAGCACTGGAGGGGAAGGTCCAAACCTGCTGCAGGCTACCAGAGGCCTTGGGAAAAACATGAAAGGATGCTTTAGGACAACCCACGAGGTTCACCAGCCAAATGACAGTTCCACCAACCACGACAGGGACGTAGGTCCATGCACCAGAGTCCCAAACCCACCTCTCACCAGGGACAGATCAATGCTACAGAGTCCCAAACCCACCTCCCACCAGGGACATCTCAAAGCCAGCCCCCTGCTGCAGGGGAAGGTGGAACCACCAGTGCCTGCCCTGGTGACTCAGAAGGGCAGTGACCCTGCCAGGGACTCGCCAGCCCTTGTGGGGTGGACTTGGCCCCATGGGGACACGCGGTGCTGTGCCTGCTGTGGGATCACAGCCCCGTTTGCTGCAGCCATTGCGTGACTCCTGTGTCCCACAGGCTGGCTGGGTGTGCTGATAAAGCTGCAATAAGCAGGAGCAGATAGAAAGAACAGTGGGATTTTTTTTTTTTCCCCCTGTGCAGATGAGTGTTTTACAGCCCCTGGAGCAGATAAGCAGCTTAATGTTAACACTGGAGATGTGGAACAGCCTCTTGCTGGTGGGAGGGTTCTCCAAGATCCACCCATCAAGGGCTGAAGAAATCACTGGGGCTGGGTCAGGATGGAGCAGGGGAAGGGAAGAGGCTGGAGGGGAGAGGATGTGCAGGTCAGGTATCCTTCCTTTCTCTTCGTGGGGCTGGAGGCAAAGCAGCTGCTTTATAACTCTCTACCTACATTTAGCACCCCTCCCTCTCATGATGCCAATGGAACCATCCCGTGGAGTTGTGGAAGACCTTCCTGGGAATTTTGCAAAGGCAGGAGGCACCCCTGAGACCTTAGCCTGAAATCCCTGCACTCTCCCCACTCCTCGGTGATCCCATCCAACAGCCCAGACACTGGCTGGGGCCCCAGTTTTCCTTCTGGGGTCTGTAAAATCATAGAGTGGAATCTCCTGATCTGGAAGGGACCCCAAGGATCACCAGTCCAGCCCCTGGCCCTGCACAGACACCCCATCAATCCCACCCTGTGCCTCAGAGCATTGTCCAAACCCTTCTGGAGCTCTGGCTGTGCCCACTCTCTGGTCAGTGCCCTCCTCTGGGTGAGGAGCCTTTTCCTGGTATCCAGCCAGCACTTCCCCTTTTCATCATTGCTGCCCTGAAGGCCTCAGTAACTCACAGTAGGTGAGAGGCTCCAGTTCCCCTATCTTTGTCTGCCCCTAATGACCTTCCTCAATTAAGCCCTCCAATTACTCCCGGGGCAGTCTGCGAGCGCCACAGTTTTGTTACTGGAACCGGGGCTGTGATAAGCCAGGGCAGCTTTGATCACTCCATGGAAAACTGCTTTTATGGTTGGTTTTAAAATGAGTCATGAATCCAGTCATGGTAGCAGGGCTCCAGCTCCCCTTCCACATGCTCCCAGCACCCTCATTCCTGCAGGAAAAGACTTCTCCCTCTGATGCCAGCACTCAGGCTGGAGGCATCTCCTCACTGGGAAGGTCAGTCCCTAGCCCCAAAATGGGCCAGGACAACCACTTGTGACTCTCTTGGATGGAAGAGACGAGTTGCTCTAACACCCGATGGCCCTCCCAATTCAAAGTGAACGCTGCACTTCTAATTTCTGTCTGTTTGGGATCTGTTATCAGGAGTCATCTCCCCATGGGGATTAATGCTTCTGTGTCTCACTCTTACTGTTTGTCCCCAGCACTCGTGGCAGAAGAAAACCCCCCAACACCATCTTTCTCTTTGCATCCCACAGGGACAGTGTTGGGCTCTGAAATGCACACTGGTTTCTGCTTTTTTTGGGGGGGGGAAAAAAAAGTCTCTGCTCAGCCTCCATGAGCAGCTTCGGGGGTGCTGGAGCTGCTGGGTGAGGAAGATGCTGGTTCTCCAATCTAGGTTGGACCTGTGGGTGGAGTAGAGACGGATCCAAAGGAGCTGGGCGCATTAAACCTGGAACATGGCTCCGCTCCGGCGGCGCTCCCAAATCAGCATGAGCCCTTTTTCCTCCCCTCCCTCTTCCCAGTGGGAAGGAGGCTGTGTTTGGGCTGATCGATCACCCCATGCCAGCGGAGGTACAAGGTACCTGTGAATCAGAGGGCAAAGATGGAGTTTGTCCCCAGGCTGAGAAAGGAACAGCAGAGTTGTGGAGGTAGCTCCTCCCTGCAGCAAAGCCCTACTCAAGAAAAGCTCCAGGGTCCCAGGAATTCCCTCAAACCTGGCTCTACACCCGCCCTGGCAGGGTTTTCCAGGGGCTGAGAGATGGGAGCACCCGGGGCCACCGGGCCCCACCAGCACTGGCAGTGTGAGCCAAAAGCCTCTGGGATGGTGGACGCTCCTCAAACTCTTCCTTGGTTGCAGGATGTGGGCTGGAGAGCTGGCATGCATTCCGGGCTGGCTGTCCTCTGCATGTCCCCTGGTGGCAGCATAGGGTCACACAGAGGGACAGGCTCTCGTGTCCTCCCCGTTACGAGAGGTCCCACTTGTCTGCCCTACTCTCGCACCCCTAAAATCTTCTCCCTGAACCCCAGCAGGGTGGGTAGAGCAGGGCTGCTGCTGTAAGGGTGGGCGACACAGGTAGAGGGGGGCGGTCCCACCCCGGAGATGAAAGGCCACCTGCTGAGAGTCAGCGTCCCCAGCCTGCTCCCCTTTAATTAAAAACAGCCCGGGACCGAGGGCTGCCCGGGACAGCCCTGGCATGAGGCTGTTCTGCACACCCGAGCGGGGTTTGGGGGGAGAGGCTCCCCGAGAAGCAGAACTGGGACGGAGGCAGCAGGATCCTGATTCACTGGAGCGCTCCTGTCCCCTCCCCCTGGCACTCGGGACGTGAACGCCCTCCGGTGGCACCTGCGACACGGCTCCGCCAGTGCCGCTGGCACCGAGGGGCGACGGGTTTTACCGCTGACGGGACATTTTTGGCGGGGAGGAACATCTGGGAAGTGGGATCTGTCGGAGACGGGCTCCCCCTGCAAAGCATCCCGCATCCCCCCGAGCCCCCGGAGCCCAGGGAGCCGCAGAACCCGCCCAACTCGGCTCCCTGCGGGGCTTTTCCGGCGGGAAGGTGAATTCTCCAGGCTGGGACGAGCTGGGAGCTGTCACGCTGGCTTTCCTCTGTTGTTCCCAGCCACCGCCTGCGAATCCTGCTCTGTCTCGTACATCCCAGGCAGGAACGCTTCCTTTTCCCTGCCCACCCTTCTCATCCCGCCCGCGCTGCCGGAATCCCTCGGAGTCTCCAAGCTCCACAAACCCCGACAGCCAGCCGGGGATGCAGAGGAGTGGCAGAGCGGCAGGGCAGGCGATTTCCATCCTTCGCTCTGTCGGGATTTCACCCTCAGTTCCTCCTCGGCTGCATGATTTCCCCCTTTTCTTTATTTTCTCTTCCCGTGCCGGTTCCAGCCGGCCGAAGGGCCCCCTCTCCTGGTGCAAGGCGGGGAGATGTCCACTCCTACCTCGCTGGAAGTGAATCCATCCTTCCTCTCCAGCCGGGGGATCACCCACCCTCACACCAAGGCCCTTCCAGGGAAGAATTCCAACCGGGATTCCCTCCGCGCGTCCCCTCATGGACCAGCCTCAGCCAAAGCCCCGCGTCCTCCTTCCAGACCCCGGGGATGCTGAGGGTCCTGGCGCTTCAGGGGGAAGAAGAAACCCCCGACAGGGGCAGAGCACTTCCCCGTTCCTGGGTCAGGGAGCGCCTCGGACCGGGCGCGATTCCGCACCAAAGCTGCGTTCGTGCCTGATTTTCCTCCCCAGCCTTCTGATGCTGCCCAGCTCCGGGCAGGGGGAGGCTCCCGGCTCCAGGTGAGGCTGTTTGTGGAATTCTGCTTCCCAGGGACGCCGTGAGCGGGCAGGGCAGCGCCGGGGGCGTGCAGGGCCGGGTGTGCGCCCCGGGCCGTGCAGGCGGGGCTCGGTGACCGCGGGCACATTTCTGCTTTCAGTTCCTCCCAAAAGGAACCCGCGAGAGGAAGGATGAGCCCCTTCCACCCCTCCCCGAGGCCACGGGAATGTTCCAGACCCCGGCGGGAACCCGGCGCTGCAACAGGGGCTGCCTGACCCCAGTAACGCGGCCCCGGATCTTCCCTGCGCGCCGCTGGAGCGAGGATGTGCTTCCCAAAAAAAATGAGCCGGGCTTTGCATCCTGCTCCCGTGGCTGCTGGGGTCTCCCTGGTTCTGCACCCTGGTTTTCCCTGTCCCCTGAGGTCCCTTTGTCCCCGTGGAATCAGGGAACTGGCTGGTTGGTTACCCTAAAGATCACCTATTAATTCCGTTAATTCCATTTATTCTATATTATGAGGCCATATCATGTCCTTTTATCCGATATTATACGATATTATGCTCTCTGATACGTTTATGTGGTGCCATGCTATATATTAGTTATTTGAGCAATTTTATTGCATAATTATTATTAATATTATTAACAATACAGATAATAATATATACCAGGACCCCAGAATCAGGGAATGGGCTAGGTTGGAAGGGACTTTATGTTATATATTATATATTACATATTATATACTATATATTATAGTGTATATATTGTATACTATATATTATATTATATTATATTATATTATATTATATTATATTATATTATATTATATTATATTATATTATATATATTATTTATGTTATATATATTATAAATATTATATTGTATTATATTTCATTGCCATGTGACTATTTTATGGATATTTACTGTAGGCTCTGTAGCGATTTTTATTATTTCATTGGCATTTTAGCATCACTCCAGTACTTCTTTGCACCCACGTGACCACACACCGGGCAGGAACCGGGGGTCGGTGCCGGTCCCGGTGCCGGTCCCGGTGCCGCTGCTCTTCCATTCCGGGTCGCAGTGCGGGTCCGGCTCCCGCTGCCGCTCCCGTTTCTGTTCCCGGGGCGGGTCCCGCTGCCGTTCCCATTGCAGTGCAGGTCCCGTTACCCGTCCCGGTGCCGCTCTCGGTGCCTATGGGGAAGCCAGCACCGGTGCGGGTCCCAGCGCTGGAGCCGCTGCCGTTCCCGGTGCGGGTCCCGCTGCTCCCGCTGTCCCCGCGGTGGCGCAGGGCTGGTGCTGTCGGGGTGGGCGACACGGCAGAAAGGGGGTCCCATCCCGGTTCCCGCTGTCGGTCCCGCTGTCCCCGCTGTCAGTCCCGCTGTGCCCTCCGTCCCCTCCGCCCCACTGTCGGTCCGCTCTGTCCCTGCTGTCCCCTCCGCCCCACTGTCGGTCCCCTCTGTCCCCACTGTCGGTCCCCTCTGTCCCCGCCGTCCCCTCTGTCCCTTCCGTCCCCTCTGTCCCTACTGTCGGTCCCCTCCGTCCCCTCCGTCCCCTCCGTCCCCTCCGTCCCCTCCGTCCCCTCTGTCCCCTCCTTCATCGCTCTCGTCCCCTCTGTCCCTATCTAGTCGGTCCCCTTCCGTCCCCACTCGCTCTTCCCTCTTGTCCCTACTGTCCGGTCCCTCCTCTGGTGCGCGCTCACTTGTGGTTCCCTCACTCCCTCATGCTCCTTTCCCCGTTCTAATCTCCCTCCGTCCGCCATTCCTCTGCCTCCTATTTCTGGGTTCTCCCCGTGAACTATCTCTGTCCCCCTGTCCCCGGCTGCTTCGCCCGGTTTGTCCGGTGCTGCAATGCCTGGCGGTTTGGCCGCAAAAAGTGTCGTCGTCGCTCGTAGATTTGCCTTGGTATTTCAGGGATGTGTTAGTGGGCCCGGTTGCCCAACTGCACGCGACTTGGCGAGCGGTTGCCTTTATAGAGCTGGCGCGCATGTCAAACATTTGGGGCATATTTAGGACGTGCTGGTTACGCCGTCGACGGATAGGTCAAAAACCGACTCACTGCTACCCATTTCCCAATGGCCTCCAATACACCTTCAACCTACGTCCGTAGATAACCCATATACACGTGAACCAGGTGGTACGCGCCACAGCCCAGAACGCGCGTGCTTCCGCGCTCCGCCCCGCAGCCCCCGCGGCCCCCCGCTCTGGGCCTCCAGCCGCGCTCGCGCATGACGGCCGGAACGAGCAGTGGCATGGTGACCGGCGTCACCCTCGCCGTTCGAACTAGGGAAATAGAAAATGGGGTTTCGGGGCATGGCCATGAAGCAAGGTCCCCTCGGGTATGAAGCGCAGTTATTGAGGATAAATTTAACAAGGAGTGTGTTTAGGAGTGAGAATGGGGGAAGGCATGTTTTACCAGATCTCGATGCCCCGTATTGATTGGGCCGGTCCCAGCCGAGCCCCGGAAGGCCGCGGCGGCGCCGATCATGGAGCAGGCCGTCGGCGGTGCTGGAGCCCCTGCCCGGGGGAGGGGAAAAGCGTGACAGTAGCACTAGGGGCCAAGGGGGGGGAGCTCGAAGCGGGGCGACGGAGAGAACAATGGGGCGGTAGGGGAGGGGGGAGGGTTGGCGTGTGGTTGCGCCGGGTCGTCGCCTCGATGCTAGCCCCCTGTTACAGCAGCCTCAGCGGTGAATGACGCCCCGCGCACCGTGTGCCGCTCCCATGCCCGCCGCGGTCCGGCGCATGGGGATCCCATCACCCCGCAGTCACCCATCCTGCAGGCAGGTGAGAGGGGCCTCCCCTAGCCGCGCCACTCGGAGGTCCCCTACCACCGCGCACCTGATCCGAGACCCCGCCGGGGAAAAAAAAAAAAGTCAAAAAATAAAACCAACTTCCCCCAAAAGGCTAGACTGCATCACCCGGTATGCCCGTACGAAAGGCCTGGGAGAGGAAACGGGGGACCGGAAGGAGGAAATCGAGGGAGAACCGCGGAGGCACCCGCTCTGCGGAGGGGTTGGCGGCGGCATTGTTGGTTTGAATGTTGTTAAAATTTGAGGCTTTTTTGGGGCTTGGTATTGTTGGTTTTGGTATTTGTTTTTAGTGATGGGTTGTTGTTTGGGTGGGTTGTTTAGTTTTTAGTTGTGGGGGGGGGGCGAAGTAACAAGTCAAGCCGGCGGCGGTTTATTTATCAAGCCGAGGGCTTAGATTGCTCGTGTTCGGTTTGACGAGAGCATGTGATAAATGTCCGGGGTCCTTAGACAACATCAAAATAAATCGTAATCCTCGAGTCGGAACTACAATAAAAAAGATCCCCCTCTGAAAAAACCTTCCTAAACCGGTGTAAGACATTAATGCTGCGGCTGGCAAAAAGATCTCCAAAAAAAAATAAAAAAAAAGGCGAATCGGATGGGGTGGGGGGTGCAGGACGCTAGGAGGATGGACTACCCAATTTCCGGTCCCTCCGGGTACAGGGGCATCAATGGAGCGCTTTCCCAGAGGACTCCCGGCAGGAGCATCAGCTCGCCATAGTCCCATAGCAATTGGTGATCTTGTGCAAGAAGGATACCCGCTCTCTTTCTCAGCCCGAGTAGGTGGATATCCGGTACGGTTGTTTGGGCGAGGGACAGGCCTATGCATGCCCGTCGCTTGTCATATTCCAGGTGCTCGTTTGAGCATAGTCACGGGTAGTGATTCGAGACGCTCCCACATAATTAGTATACGCCCAGCTTGGTACACAAAGCCCCCAAAAAGAAGTTCAATTTCTAGGACAGCATAGACAGCTCACTAAAATAATGCCCCTCACTCAGCAAGCCGCAACTGGGGCCTAAACCCATCCGTAAAAAATCCAGAGCTATTTTCGCGCTGGAAATATTTTTGCCAGCCAATCACAAACACAAAGTCCCTTGTCCTCACCCAGTAGTCCCAAACCTAGTGAAAATTCCGAACCAATACGCAATGTGCCATAAAGAAACAAGATTGAAAATCAACCAAAAAACACAAAAAAGTAAAACAACCCAACATAAAACTCCTGGGGCAGGCTGGGGAGGGAGGGGGGGGGGGCTGGTGGGGGTTGGCTGGGGGTGCACCCCAGGTTAGAACTACAGCCAACCTGAGGTAAGGTGGTGTTTCTATCTTTTTGTGGGGCTGGGGATCTTGGGTGGGTGGGGCTGCGGGATGGGTCGGGAGCGGGGGGGGGGGCCGTGGTGAGCGGTTTTGGTGGGGGTGAAGGGGGGGGATAGGGGATAGGGGTGACTGGAACAGGGTGGGAAAATGAAGTCTCTCTGGACATGGGGGGAGGGGGGGGGCGGGCGAGATAGGAGTGCAGAGCGGGCTGGCGGGGGGTGGGGTACGAGGGATCGGGGGGGGGGGGGGGGGGAAGGGGGGGCGAGGCGCTGTGGCGCCCGGTACGGCGGCGAAGAAGAGTTGCCGGGCTTCTCTCTTGATGGCAGTTCTCAGCAGCTTTTGTTTTCTTCGGCTTTTATTCCCTCCTTGCTTCTATCCCCTAACTTAAGAATTTTTCAATTATAATTTTTTCACCCTTTGATAAAGAAGTCATGGGGGCCTTCCCATTGTTCGCTCTTCTTTTCTTGTTACTTCCTCTACCTTGTTCTCTGGTCTTTGCAGCAGTGGGCACTTCTCGGCTGGGATCGTCCTGGTTTGTTTGGGGTGAGCAGCCCTCGCCCTCTAATATCTGCTGCTAAGCTAGGTCGGGTGTTATCCTTGTTTGTGTAGGAGTGTTAACCGTGATTCGCTTTTCCCCCCTTCACTCTTTTTCTCCGTTTTAGACCAGTGTAAATCTCGGGTTTAGGTTTTCTTCTCGTTTTTGTATTACCTAATTCTAGCAGATAAGATCTGTTCTTGGCCTGGGGCTAGGGACTCTGATTGTGCGTTTTCTGCTTTTGTGGGTTGGTTTTCCTTTTTTGTCGGTATGTTTTTTTCTGGGGTGTGGTGTTTTTTTTTTGTAATATGTTCTCTCTGAGGATTCCTTCACGTTTCCGTTCAACACCCTGTATTTGTTGTATGTTCACAGTTGCTTAAATTTCGGGGTTTGTATTTGCGGTATTGGTTTAGCTCCATTCGCCCACCTCCCTTGTTTCCCTTTTGTTCTGCTGGAGTGAATTTTTGATTCTTTCTCTTTTCCTTCTTTGTCCCCCATGAAAGACTTGTCATGTGAAAACAGAGTACTCATCCGGTGACCTGGTGCAGACAGGTGCTGACCACTGCCCGTCTATCAAACCGTGGCCTGCTGTGAGGTTTGAAAAACTGGAAAAATGCAGCAATCCCTATCACACCACCAAATGCATCTTCAAAATACCCATCGGTGTTAGGGGTAAGACTCCTTCTCTCTTCTTGAGTTTGCTGGATTTAATTTCTCGCTCTGGGAGATTCTCCCATGCAATTTCTTCCTTCTTCATATCAGCTCTTCAAGACAAAGAAGTTCCTGCACCGTAGTGTCATAGGGGCATACAGCTCCGTGGATTTATGAAAATTGAACTTTTTGGAGAGTGATATCTGTCCTTGAGAGGATCCTAGCTCTGGTCTTCTGGGTCCTAGTTATCACCGAGCAGGGTCGGCATCTCGTAGTCAGGTGGCCCGTAGGGCCCTAATTGGGATTATCCGAGGTGTTGGCTGTAGCGCATTGCCTACTAGCACCAAGGCTTATCACTGGCAGCTCGGCCGTCCCCTTTCCCCCCGCAGGGAAATGCGGGAGGCAGGGCAGTGGGGGGAAGGCCGTGGGGCTGGCACCTGGAAAGGGATTGAGATTCCATCCTGGATGGATCCATCCTGCACGGAACAGAGCTCCACTGAGAGTAAAGGAGCGTCGGGTTTTGCGAGTGGTAGGTTCACACTGAGGCACAATCCTGAAAGCCCCCAATTTTCGGTAATGGGGACATCTTGCAGAAAGGGAATGGGGCCCCCAAAAGAGCTGCCCGCCCCCCCCCCCCCCCCCCCCCCTGCAGCCAAACCCGCCACTCTGCTCTGCCAATCATCCGGGCTGCTCCCTTGGCTGATTTTTTTTGAATAGTTATTAACCATGCTTTAATCTAGTTCATCAGTCTGCTGCACAAACACCAAGATTCTTAATCCTAACAGGGCCATTGTTGAGTTGAAGAGGCTAAGGCTTGGCGATGCCCGTTGTTTTCTCTAACGTAGAAGGCATCAAAAACGAATTGGCATAGCCTAATAGGCTTGCCGAAAACGGAAGGCTTCGCGTTCATAAAAGAACTGATGAGGATTGGGCCCACCCAGCCAGCAGTCTCCACGTGCCTTTTCTCGAAAAAAGGCACGAAAGAAATAAACAAGGGGGGGGAGCCACACCACCAAAAGCAGTTCACCAAGGGAGGGGCTAGGCAGAAAGCTGGACAGGTGAACAAGGCGAGGACGTCGAAGAGGCTCCGAGGAAAAAGGGGAGGGAAGAGGCTGGAGGGGAGAGGATTGTGGCAGGTCAGGTATCCTCACCTTTCTCTATCGTGGGGGCTGGAGGCAAAGCAGGCTGCTTTATAACTCTTACCTCCATTAAATTTTTTTGTTGCAACCCTCCCTCTCATGATGCCAATGGAAACCATCCGTGGAGTTGTGGAAGACCTTCCTGGGATTTTGCAAAGGCAGGAGGCACCCCTGCGGACCTTAGCCTGAAATCCCTGCCCTCTCCAACTCCTCGGTGATCCCATCAAAGAGCCCCGAACTGGTGGGGCCCCAGTTTCCTTCTGGGGTCTGTAAAATATAGAGTGGGAATGCTCACTGATCTGGAAGGACCCCAAGGATCACCAGTCCAGGCACCGGCCCTGCACATGACACCCCATCATCCCACCCTGTGCCTCAGAGATTGTCCAAAAAACCCTTCTGGAGCTCTGGCTGTGCCCACTCTCCTGTCAGTGCCCCACCCACCCCTGGGGAGGGAGCCTTTTCTGGTATCACCAGCACTTCCCTTTCATCATTGCTGCCTGAAGGCGCTCAGTAACTCACAGTAGGTGAGAGGCTCCAGTTCCAATATATTTGTCTGCCCCTACTGACCTTCCTCAATTAAGCCCTCCAATTACCCCCGGGCAGTCTGCGAGCGCCACCAGTTTTGTTACTGGAAACCGGCGGCTGTGATGAAGCCCAGGGCAGCTTCATGATCACTACCATGGAAACTGTTTTATGGTTGGTTTTTTAAAAATGAGTCAATGAATCCAGTCACTGGTAGCAGGGCCCAGCTCCCCTTCCAACAACGCGCACTCCCGGCAAACCCTCATTCCTGCAGGAAAAGGACTTCTCCCTCTGATGCCAGCACTCAGCTGGAGGCATTCCTCCACTGGGAAGTCAGTCCCTAAGCCCCAACAAATGCGGCCAGGACAACCCTGTGACCTCTGGATATTGGAAGAGACGACGCGCACGGTCTAACACCGATGGCCCTCCCAAAGTCAAAGTGAAACGCTGCACTTACTAATTTCTGGTCTGTTTGGGGATCGGTATCAGGAGTCATTCCATGGGGATTAATGCTTCTTATTCGCTCCACTCTTAATATTTGTCCCACAGCAACTCGTGGCAGAAGAAAAACCCCCAAACACCATCTTTCCTCTTGATACCACGGGACAGTGTTCTTGGGCTATGAAATGCACACTGGTTTCTGCTTTTTTTGGGGGGGAAAAAAAGTCTCTGCTCAGCTCCATGAGCAGCTCGGTGAGAGGGGCGGAGCTGTGGGTGAAGGAAGATGCTGGTTCTCCAATTAGGTTGGACCTGGGGGTGGAGTAGAGACGGATTCCAAAGTGAGCTGGGCGCATTTAAACCTGGAAACATGGCTCCGCTCCGCAGCGCTCCAAATTAGATGAGCCCTTTTTCCTCCCCTCCCTCTTCAGAGGGAAGGAGCTGGTTTGGGCTGATCGATCACACCATGCCAGCGGATGGTACAAGGTACCTGTGAATCAGAGGGCAAAGATGGAGTTTGTCCCCAGGTGAGAAAGGAACAGCAGCGTTTTGGAGGTAGCTCCTCCCTGCCTATTTTACAGCAAAGGCCCTACTAAGAAAAAGCTCCAGGCAGTCCCAGGAATCCCTCAAACCTGGCTGCGACACCCGCCTGGTGCAGGTTTTCACAGGGCTGAGAGAGGGAGCACCCTGGGCCACAGGGCCCCACCAGCACTGGCAGTGTGAGCCAAAAGCCTCTGGATGTTGGACGCTCCTCAAAACTCTTCCGTGTTGCAGGATGTGAGCTGGAGACCTGGCATGCGTTCCGGGCTGGACTGTCCTCTGCATGTCCCAGGCTGGCACTGGTGGCAGCATAGGGTCACACAGGAGGGGACAGGCTCTACGTGTCCTCCCCGTATACGAGAAGGTCTCACTGTCTGCCCCTACAACTCGCACCCCTAAAATCTTCTTCCCTGAACCCCAGCAGGTGGTGGTGTAGAGCCAGGGGCTAGTGCTGTAAGGGTGGGCGAAAAGGTAGAGGGGGCGGTCCCCACCCGGAGATGAAAGGCCACCTGCTGGAGTCAGCTTCCCCAAGCATGCCTTCCCCTTTAATTAAAAACAGCCCGGGACCGAGGGCTGCCGGGAAGCCGTGGCATGAGGGCTGTGTGCCACACCCGGAGCGGCGGTTTGGGGGGAGAGGCTCCCCGAGGAAGCAGAACTGGGTACGGATGGCACAGGATCCTTATTCACTGGAGCGCTCCTGTCCCCTCCCCCGGCACTCGGGAACGTGAACGCCCTCCGGTGGCTACCTGCGACACGGCTCCGCCAGGCGCCGATTGGCACCGAGGTGGCGACGGGTTTTACGCTGACGGGGACATTTTGGCGGGGAGGAACATCTGGGAAGTTGGGATATGCAGGAGACGGGCTCCCCCCTCTGCAAAGCATCCGCATCCCCCGAGCCCCCGGAGCTCAGGGAGCCGGCCAGAACTCCGCACCCAAACTATGGCTCCATGCGTGGGCTTCCGGTCGGGAAGGTGAATTTCCAGGATGGGACGAGCTGGAGCGGTCACGCTGGCTTCCTCTGTGTTCCCAGCCACGGCCTGCGAATCCTGCATTCTGTATTCGCTACATCCCAGGCGGAACGCTTCCTTTTCATGCCCCCTTCTCATCCGGCCCGCGCTGCCCGGAATCCCTCGGAGTCTCCAAGCATCCACAAAGACCGACAGCCAGCCGGGGATGCAGAGGAGTGGCAGAAGCGGCAGGGCAGGCGCATTTCCATTGCCTTCGCTCATGTCGGGATTTCACCCTCAGTTCTCCTCGGCTGCACGATTTCCCCTTTTCTTTATTTCTCTCCCCTGCCGGTTCCAGCCGGCCGAAGGGCCCCCTCTCGGTTGCAAGGCGGGGAGATGTCCACTCCTGCCTCGTGGAAGGCAATCCATCCGTCCTCTCCAGCGGGGGATCAACCACACCTCACACCAAGGCCCTTCCCAGGAAGAATTCCAGCCGGGGATTCCTCCGGCGTCCCCCTCATGGACCAGCCTCAGCCACATCAGCGTCCTCCTCCAGACCCCGGGGATGCTGAGGGGTTCCTGGCGCTTCAGGGGAAGAGAGAGCCCCGACAGGGGGCAGAGCACTTCCCGTTCCTGGGTCAGGGAGCGCCTCGGACCGGGCGCGATTACCACCAAAGCTGCGTTCGTGCCTGATTTTCCTCGCCCAAGCCTTCTGATGCTGCCAGGCCTCCGGGCAGGGGGAGGCTCCCAGGATCCAGGTGAGGCTCTTTGCTTGTGGAATCCTGTTTACCAGGGACGCCGGTGGAGCGGGCAGGGGACAGACGCCGGGGGGCGTGCAGGAGCCAGGGTAGTGCGCCCGGGCCGTTGCAGGCGGGGCTCGAGTGACCGCGGGCACATTTGTGCTTTCAGTTCCTCCCAAAAGAAACCCGCGAGAGGAAGGATGAGACCCCTTCCACCCCTACCCGAGGCCACGGGAATGTTCCAGACCCCGGCGGGAACTCGGCGCTTGCCTAAAACAGGGGCTGCCTGACCCCAGTAACGCCCCCGGCACCCGCGATCTTCCCTGCGCGCCGCTGGAGCAGAGGATGTGCTTCCCACAAAAAAAATGGAGCCGGGCTTTGCATCCTGACTCCTAGTGGCTGCTGCTGGGGTCTCCCGGGTCTGCACCCTGATGTTTAACTGCCCCTGAGGGTCCCTTGGTCCCCCTGGAATCAGGGAACGGCTGGTTGGTTACCCTAAAGATCACTATTAATTCACCAGTTAATTCCCATTTATTCTATATTATGAGGCCATGAATGTCCTTTTATACGATATTATACGAATAGTTATGCTCTCTGATACGTTTATGTTGTTGCATAGCTATATATAGTATTTGAGCAATTTTATGCATAATTATTATTAAGATATTAACAATACCCAGGGGGGGGGGGAAAAATAAGAAATATATACCAGGACCCCAGATCAGGGAAGGGCATAGGTTGGAAGGACTTATGTATATATATATCTATTATATATTACATATTAAGAATACTACAATTATAATGATAGATTGCTATACTATATATATATTAATATATATTATATTATATTATATGATATTATTATATATAGTATAGGATATTTATATTATATATAGATGATTTATGTTATAGTATATTATAAATATAATCTTGTATTATATTCATGCCATGTGACTGATTTTATGAGAGATATTGTTACTGTAGGCTCTGTATAGCGATTTTTTATTATTTCATTGAATTTTAGCATCACCCAGTACTTATTGCACACCACGTGACCACACACACGGGCAGGAACCGGGGGTCGGTGCCCGGTCCCGGTGCCGGTCCGGTTGCCGATGCTCTCCATGCCGGGTCGCATGTGCGGTCCGGCGCCCGGCTGCCGCTCCCCGTTCTGTTCCCGGGGCGGGTTCACCGCTGCCGTTCCCACTTGCAGTGCAGGTCACCGATTACCCGTACGCTCCCAGGTGCCCGGCTCTCGGGCCTATGGGGAAAGCCAGCACCGTGTGCGGGTCCCAGCGCCTGGAGCCGTGCCGTTCCCGGTGCGGGTCCCACGCTGCTCCCGCTGTCACCGGTTGCGACAGGGCTGGTGCTTGTCGGGAGGGGGCGACACGGCAGAAAGGGGTCCCATCCCGGTTCCCGCTGTCGGTCACCGCTTGTCCCGCTGTCCGTCGCGCTGTGCCCTCCGCCCCTCCGCCCCCTGTCGCGTACCTCTGGTCCCCTCTGATCCCCACTGTCGGTCCCTCCGTCCCCTCCGTCCCTCTGTCCCCTCCATCCCCGCCGTCCCCTCTGTTCCACCTCCGTCCCCTCCCGTCCCCTCGTCCCTACGTCCCCTCTGTACCCTACTGTCCCCGCGTCCCCGGTTTTGCGGCGCTGCGGCGGTGGCCCGACAGGTGGCGCCGTTGCCGCCCCGGTGCCCCCGCCTCGCCGCCGGCGCGGTTGCTGGCGGGCGCATGCGCGCTGCGCTCGGGGCGCTCCGGTTCCGGGCGCCGCTCCCTCGGTCCCTCCTTCCCTCCCTCCCGTCCCTCCCTCCCGCCCTCGGTCCGTCCCTCCGGGCCCCGCCGCCCCGGGGACCGCCGCGTCTGCCGCGCCCGCCCGCAGCCCCCCGCGCCCCCCGCGTGGGCCCCGCCGCGCTCCGGCGGCGGCGGCCGGGCTCCGGAATTCCCCCGCCCCTTCGCCCCCCCCGCGCCCCCCCGCCGGCCCAGCCGAGCCCGGAGGCCCCGGCGGCGCCGCATGGAGCAGCCGGCGGCGGGCTGAGCCCCTGCCCGGAGGGAGGTGAGTGCCGGCCGGGGGGAGCGAGCGGGGCGCGGACAATGGGGCGGAGGGGAGGGGGGGTGCGGTGTGCGGGGTCCGGCCCTGCCTGACCCCCGGTGACCCCGGCACGGCCGCTCCCGCCCCGCCGCGGTCCCCGGGGATCCCTCACCCCCGTCCCCATCCTGCAGGCAGGTGAAGAGGGGCTCCCGCAGCATCGGAGGTCCCGCCGCGCCCGAGCCCCGCCGGGGGTACCACTGCCCCCAGCGCTGCATCCCCATCCCGTACAAAGGCCCGC
>JAGMWU010000062.1:226058-238165 GCA_018697195.1 Certhia americana
TTTTTTTTTTTTTTTTTTTTTTTTTTTTTTTTTTTTTTTTTTTTTTTTTTTTTTTTTTTTTTTTTTTTTTTTTTTTTTTTTTTTTTTTTTTTTTTTTTTTTTTTGGGTTGTTTTGCTTTAAACTCGTTGCAATGTTTGCATGCTGTCTCCAGAGGCCTTTTTTTTCCAGTCCTGTCCAGTGCTTTATTCTCATGTAATGCTACCGACTGTGAGATTAAAAAACTGTAATAAAAAGAACCATTCCATATGGACGCGGCACACCCCCGCCTCGGCCCCCCCTCTGTTGCCAGCGGGTCTGGAGATCCCCTGGCAGGGGAAAAAGGGGGGCTGATCCCCCCATCTCCTCCCCAAATACGTGGGCATGAGCATCCTGGGCAGCACCTGGCTCCATCCTGCCTGTGAGCACCGGCAAGGTTGTGACAGGGATGAAGCTGCCAAGTCATGCCAAAGGTCCCCTTTAGTCCAGGCTTTACTTTCTGGTGCTGTTTGGGGCTGATTCCTGAACCTCGGGGCTAAAGCCACCCGTGCAGTGAGACCCCCGTGACCCCGACCCCCAAAGTTGTCCCCGTGGGATCCCTGGAGGGAGCTGGGTGCAGGTGTTGTCTGGCAGGTTTAGAATAGTTCCCCTCATGCTGCGGGGAATTATTCAGCGTTAAACGAGGCGCGGAGCACCGGCTCTGCCAGCTGCCTGCTTGGCGGAGCTCTCCTGCTGTGGGCCGGGATGGAGGGCGAGATTCTTCCTGGAGAGAGGTTAAAGGGGAAAAAAAGGGAGCGGTGGGACAGGGATACAGCTCAGGGGTGCGTGGGTTGGAGCGTTCAGAGGGAAGATGCGCTGCTGTCCCCCTTCCCTGAGACCTCAGCGGGGCCGGATGTCCCTGTCCGGGACAGGGATGAGGGATGTGATGTCGCTCCGTGGGGTTTCCTCTCCCCTGGAATGACCCCCCTGCTCTTGTCCGCGTCCCCCCCGTTCGTCCCAGTGCTCCTGCACAGCCCAGCTGGATAAGCAGCTTTACTTTTTGGGCTTATGAAGATTAAAGTCATTTACAGGCAAAGCCTGCAAGAAAGGGCTTTGGGAATGGCGAGCAATACCCAGAACCTTCATGGGATGGGAGACAGCAGGGAGAGGTCTGCTCCTGTCCCCCACTGTGCCCCTTCCCGTCCCCTGACCCTGGGTTACTGCTGGGGACAAAAAAGAGGGGAAAACTCACTAAAAAATTATTTAGATCTTAAATTATTTAGGTCTTTGATTTCCCTCCAAATGGCATCACACTTTCCATTTTTGAGACTGTGCGTGGTCTCAGGGGTGGTGTTCAGTGCCTCAGCATCCTCCGGGGTGTAGCTGAAGGGATGCTGAGAAAACTGCTAGAAGAAATCACGTTCTCTACAAATCAGGGAATTTAACCCTGCCCAGCCCCTCCTGCCAGCACCGTGCCTCAGTTTCCCCACACACAGAGGGCTGTTTGAGCCTCTGGGTCTCTCTGCAGGCTCTCCAGGAGCTGCTCATCCTGGATCCCTCCAGGTGTTTTGTCCCAGGGTATTTTGGGGCTCTCTCCAGCAGCAGCGTGGGCCAGGCTGAGTGTTACCCCGGGGTCCTGGAGCGCTGGCTCACATCATGTCCCCTTCCTCCTCCTCCTTCCTTGGGCACTGGGCCCAGTTGTGTCATCTCCCATCCTGCCTCAAATTCCCGGCGTGAGCCATCGGCAGGCAGCAGCGGGGCAGGGCATTATTCCCACGGCACACGGGGCCCCCTCCCCGGCGTGGAGCAGGGACACGGCCTTTAAAAAAGGCTCTGGAAAATCCAGCTCTCAGCGCCGGCAGCCTCGGGCTGGAGCTGGGGATCCCAGCTGGATGAGGACAGGGCTGGGGAGAGCTGGCGTTTGGGGAGTGGGGTGAAAGGATCATCTCCAAAGTCACACAGCCTTCGCCTTTCCATCCCTGCCCATCACTGCGCCCCACAAGGGCTCCTGAGTCAAATCATCCTCTCCAGCGCCGGCCCTGGCTCCCCCCGCTCCCAGCGGATACTCTCCTCCTCCACCAGGGCTCCAGGAAGAGCTTTGGCTCTTCCCCGCGTCCCCTTCTCCCCGCCACCCGCAGATCTGCAGAGAGCCTTCCTCGCCCTGAACACCCCAAAATCCCTGTCTTCCTTCAAAGGACCCCGGCTCCAGCGGCAGCAGCCGCTCGCTTCTCATTTCCCCAGGTGGCAAATCTTCCATCCCAGGAGGAGGGGGCTAAATGAGCCCCCCCATAAACGACTCAGTTCTCCCAGTGCTGCTTGGGGCTAATTGCCAGCTCTAATTATGGCCATTCTGCTCCATCCTCGGAGCACGGGCTTCCCAACCCCTGGCATCCCTCGCCGGCATCTGTGCGCTGCCGGCACCTCCTCCCCCTCCACGATCGACTTTATCACAAGGACTATTTTTAGCGCTATGTACAAAGCCATTCCCATCACCGTTCCGTGGCGTTCACCTCTCCAGCTCCTCTCAGTCTCTCTCTCTCCTTTTTTTTTTTTTTTTTTTGGAGGGGGAGGGGGTGTGGGCTTTTTCGTTCTTTTTTTTCTTTTTCTGGTGGTTTTTTTTTTTTTTTTTTTTTTCCCCTGAGCACTCCAGGAAATGAAGGCAAGGCTGGGAAGATCCCCCGTGGGAATGCTGCGTGTGTGTGGCCGTGTGTGCGTTGGGGCTGGCGTGTGCCTTTGCTCGGGGCTCACTCTCCACCAGCGGCACGGAGCAGCACATGCTCTCCCCATGTGCCTGTTTACATGCTCTGTATGTCTGTCCGGCCGCATTTGTGTCACTGCTCGGGTGCAGACACCGCTGTGGGAGTCCCCCCCGCGCCCCCAGCACCTCCCTCTTCTTCCTCACCTCGCACAGCACCCCTCCTCCGGGCGGCAGCTGCATCCGCCCGGCTCTCTGCTGTCAGCTGCTTCCCTCCTCTTCTGCCAAAACACCCTCAGCACCCCAAAACCTCTCTGTGCCCTGGGACAGGGGCAGTGTGTCCCGTGTGACAGGACAGGTCCCACCCCAAAATCCCCCATCCCTCGGGATGGATGTTCTGGATGACAGGACCATTCCCACCCCAAACCCCAACAATGGTGAGTCTGGGCAGTTTCAGTGACACGAGCAGGGAATTCCAAAAGAATTGGGGAGACACCCCAGCAGCATTCCCACTCCTGGCTCCTCTTGCCGGGACCACTCAGGGGCTCCCCGGGGCTCTGCCAGGGCACCTCAAGGCCAGGAAGGCTGCACTGGGATTTTTTCACCCTGTGGAGGTGATGTTAGATTTTGGGAACTCCAAGGCTTGGTTCTGTAGGCATGGGGAGGCTTTCCATGGGGATGCCAGCCTAGGTCAGGGAAAGGCACCTTTGGTTTCACTTCCAGAACGAGCTGCTCTGCAGTCTGTCTTCCTCAGCCAGGGCAAATTCCAGCTATATGGAGTTCCGTTCGAGTAAATGCCGGAAATCGTTCCATTTGGTAATTTACCACACCCTGATCCTAAAGTTCCTTTATTCCCTCTGTCAGTGACACTGTGATCCCAGTAAAGGGTCTCCCAGCAGGGCACAGCAGGGTGTCCCTGTCCCCATCCCACTGCAGCACCCTCGCTGCCGGCAGGTGGGAAGAGCGAAGGTGACTCTGCCGCTGCGCCCGGGGTCGGAGCCGAGCGCGGCGGTTCCCGAGGTGGCGGTGTGTTCGTCCCCATCAGCAGAAGTGACAATCAGCTGCCAAGTGCCGGCCTGACTGCTCCCGGCAGCAGCGGGCTGCCTGATTGCTCTGGAAACGCCTCCTCATTCCCCCTCACACACGCGGCTCCCCAGGATTCCCTCACCTACTCGGGGTCTCCAAAGGTTTAAGCCTTCACGTTCCCTGGATTTCAGGCTGACAAGCATCAGGCCTTCTGACAGCGTTACTGCCATGGCCCTGCAGCTCGGGGTCAGCGGGCCTTCCCCTCCCCTCTACCACCCACCCGTGGAACCGGCCACTCCCGGGCCGTTCGGGGATCTCTGGAGCATCCTCTGAAACCCAGGTTGCGGTAACTGCGCCTTTGGAGGCAGCTACCTGGAGAGAAGAGCTGGAATGATCCCTCTCAGCGTGGCAGAGGGAGCTGCTTGCTTCCAATTTAAATCAGGTGTCAACGCTGAGAGAGGATCCTCTTAACTTCCACCGTCTTGTCTGAGGCTGCGACGGGGGGGACGTCTCATCTCCCTGCCGTCTAATCCGTGGAGATGTGTGATATAGCATAAGCTAATATAATGGGTCATGCAAGGATTTACATCTCATTACGGCAGGTTAGAGTCCTGGCAGGAAGGATGACTCATCCGCACTTGAATATGTTTCAGGGATGAGGAGCGGTTCGGCTGCTCAAGGAAAAGCAAATGGGGAAATCAGCCACCTCGAAGCATCATTTCCCAGCTCGCTGCTCTCTCTGATTGTTCCCCCAGCTCTGCCTCCGGGTGGGACACCGGCCTCTCCAGGAAAAGCCGAGAGGCTGGGAGAGCTGCAAAACCCCTCTGGAGGTCCTTTCCTTGGCCTTTTGCTGTGCCCCTGTAAAACCCGGGCTGCGAGAGGCTGGTGAGCCCAAGCCGGTGAGCGAGCATCCCTGCCACGAGGGACGGGATCCGAGGCGCTGCCGAGAACGCCGGGCTTGTTTTCACCTAGTTGTCTTGGCCGAGCGGTTCTGCTCGTCAGGAGCTGTTTGCTCTTAGTTCCTCAGACAGGGAGGCTCCGTGGGAGCTGACCCATCTAACCCAGCTGGAAAAAATCGGTCCTGACTTCCAGTCTCTTATTGTTAATGGATGCTCGCAGCGAAATCCGGAGTGAGCGAAGCTCCCAGGACCAGCCGCATCCGAAATCTGCTCTGAGCCCACGAGAGGCTCGGGCCGGCACCCAAGGACACAGCCAGGGGTGCTGGTCCTTCTCCCTGCCCCTCTTTTCAGCCAGACCAGACTGACAGCCGGACCGTGACCACGCTGCTGGCAACGGGACATCTGCGGAGCGCCCGGGGCTCCCAGCCTGTTTCTCAGCAGGCTGCGGCAGCTCATTGTGGGTTAAAATTAATTTTCCATGGGTTTTCCATGGGAAAGCGCTTAGGGGGGCCTGCGGGTCTGTGTGAAAAGCGAAAATCATCACTTCAAAAAGCTGTTGAGGCTCCTGAGCTGCCAGCTCGGGGTGAGCAGCAGGCACAGGGGGCACCTGCGTGGTGGAGGAATGCTGTGGGTGACGCTGGAGTGGTGCCAAACGAAGGCGCCTCGGAGGGACCTCCCCCTTCCCAGAGTGAGTTTGCACGTTTGGCTGGACTCAAGGGAGCTGCTGGCATCAATCTGGGGGCTCTGCTGTGCCAGGAGAGCCTTCACCAGGACAAATCGCCTGTTGTGACCTCCAGGAGCGTGTTCCAATCCCTGAGAACAGCGGTCACTGCCAAGCTGCTGACCAGATTATTATCCTAGAAAAATGCGTTATTTTAAAATCTATTTTCCTTTTAAGACACAATTTTACCTTGGACGGGGGGGGGGATGGGAGGAGATGGGCCGATTTCCCCCCTCCCTCTGTCACTTTGTTCTGTCGCTTCACAGCTGTTCCATCATTTTAATCTGCAGAGATTGTCTTTATATTTCGGAAATGAAATGATTTCCCTCAAGCCGGGATTGGGGTTTGGATCCGCGCTCATTTTTCATGAGCGGAGAAGAAAAAAGGGAGAAATGTCTGTTAAAGCCAGGCTGGCCATCTGGAAGGGAGGTGCGTCGCTGATGCCATTAATTGCTCACTCCCCAAGGCCGGGAATGCGGCTGCAGTCAAAGGGAAGAGCAGGAGCGGGAGTGGGGCTGGAGAGAGCCAGAAAATGATGCGACACAATCAATGCCTGCTCCATCCTCCTGGTTTAGGTGATCAATGAGCGTTTTCGTGCTTCTGTTCTAGGGGCTGAGAGAAGCTTTAGTATTGATTTGTATCGTAAAATCATGGAATCACAGAATCCCAGAACGGTTGGAGTCAGAAGGGATCTTAAATCTCCTCCAAGCTCCAACCCACTGCCACGGGCAGGGACAGCTTCCATGATCCCAGGCTGCTCCAAACACTGTCCAGCCTGGCCTTGGACACTTCCAGGGATGAGAATACTTCTAGGGTTATCATTAGCAGGATAAAGAGGAGGGAACTTTTGGGCACCGGTCCTTGGATGGATGAGCAAACAACAGTTGTGACTGGTGCTGGTACATACGGCTTATTCCCAGTGTCAAGCCCGGCTTTTCCTCCTGCCAGACCCGGAGGACGGGGAACAGAGCGTGAGAAAGGGCACTGGAGTGGCTTTGCTCCTCGGTGGGATGAAACAGCCGGGAATCACGGAGGGAAAGGTGTCCGTGGGGCTCTCCGCAGCCCCCACCGCGGCTCCATCCACCCCGATGTCCCCGGGGAGCTCTGGGGGCTCTTTCTTCCCGCGGGGGTGGCGTCACTCGCGGTGGCCCGGGGCGGGTCGGGACGGCGGCGGCTCCGCCCGGCGGAGGGCGGCGGGGCCGGGGGGAGGCGGCGGGGCCGGGGGGAGGCGGTGCAGCCGCCGCCGTGCAGGGACACACACACCGGAGCTGTGCGAGCCCCGCTGTTGCAGCGCCCGCTCCGCTCCTCTCCCGGCCGGGATCGCTCCGCCATGGGCGGCCGGGCGGCGCGGCCCCGCTGACCCCGCACACCCCGGCAGCAGCTCCGGCATCCCGGACTCTGGCATCCCGGCAGCTCAGTAGTCCGGCGTCCCGGCAACTCCGCTCGTTGACGCCGGAATCGGTGGAGCTCCGGACTCCGCTGTCCCGGGAACTCACCTCCACAGCATCCCGGCTCTCCGGGAACTCCGGTCCGCTGAGCCCGGCTTCTCCATCTCTCAGTACTCCGGCATCCCAGGAACTCCGTACTCCAGCGGCCTGGGAACTCCGCTGCGCTGACCGCTGGTCCCGGCTCCTCAGGGATTCGGTATTCTGTCATCCCGGGAATTCATCTCCGCTGACCCCATCTCCTCCATAACCCCGTGCCCCAGCTCCTTGGGAATTCATTTCCCCCATCCCTGGCTCCTCCACCACCCGCTACTCCGGCACGCCGGGAACTCAGCTCTCCCTCATCCCGGGAATCCATCCCCGCTGAGCCCCTCTCCTCCGTAACCCCGCACCGCAGCTCCCCGGGGACTCAGCTCTGCTGACCCTGGCTTCTCATCACCCGCTCTTCCGCCTCCCGGGAAATTCAGCTCTGTTGATCCTGGCTCCTCAGGAATTCGGGACCGTGTGAGCTTGGCTCTGCTGATCCCGCATCCTCCGTAACTCCGTAGCCCAGCTCCCCGCCAACTCGACCGCGACTCCTCCCCGGGAACTCGTCTCCCCTGTTCCCACCTCCTCCTAACCCAGTGCCCCCGGTGCCCAGGAGCCCAGCTCCGCTCATTCCAGCTCTTCTCTGCCTGGTACTCTCAGGGCACTCAGAGCTCCGCTGGCCCCAGCTGCTCCACAGCCAGGCGCTCCGGCTCTCCCGGAGCTCCCACCCACCGCATCCCGGTGATTCCCTACTCCCGGCACGCCAGCACTGACCATTTCCCAGCTCCCCGGCGCTCCAGCTCGCCCTTAGCCCCGTTCCTCGGGCGCTCCTCATATCGCACACCCCCGTCCTCCCCTCGGTGACCCGGCTGTCCCGGCTGCAGAGCCGCGCTGCTCCCCGGCCCCCCGGCCCCCCGACGGCGCGGCCATGGCGTTCATGGTGAAGAGCATGGTGGGTGGGCAGCTGAAGAACCTCACGGGCGGCCTGGGCGGCGAGGAGAAGAGCGAAGGCGAGAAGTCTCCGGCCGAGGCGCAGGGCATGACCCGCGAGGAGTATGAGGAATATCAGCGGCAGCTGGTGGAGGAGAAGTGAGTGTGAGCGGCACCGGGCACCGGCGCGGGCTGGACCCCGGTGCCCCTGCGGGAAAGGGGTGCTCCCGCTGCAGTCCCACATCCCCTGCGTGGGACATGGGGGGAGCCGGCGTGGGGAACAGCAGGACCGTGAAGGGGGTTTAATGAGCCCCCTAATCCCTTAATCCGCTTCCTCGCCCGGGAGACGGGATTGTTTTCTCCTTCCAGGCTGCTCTGGGGGGAGAAAATTGTGGGAAACCGGGAGTTCTCGGGGAAAATGGGGAGTGCTGAGGTTGAGGGGAAGCGCAAACCCAGGGATGGGGGGCCCGGGCTGTTGGTAAGTGCCCCGTGTGCTCCGCAGGATGGAGAGAGATGCCCAGTTTGCCCAGCGCAAGGCGGAGAGAGCCACGGTCAGGTCCCACTTCCGAGACAAGTACAGGCTCCCCAAGGTATGGCTGCGTCGGGAATGGGGGCACGAGGGGAGCCAGGCTCCGGATGGAACCCCGGAGTGAGGGGAAAGGACAAGAAACCCCCTGGGCTGGCTGGGGTTTGAGCCTGAAAGCCCAAAGGCAAATAAATTCCCCTCAAAGCCGTCCTTCTCCCCAAACTTTGGCCCCTTTCCTTCCCCCCCGAGCACCACAGACCACCAGCCCGAGACAGTGGGACTCCCACCCTTGCTTGATCCCCCTCGTCCTCGCTTTTGCCCCCTAAATCCAGCTGGATGAGGGAAAAACACCTTCACCCCAGACTCCCTGGAGCCGGGAGTGGAGCCAGGTTTACACCTTTCTAGCTGGATTAGCCAGCTCCTCTCCCCGGATTATTTGGCCAACGTCTCCCACCTAAACTAACATTTTGGAATTTCCGCACGATGAACCATTCATTAAAAACAATTCAATCAAGGGATAATTCAGCCTTTCTTGGAATTGTCACAAGCTCTTCTCCCTCCAAACTCACCCTTTATTCAGGAAGAGTCGCTCAGTGGTGAATACTCCAAATTGGAGCCGGGCTAATATTAGTTCCGAAGGGTCAGCTAAGCCAAGTGAGATTGCTCTGATTGTTTGGTGTTGTTCAGCCAGCCTGGATTCACTCCCCTTCCCCTGCTTCCCACCCCCCTTTTATACCCAGGAAATAAACAGCTGGAGAATTTCTTTTACCATCTGCCAAAAGCCAGAAAAGGCAGAGAAAGAAGAGATGGAGATATTTTTTTTTATTCCCCAGGGGAAACTGGGATTTGTTCGGATATGGCCCCACCATCCTTTCACTGCCTTCTTGTGCTTGAGATGTCCCTTCTCATCTTTTGACAAGTTTCTTCTGCTCATCACTGATCCCGCTTGGCAGACGGGTTGCCTCATTCCGAGTCTCCCTGTGGCTCCCGGCTCAGAGCTGATCCCGGCTGCTGGTGGGAGCAGTCATTAAGCATAAGCGTAGCTTAATTAGGTGCCTGACCCCCCGCAACGCGAGCTGGAAACCAGTTTGTGCTGGTGCTGCGCGTGGGTTTCCATCTCTGCTCTCGCTGTGGGTGCCCAGGCTCTCCTCAGCCTGGATCAACATCCCACCCTCACCCCCAGGGTCCTTCCTGCAGGGATTCTTAAAGAGGGAAGACAGCCCCAAGCTCCTCCTGGGCTGCTTCCAGAAGGCTCCTTCCCACTGTGCCATCCCCTCTCCTGACTCTCTCCCGGCCCATTCCAGAACGAAACGGATGACAACCAGATCCAGCTGGTGGGAGGTGACGTGGAGCTGCCCAAGGAGCTGGCCAAGATGATTGAGCAGGACAACGAGGAGGAGGAGGAGAAGAACTCGGTTATCGGCCAGCTCAGCAACATCCAGAACCTGGACCTTGATTCCTTGAAGGACAAAGCTTCGGCCACGCTAGAGGACCTGAAGCAATCGGCGGAGAAATGCTCCGTGATGTGATGGGGCTGAGCAGGGAGGGGACGCAGCGCAGGGTCTGGCGGGGGCTGCTGCCTGCAGCGGGGACCCCAGCGACGTTGTCACCCTTGCCGTGTGTCACTCGGGTCCTCCTGAGCTGTGTGACCCCTCGAGTCCCTGACCCAGATGTCCCTGATGTGTGGCTTTCGTGTCGTTCTCCGGGCCGAGGTTAGAGCCAAGAGCCAGCATGTCCCCCCCGTACCCCGAGGCCTCTTCCCGTGCCCGGCCAGGGGGTGTCCGCAGCCAGAGCCGAGGAGGTTGTAGGGAAGGAGAGTGACCTTGGAGTGTTAGTGACCTTGGAGCGGCGGCCACATGCTGTGGCTCTGCCCCCACATTTGCACTCAGCCTCCTAGAAACGACCGGGAGGCTCCGATTTGCCTCGCAAGGACGAGGCAGAGTGTGGAACACCCCCCCTCCCTGCGTGCCGTACCCATCACTCGAGAAACCCCATCCCATCCCTGCAAGGAACGCCACCCCCTATGCCCTTGAGGGCCCCTCTGAAGGAGCCAGCCGGGAAGGACCTGCTATACGATCCCGGTGGAAAAGGGGGGGGGAGTGTGCTGAAGCCTGAATTGAGACACCAGAGAGGAACAAAAGCCCTCCCTGGTGCTGAGCTGAGCCCGCGGCAGCCCTTCCCCGGAGCAGTGGTGTTCCTCTCCTGGGATGGGATCCTGTCCTTGTTCCTTCCAGGAGGAGAACAAACGATGAGGGAATATCTGCCCGTCCTCCCACTCGTCGTGCTGTAGTCGTGCTGTGCTCGGTTGAGTGTCCCTCACCTCCTGTGCTGTCCCCGTGCCATGGTACTGTTATAACCGGTGGAATAAATACCAGGAGATGTCTATGCATTTATGTTTCTCCTCAAGCTCTGTTTTTCTGGCCAGATTTTCCTGTTGTCCTGGTTTTGGGGTGCCCCTTCCCGAGGCAGGGACGGGAGCTCCAAGGAGAACTCCGTGGCAGCAGAATCCTGCAGACAGCACCTCTCCTGGTCATGCTTACATTTGAGACCAAAGGGATGCTACTAGCAGCTCGTTGGAAGCAGTCGGGTTTAAAAGCAAACAAAATTCCCGTTTTTCCGCAGATTTTCGGCTGTTTTAGTACAAAACCTTCAGAACGCTCAGGCTCACGGGCACTGCAGGATGTCCAGTGCACTGCTCCAAGCAAGGACACTCTGCAGGCATGAGCCCATGCTAGTGCAGGTGTGATTCCCAGCCCTGGCGGCAGGCAGGCGGCTCCTGCGGTGAGGTTTCCTGGAAAAACCTGGCATGGGCTGGGAATTCATCGCTCCAAATCCTGTGGGAGCTGATCAGCTGCAGTTTGGCTTTTGCAGGGAAACACAGGAGAGGGTGCTGGGAAACTGATCTCGGTATTATTGTTATTATTACTGTTATTATTATTAAGGGCGCTGGATCACGCCATGGCTGGGGCTGCTGCTCCAAGAGATTCCTTTCTGCTCCCAGCCCCCGATAATCCTGTGCCAGGGCCGGGTAGTTCTGCGAAACTCCTGACTTCCATCCCCGAGAGGACAGACAGACAGAGAGAGGCAGCTCAGCCTCACGACCCTGCAGCCCCCAGGCCTAGGAGACCCCGGCAGCTCCAGAGACATCCGCTCCCATCAGCTCCCCAGTGCAGCCCCACACAGCGCTGGGAGCCGGGAAGGGACGGGAGGGGAGATTGGCAGGAGCAGCTTCAGCTCTGGGAGGAGATCATACCTGATGAGGATCAGCCCGAGCTGGTCTAATCCCCCACCAGGAAAGGGATAGCAGGGAGCGGGCACGCCCCGAGCCGAGCCCTGGGCGTGTAAAGCTCGGGCAAGGCACGAGCGACACTCATCCCACGGGAGAGCGGGATCCCGACCGGAGCGGGGAGCCACGGGGCCGGGAATGCAATCCCGAGGTTCATCCCCACCCAGAGCAGCCAGGATCCTCTCCCGCACCTTTTCCCTTCCCTTCCCTTCCCTTCCCTTCCCTTCCCTTCCCTTCCCTTCCCTTCCCTTCCCTTCCCTTCCCTTCCCTTCCCTTCCCTTCCCTTCCCGACCCCTGGGCTCTGTTCCGCGCTCTCCCAGCCCACGTGCCGCCACGCAAAGGCCGCGTGAAGCTCAGCGGGTTTATTTTAGGAGGCTCCATGACCCCCAGGCATGTGAAAAGCCAGGCAGCCCCCGCTCCCCCCGCTCGGCTCCCGCGACGTGTTAAGCCTCAGCAAAAGCGTTCCCGGCAAAGCGAAGCATCGGCAGCTCCGAGGATGCTCCTCCGAGGCTGCATCCCTGCTCCCAGCGCTGGATGGCCGCCTCTAGAGGGGAGGAGAGGCTGGGATGGGGGGAGAAGAGGCTGGGATGGGGGGA
>JAGMWU010000062.1:238175-259387 GCA_018697195.1 Certhia americana
AGAGGCTGGGATGGAGGGAGGAGAGGCTGGGATGGAGGGATGAGAGGCTGGGATGGAGGGAGGAGAGGCTGGGATGGGGGGAGGAGAGGCTGGGATGGGGGGCAGTAGGGGCAGGCAGCTCCCTCCTGCCTTTTCCCTGCCCACCAAGGGATGCATCCCAGTTTCCAGCAGCTCCTGCTGCTGTATCCCGAGCATCCCTGCAGCCTCCACACCATACGACTGCTCCGGGCATCAACACACAGACTACAAATCTTAAAGCAAAGAAAAAGTGTGGAATAAAGCAGAAAATGTACTTTTTTTCTCTCTCTTTTACAGGCTCTCTCTCTTTTACAGATACTTTCTTCACCTATGGGGCTGGGATTGGGACGGGTTTGTCCAAGCAAGCCCTTGCCGGCTGCTGGAAGATGCTGGCAAAAAGGAGTTTTTTCAATAAAGTAAGATAAATTTTATGGATCAAAGAACATAAATTTTATTGACAGAACTCCTGCCCTCCTGCACCAGCCCATCCCTCAGACAGCTGCAGGATGCTCGTCGTTCCCAGTGGTGAGTGTGGGATACGCTTTCCCAATGGATAAAGCACTAAATGAGCAATTGTTAAAGCGCTGAAACAAACGAGCTGCCACGGGAGCCTGGGGAATCTCCCTTCTTCTTTTTGCAGGCAATTAAACCTCCCTTCGAGCCACCCTGGGAAGGGGTGGCCTATCCACCTACCCACTGCTGGTCCAACAATTGGGATTAACCCAGATTACAGAGCCCTGGGGAAGCTCCACACACTGACCCATCGCGTGTCTGACCTCACCTCCACCCACACGAGGTGACAACCCAGGTGCCACTCCCGCACCTCTCCGGGTGACAATCCGGCCCCGAGAGCCACAGGAAGAGCCCTTTGGAAGGGCTGGGTGGATGGGCCTGGAGCGGAGCAGCTCGTCCCTGCCCTGCCGGGCTGGGCACCGCCTGCATTGTGCCACCATCCCTCGGTGACATCTGGGGCAGCCCCGGTGCAGGAGACACTCACACCCACCCTGACACAAAGCCGGGCCACCTGGGCTCTGTCACCCCCAGGGGAGTGTCGGGAGCCTTGTCCTGCTCCCGAGGGCCAGGGCTGGGCAGATGTGATTATCTGTGCCAGCCGGTGCAGCCAGCCCCGCGCTCGCCACGGGCTGGCGGAGGCCACGGGCTTGGGAAGCACTTTGAAGCCTTGGGATATAATCTCTACTCTGAATATAGTAATAAGAATAAAAAGATATGAAAGTGCTTTATCGTGTCTGCGCGGGAAGCTCCGTGCTGGTTTGAGCACAGAGCAGCCAGCATGGGGGCAGGGTCTGGGGGGAGGCTGTCTTGGGAAGAGGTCATGGCTTAGGATACCCATGGGACACCCAAAAAAATCCCCCTGTGCTTTGCTTCAGCCTTTCTGCCCTCCCTCATGGACCAGCCTGGCCCTTCCTGACCCACCACAAAAATCTATTGGAGAAAACAGGATTTTACGTAACGGCTCGTGTTGTTCTGCTCCGTGTTTTCCACACACACACACGCCAAAAAAAAAAAAAAAAAAAAAAAGATGGGAAGTGAAAACAAGGTCAAACCTTGCTTTGGCTGCCTTGTGTCCCCGGAGAGCACAAGAAGAGAGAGCACTGCTGGAGCTCTGCTCCTGGGGGAACAGGGACAAGGGTCCCCAGCCCTCCTCGATAGCTTCAGGACCCCAAGCTGGCTCTGGGCTTGCCTGGGGACCCTTTTTAGGTTTAAATCACAAGCCCGAGTGCAGAGGAGGTGGAGAAATCAAAATTAAATTTTATTAAAGACAATAAATTACATTCCCTTGAGATCCAGTAGATTTTGAGACAAGTACCTTGTTTTGCAGGACAGGCAACCTCAGCACCCCGTGCCAGTGACCCCTGGGAACATGATTTGGGTGTTGGGGGTGTCAGAGCCCTGAGGAGTGGAGCAGGGCAGGCAGGATGCCAAGGGTGTCTCCCTGAAGGTGACTGATTGCTGCTCGTGCCCGACTCAATCGGTCCCACAGTCACGACACTGATGACACAGCCAGTACCTGGCCCGCTCCAGGTTTAGGAAGGAAAAGCCTCATTCCCAGTGCTCCAGCAGTGAGAGGCAGGGAGGTATGGCTGGGCTGGGACAGTGCAGTGGGTGCTGGAGGCTGGACGAGCAGCGGTGGATGCAGAGGTAGATGCTGGGCGAGGAAGGCACAGCAGAGCATCCCTGTCCATCCCAGCTCCCGGCTGGATTTGTGGGCCTGGGCCACACGGGCTCCCCCAGAATTTGGGAGCTGGAAGAACCACCCAGCTGAAAAAGCAGGGGGGATGCCCTGCCAGAGCCCAGTGCCAGGATAAGAATACCTTTCCTGTGGCAGCCAGTGGAGGGAATTAGAGTGGAATAACCCTGCCGTGGCAGGGGAGGCCGCAGCAGCAGACGGCCAAGGCAGGGCTGGCAGGGCAATGAGCCAGCGCCTGCCAGAGGGGCAGATGGCCTTGCTGACCTCCCCTGGGGCTGGGAGCCCGAGGGTGACCCCGAGGGTGTCACCCTGGTGAGGGGCATGGAAGCCTGGTCTTGGTGCCGGCAGCTCCTGGCAGGGCAGCGAGCAGCATCCTGCTGGGCAGGTCCCGGGAGTCACTGCAAGGTACAGGCTGTGCCGGGGCACACAGGGACTCACTGGGCTGCCTGCGCCTCCAGGAGGGCTCCCGGAGGGTGGGGTTGGGATCAGTGCAGGCAGGGATATCAGGGATAACAGCGGGCAGCTGTTCCCCAAGTGCCTCGGAAAAGGGCGACTCACCGCTCCGGATGGACTCCGCCAGCGCCTCTTTGCCCATGGATTGTGCCTCCCGCATCTGTCAAGGGAGAGGGGGCGTTCCCAGCCTTTATCCTTCTTCAGCATGCTCCAGAACCACCCCCCGCTCCAGCCATCATACCTTGATTTGATCCTTCAGGTATTCGGCTCGGGCCATCAGGGTCTGGATCTGGTGGGGAGAGAGAAAGGACACAGTCCCTCTGGAGCCAGGCCACCGGGGACTGTCCCAGGGCTGACACTCACCTCGGCATGCAGCAGCTCCCGCCGCCGCCCCGCAGGCTCCGCTGCAAGGGAAATTTGTCCCGGGATGAGGGATGGGAGCAGGACCCATCCTGGCCCTAAAACCCCGGCCACAGTCCCAACTCACCGGCCAGGAGCAGCAGCAGCTCCCCCAGGCTCTGCTGGTACAGCTCCAGGGCATCACTGTCATCCCTGCCTTCCTCCTCCTGCAAGAGGCCCCGGGGGCTGGCTGTGCCTGGGGGGATCCAGCAGTGCCCTCCCCAGCAGGTTTGCACCTTCCCCTTCCCTCGAGGGGTCAGGGGACCCCCAGGCCACCCCTCACCTTGGCAATGGCAGCTGAAGCCACTTCCAGTGCCGCACGGAGCCGAGGCTTGTCCTTGGCCATCTCTGCAAGGGGACATGCCCAAACCCTTCACTCTTCAGCCCAAAATCCCACCAGTGCCTCCTGCCTGCTCCAACACTGTGGGATGCTCAGAAATCACTACCTTTAAGGAGCTCTCTGGCCGGGTTTCCTTTCTCCAGGAGGTTCTTGTTGCTGGAGTTGACCAACACCTTCAGCTCCTCTGCTCGGGAGATGTACTGCTTGACCTGTGCACATTTTGGGGGTGAGAAAACCCCCGATATAGGGTGAAGAGGACAGGGGTTCTGCCCCTATGCCCTGCCAGGGTTTTTGGCTCACCTTGGCCCGGATGGCCTCTTTGCGCCGAGCATCGCTTTCATCTGTGGGAAAAAACAACCAAACGTAGGGGTGAGTGCGGGGCTGAAAACTGGCCTCCCCCAGGGTACTGCCCCCCAAAAATACACCCAGGCCCCACATAACCCCCGGGGTCAACTCACAGTGCAGTGCCGGCACCAAATACTCCAGGGCTTTGCGGTAGAGGGAGAAGGCGGCATTGGCATCTCCCTCCTGATCCTTCTTCACCGCCTCCACCACCAGGTCGGTCTGGGGGACACAAGGGTGGTCTCAGGGCTTGGACCCCACTCTGTTCCCAGGGAGCAGCCCCCCAGTCCCTGCTCACCGCCTTGCCCAGGCTCTCCGGGCCGGGGACGTGCTCCATGTCCACGAAGGGGTGGGCAAAGAAGCACTCGAAGGAGATGCGCTTCTGAGGATCCCTCTCCAGCAGCTGGCCCAGGAGATCCCGGCATTCCAGAGAGAGCTGGGGCCAGCTGGGAAGCTGGGGAGGGAAGGGGCTAAGCCCACTGACCGCTGTGAGAACACCCCCAGCTCCATCCCAGCCCACGTTACCTCCACAGCCCGGTCGCTGTGGATCTTCTCCTCTAGCTCAGCAAAGGAGCGGGAGGCAAAGGGCGGCTTCCCAAAAAGTGCTTCTGCAGGGGCAAAAGGAGCGGTGGGGGGACATGGAGGGGGGCAAACCAGCCCCCCCCGCAGAGCCCCCCGGGGCAATAAAAGCCAAACCCACCGTAAAGGATGACGCCCACCGACCACAGGTCTACGCGGGCATCGTAGTGCTGCCGACACACCATCTCGGGGGCCATGTAGAGCGGGGAGCCACGCAGCACGTGCTTCTCGTCCCACGGGGACATGTACTGGGCAAAGCCGAAATCTGCCGCACAGAGAGCTCGTGGGAGTATAGGAGGAAGGGACCTGCCGCCTCCCAGCCCCTCCCAGGGAGCTGGCCTGACCTGCCAGCTTCAGCTGCGGGTTCTCCGGGGCGCTCAGGAGGATGTTCTGCGGCTTCAGATCCAGGTGGGAGATATTGCGGTCGTGGAGGAACTTGAGGGCGCAGGCTGGGTGGGTGGATGGGCACGTGATAGCATAGCCCTGCACCCCAAAACCCTCGGGGAAAGGTCCCCAGCAGTGCCAGGGCGGGAGCCAGGCGGGGTGTCCTCACCGAGCTGCTGCAGGAAGACCCGTGCCACCTTCTCGGGGAGCATCCGGCGTGACCGGATGAAGCGGGACAGGTCCCCCCCGGCGCAGAACTCCATGATCAGGTAGATGTGGTCACTGTCCCACTGCGAGGCAATAAGACCCCGCCGTGCCACCCCTGCCAGTCCCACCCACACAGGTTCACCTGGACCAGCTTGCCCAGCTGCTGGCAGCAAGCCCCACGGACACACCCTTGGGAAGCAGGGAGGGATCCAAGCCAGAGTAGTTCTGGCTCAGAGGCCCCCCGGGAAAGCGCCCAGCCCACCTGAAAGTCTTTGAGCTCCACAATGTTGGGATGGCGGATGGTCTTGAGGATCTCGATCTCTGTCAGCAAGTTTTCCACCGATTCCCGGTTCAGCCTCCTCTTGTTGACGCACTTGATGGCCACCACCTCACGCGTGTCCCTCTGCCGAGGAGGCGGGGGGCAACGCTGGAGCCCCCCACCCAAACAGCCACCCTCGGTTGCTCCCCCAGCCCGCCGGCTGGGCTGGGAAGGGAAGGAACCCCAGGCGGGGGCTACAGAAGTGGAGAGCTGGAAAAGGGGAGTGGGGGGAGCAGATAGGGGAGCAAAAAGGCGACCCCGGCCTCGGGCTCGGCCCTACCTTCCTGTAGGCCTTGTAGACGGTGGCGTAGGTGCCGGAGCCGAGGGGCTCGGTGAGGATGAACTCGTCGAGGCGCGGCGGGGCCCAGGCGGCCCCGGCCATGGCCCCTCCGGCCCCCGGGCCCGGCACTCGGGGCTCGGGAGCCGCTTCCGCCTTCCCGGCGCGCCACGGCTCAGACCACGCCCACACCAACAAAGCCACGCCCCCCAGTAGCTGTAACCACGCCCACATCCAGTTCACCGGTACAAAGCCACGCCCATGGCCCCGCCCATCCAGGCTAACCACGCCCACTCAGTGCTCGGTCACGCCCATGGCCACGCCCCCCGTTGTGACCACGCCCCCTCAGCTGGCACAGGCATCGCATCCGGACCACACGAACAATTTTTTATTAATAATTTTTTAAACATTAAAAGATCAGACCAGGGGAAAACAAAAAATTCCAATAACACAGGAGGAAAAGGGTGTAAAAATAACGATTTCTGTCTCCCAGCAGCCCCCCGCCGCCCCTCACCAGCACAGGACGGGGTCGAATACAAACCCCCACCCCGGCAAAGGGGCGGCACGAAGCCAAATCTGCATGAAACTCCCTCCCCGACACCCAAACACGGGGCTGAAGGAGGGAGAGGTGGGAATCTGCCCCTCCACCCCCACCCCTGCACCCCACCCGCACCCCAAGGGACATCCCATCTTGGGATGCAGCTGAACGTACACCAAAACAGTTCCTTCCCAGCTAAAAAAAACAACATTAAACTCGTGAGGAGGAAGGCAGGGAGGAGCCTTCCCTGGAGAAAGACTCACTCAAGGTTAGTTGGAGAAGGGCGTCACAGGCACTGCGTGACCCGGCATCTTCTGCTGCCCCAAACCCAAATCCCTTTTCCCCTCTCTCCTGATTTCAAGTCACTGAGAAGACTCAAACGCTACTGATCCCCTCTCCCCCTCTCCGTGGCCAGGGCTGGCGCCTGCAGGATCCTCGTGGAGGCGAGGGATGAGCCCTGGGGGGAGCAGGGGAAATACATCGCCCCCCGCCACACGCTCCCCCTGCTCCCAGATTTTCCTTTGTGCCACGTTCTTCCAGCTCTGAGGAAGCCCAGCAGTTACGAGGTCAAAATACAGCCTCGTGTGAGTGTAACAAACCAAAAGTACAGTTTCTGTTCTTAAAATTAATGACATCAACTACATGCACGTTACAAAACCCTCCCAAAACAGCAGATAATCAAATTCTTCGTAGCAAAGACCAAGAGAAGAGAGAGAGTAAAATCAAAAACCTCCTTCCCCTCATCTTCCTGCTACAGACAGAGTGAGGGGAGGAAGAGACAAACAGCCAGAAGGTCCTGGAGAGAGGAATATTTGCCTCAGGGAATGTCTTCATCTCCCCACACCCTAAAACAAGACAAGGAAAACTAATCATCCAAACCGTAGCTCAGCTGAAGCAAAAAAAACCCCAAACCTCTTCTCATCAGGAGTGTCGGCATCACAGAGCTCTCGCATGGTACCCCCAAAAAGTGCATTTTTAGGAAAAAAAAAGAAAAAAAAAAAGAAGGTTGGGGAGAGAAGGGCAGAGGAAGCGAGAGGGAAGCAGCCCAGGCAGGGCTGGTGGTTTTCCTGGGAAGGGCTGGATGTCCTGGGAAGGATTAGTTTCCTCGGAAAGCACTCTGTGCAGCTGAGGAGGCCGCCCCGGCCGCTGCATTCTGGAAGCTCCTGTTGGTGAGGATGCCTTGGGAAAACTCCTCCTGGGCCCTTTGGAAGCTGGCTCCTGTGCGCCGATACAGGGAATGCACCTGGGAACAAGAGGGCAGGGCAGGAGTGAAGGAAAGCAGCGTGTGGCTGTAGGATTGCTGCACACACCCCGCTCTCCCTGGGCTGACCAGCTCCCTTGGCTGCTGCAGAAGATGGGCTGCAGTGGATCCCAGCAGAGGATGCTACAGATTTTAGGAGACCTTCATTTATGTAGAGCTCTCAGCAGAATTGCTGGTTTCACACCCAAAGTCCCTGTGATGGCTCAGATTTAACCCAGTATTTACCGGAGAGCAGGACCTGAAGGTGCCAACAGCATCAGGTATTTCCTTCAAGATAAATGCAGGAGAAAAGAAGGAAGTACCAACAAACCCAGGATCAGTCCAGCCTGTCCTTGCCTTCCCCCAAGCTCCATTTCTGCTGCTCCTGCAGAAATCCAGCCCTGCTGCTGTCATGCAGGAGGAGGGTTTGCTTCAGGAACCAGTGGAAAGGCACTCACTGGGATCCCACCAGGCTTTGAAAAGCCCCACAACACTGTGGGAGCAGTGACTAAAAATCCCTGGATGCTGAATAGAGCCACGGCCACCTCTGCTCTGCCAGCTCTAGGCAGGACAAGGGGCAACAGTTTTAAACTGCCAGAGGGAAGGCCTAGATGGGATATCAGGAAAAAAATCCCTCTCTGTGAGTGGGCAGGCCCTGGCACAGGTTGCGCAGAGCAGCTGTGGCTGCCTCTGAATCCCTGGAAATGTTCCAGGCCAGGTTGGACATTGGGGCTTGGAGCAAACTGGGAGGGTGGAAAGCATCCCTGCCCTTGGCAGAAGGTCAGATGGGCTCTAAGGTCTCTTCCCAAATCATTTCATGATTCTATGTCTCCAAAGGGATGCTACTTCCCACTTCAAGAGTGCTCAAGGAATTTGCCAGCGATGCAGGAAGCACAAGCAAAAATACTTCCATTAAAACCTCTTGACCCAGCAGAGCCCCGATCCTGTCATTATTCCCAGGCGGGTGAAGGCCTCAAACCCCGAAGCCCTGGGAGCAGCCTGAGCTCTGCTGGCCCCCCAGCCACTCACCTGCTTGAGGAGGAAGAGGGAGAGGACGGCGCAGAGCGTGAAGAACGCCGCCACCACCATCATGATCACCACCACGGCCACGTTGCCGTGCACCTCCGACAGCGCCGCGATCCAGCCGCTGCCAGGGACAGGAGAGAGGGGTGAGCATGGGCAGCATGCCAGCACAGCTGGGGCACAGGGGGGGCAGGCACCCACACGTGCTTCAGGGGAAGGGGACAGGGCAGTACGAAACCAAACAGCTGTGCAAAGGGAGCCCAGAGCTGTCCAGGCCCTTGTTTCGGGGATAGAGTTTCCATTAGCATTTTTAGAGGAGGATTGTGCTCAGCCCACCCACAGTGCAGCCCTGTGCCTTTCCCTCAGGCAGCAAAATCGATACCCTTGTTGCCATCAGCGACTTCCATGGGCACCTTCTCAAAATTCGGTCAAGTGGGATAAAGATAGGCTGGAATAGCTAAATTGGAAAAGATCAGCTGGCAGGTCTGGAGCCTGGACCTGAGTGTCACCCTGACAGGGATGTAAGGGTTGGGAGCAAGAGGAAGAAGCAGGAAGGGATAGAGGTGGTGAAACCCCGGCACAGTGTGCTCACAGCAGCTGTGGCTGCTCCATCCTTGGGAGTGTCCCAGGCCAGGCTGGAGCAATCTGAGATGGTGTCCATGTCAATGGATGAGATGAGCCTCAGGGTCCCTTCCAACCCAAACCGTTCTGTGATTCCACAATTCTACATTACAGACACTGGGAGCTGTTGAAGGGAAGTGGCAGGGAGAATTCAAGGAGTTACCAGCACTTGGTCATGGCTGAAAATACCGAGACACCTGACTGAGAACACCTTCCTGGGTGCTGGAGAAAGGAACATTCCCAACTGCTCAACCAAGCACGCCGTGTGGCAGCAGGAAGGAGGAGCACCCGACGTGCAGGCACCGCTCCTCACGGCACAGGGAAGCAGAAAGGCACGCCACGCACTGCAGCCAAAAATACCCGCACTGTCTGGCGGGAGGAAACGGAGCAGAAACTTCCAGGCAGCCTCTCCAAGCCAGACTAAACCCCCTCCCCACCCCCTGTGACTCGGGCAGCAGGGGGGAGGCTGAGGACAGCTCTGCCCTGAAGCCCTTCTGCAGGCAGCAGGCAGAAATAGACAGCAGCTCCCAGCTGGAGGCTGCCCCTCGGGAGAAGCACCACGGGCTGCCAGCCTTTCCCCTGCGCTCCACAACTCCGGAATGGCAGCTGCAGCCAAGGCAGCAAGGCAGAAAGGAAAGGCTGTGCTCTCCCTGCAGGGCACAGCTGCTGACACGAGGCTGCTGGAGCCTCTCCAGAAGCCCGGGCTCACCCTTCTGGACAATGTCACCGAGAAAGGGCGAGGCTAAAAGCCTCGCTGCTTATCCCAGCCCACCAAGCACACGCTCCAGAGAGATTCAGGAAGAGTTTGGGGATGCAGTCAGGGTGGCTGCAGCAGTATGAGGCTGAGCAATACCCAGATTTCAGGTCAGAGATCCCTCAGCCCCACACTGCTGTCAGGGAAGGCTCCAGTTTGAACAAGGCAGATCTGATTCACACCAGAGGAGCAAATATGATCTGTGCTGAGTGAGGGAGAAGGCGGCAGAAGCGGCACGGAAGAGTTCTCACAGAATCACGGAATGGTTTGGGTTGGAAGGCGCCTCAAAACTCATCACATTCCATTCCCCTGCCATGGGCAAGGACACCTCCCACTGTCCCACACTGACACCTCCCACTGTCCCACACTGCTCCAACCACATCTGACCTGGCCTGGGACACTCCCAGGGATCCAGGGACAGCCACAGCTGCTCTGGGCACCCTGTTCCCATTCCTTCCCACTATCCAGTAATTCACATACTCCCCTTCTCATACTCCTTCACATACTGGGAGTAGGATGGGAAGAGCAGAGCAGGGAGGCAGCTGGGACCTGCTGAGGCTGTGAGAGGAAAACTACAGCAGAAAGAACAGGCAGATGTCAGAACCAGGCCCCAAAGCTCCTGCCAGTCACAGCCCTGGTGAGAAAAGGGATCTGTGACACGGCAGGCAGCGAAGCCAAGCTCACCTGTCTCCCCAGCCAGGAATTCCGACAGCCTGGATGATGTAGATTGCTATTTGGCAGAAGAAGATGAAAAAGAAGACGAAGAAGCTGAAGGAGCTGTCAGACCTGCGGGAGAGATGGCAACAGGAGTGAAACCTGTGATCCCTGCACTGAGTCCCTGCTCGGAGAGCAGAGGAACAGCTTCAGTGAACTCCTTTCTCCAGGGAAGAGCTGCTGAGGGGAAGTGATGTGGGGAGGAATCTGGGCATCCAAATGTGTCCACTGCAAATTCAGCACTCTGACCAGTGCAAGATGGGGTGAAGGCAGCTCCCCCAACAAACATCAGTGCTCAACATCAGTGTCTCAGAAATTAATAAAGCGAATAAAAAATGAACTGAAAGCTCCCTATGTCTGCCTAGGCTTGGATTTCAGGATGAAAAAAGGATCACCATAATTAAGTTCTATCAGACAGATCTAATGTGTTTAGTAACATAGTGGTGTGGGTTTATCTAATGATGCAAAGAGCTGGAAAAATCCTGCGGGCAATAGACGATGGGAACAGATAAACCCAAAGCTCCTCCCACTAAGAGATACATCCTCGTCACAGAAAGAAAAAAAAAACCCACTACTTGCCTGAAAGCCTTGTAAATTGGTCGGTACCAACAGAGAAAGGCACAAGGGGTGAATAAAATTAACCACAGAATGGAGAGACCAAAGTCCACTCCTCTGTTGTTGTCGACTGTGAACCACGCCAGGCAAGCGAGCAGGTTTAGGAGCAGGGTGATGGAATGCACTGTTTGGGGTGGGAGAGAGAGAGATAAACAACATCAGCAAGCTCTTGGAAACTCCAAAGCATCCCTAATGTCACACAGGGAGGGCTGCAGAAATTAAGGTGACTTTGGGCAATCTAATTTCCCTGCCTCCCTTGGAAGGGAAACTGAGCTTGACCTAAGAAGCTCGTCTGATCCTGCTGCTCACAGCCAAATCTTAAACAGTTGTTCAAGCCTCAGTTAAACAATTAAAATTCTGTCATGAATGAGCTATTCCCAAAGCATAAACTCGTGGTTCTTCACCTTTACCTTCATAAGAAATGAGGGAAATGTGATTTTAGCCTTGCAGACAACACCACCACCAGCATTTACAGTGTGACAGAGCTCAGCTTTTCCCACAGAACCTCCTCAAAAAGAATTCTGACTGCAGTTCAAGCCACAACTTACACATCCACAAGTAATAGAGCATCTTGCATATCCGCTGGTAGTCAGCTGGGATGTCTGCAGAAAAGTCCTGGTAGAAGCATGGCTTGATGGGACACTTCTTGGGGAGAGGTGGCCAGTTGTTCTGCCTCGCTGTGGAAGGGAGGAAGGAGCAGCTCTTCACTCATTCAAAGACTAATTCTCACTCCAGAATTTCCATGCAGCCCTTCAGCTGTTGTTGAATTCATGCATTAAAACCTTGGCAGAGCCCAGTTCCTACATCTGAGCAGGCAGCACAGCAGGAATGGGACAAACTGCTGGCAGAGCAGCTGTGTGCAGGAGTTTTCCCTTGAGGAAGGCAGAATTCCCCTGCATTGGCCAAATGGCCATCCCAGCCACCATCACTCGGCCCTGCAAGCCCAGATTCAGCCACTTCAAACCAAGATTAGGGAGGAAAATATTGGTTAAGAGAGCCTTGAGGCTGAGGAGAAGAGCTTTGCTGCACTCAGTAAGAAGCCTCAGCATGGCAGTGTCACTCACCAGCTCTGACACGGGCACAGATCAGTGCTTGAGAGCTTTTGGGGGTGAAATGCAGGTGCTTGAGGGCAGAGACCCACCAGGGCAGGCCTCCAGCATCCCACCTCTGAGCTGCCTTGCCATCTTGGAAGCTGTGGGATGCCAGGCACTGTTCCAGGGAGTTTTCCTGAAATCCTGGCAAACCCAGCGATGCAGACTGCCCTGGGCAGGAGTCAGTACTCACGGTCGATGCTGGCTGCGTGGCTCTGCAGTTCCCTTTCCTTCTTCTCCAGCTCAGCTGCCTTCCTCTCTAGCTCTGCCTGCTGCTGGAGCAGCCCTGCCTGTGCTGCTGCAGCCACAGCCTGAGGAGGGGACAGAGAGCAGACAGGTCAGCCCTGCCCTGGGACGGGATGTGGTGGCACCACTGGCTGCCAGGCTGGGAAGGAAGCAGGGCACAGGGTGACATGAAAGCTCAGCCCCCGACATCTTGATTCTGCCACTGGAGGACAAAATCAAGTTATCCTACAGGAAGATGGGAGGAGGAACTTATATAAACAAAGCTGTTTCTACCTTGCAGCTCACCTCATAACAGAGTGGTGAGCAGGGCTCCTGGGCTTACCAGGACAATTCCCTTCCCAGCTGCTGACCACACCTCTAAAGGCTCTCTTCTATCTGCTTTGTACTGTGAGAAATGATTCCTTCTCCCAACAGCCTCAGTTCCTTGGATGAGGTGGTCCTGGCAGTCAGGTACTGGCATTTATCCTGGCACTGAGCCTGTCTCACCAGACACCAGAACTAAGCTAAGAGCATTAGCAGGACACATCACAGGATTTCCAGAGGGAAGCCAGAGCTGACAGGACACAAGGCAGAGCAAGAAGGACTGTACTTGTGTAGGCCCAATCAAGATCTGCCTTGGAAATACAAGCTGGAAAGATCAGCTGCAGCTCCCCAGTCACCACCCCAGGGAATCCTGTGCTCCCTGGGAGCTTGAGGAGGCTGGGAGGGCACATAGAGGTGTCAGAAACCTGGACACAGAAGATTTCAGGCTTTCTGTGCTGACAGGGACTGATCCTCAAAAAAACCCACTGCATTTGACCTGAAGCCGTAGTAAAAGCTTCCAAAACTGAGTGATAACACTGAGATTATGAGTGTGTAGTTGAATAAAAGTGTGTTATATCACAGGGTGAAAAATATAGAATTTAAAGTTTCAGAATATAGCAATATATATGCAACAAGACAGAGGTTTTAGAGCATAGGTTAGTAGTCCTTCTTCTCCTTCTTCACCAGTTTGAGTAATTTTGTGTAGTTATTTGGAAAAGTCCGTAGTGCACAACCTGAGTAGGTAGTTATTAGGCTAAAAGTTGTGGTAGAAAGGCAGATAAATTATAAAAGAAAGGCCTCATAAAATATGGTAAATTAATAGCTAACTTGTAATTTCTTTGTGCAGCTAAGTAGTTTGCAAGTTCTCATGTGAAAACAGTTTTGGGAATGAGAGTTCCTTAACATAAAAAACTACTGAGTTAAAAACAACTGCACCTGCAGTAAGTAAGAAATCTAGCTCATGAGAATCAGGGAACAAAACATGCAAACTAACCAAGAATAGAGAACGGATGGACAAGTAAAACACATTTTATTAACCAATGAGTGAAGTGCATGCCTTTGGTGAAAGGAATGAATAAAAGGAAAAACACGCTGAAATAAAAACTCTTTTCTACCTTGAAACTTTTGGTAGTTACTGTGCGGCGAGTGCCTCTACAGCAACAAAAAGTAAAAATAAATTAGCTGACATCTCATTATTGAGTAATTTAGACTTAAAAAAACCTTAAAGACAAAACTCTTAAGTGCCATTTCAAGTCCGTTAACTTCGCATGTAAAAGCGCTCACAGTCAGTGAAGCTGTAACATAGATGAAAAATAAAACACATCTAAGTATACAAACAAGAATTCTGTTTCTCATACTTTTAATCCTGACCCTGAGAAGAAGAAGAAGAAGCAGATAAAGCCAAGAGGGGCCGTACCTGTGGCGTGGGCTCCACGGATGTCTGCAGCACGGCCGGCTGCGAGGGCTGCGCTGCCGGCGTCGTCCGCGCCGCATTCGTCTGCGAGAGGCCACGGGCAAGCAGGGGCAAACATGGCAGGAGAAACACAACGGGCTCTTGGTGAATTGTGTACGCCACAAACCTCGGCTTCCTGCCCTCCTCCTCCCACCTGGCTCACAGCAGCAGCCAGGGAATGAGCATGAGGCTCTCCCAGCCATCCCTCAGAGGCACAGCCAGGGCAGCTCAGCTCGCAGCCCAGGCAGCAAATAAATCCTGCTGTGTCCTGCCACAAACCAGCCTCCCCTTCACACCTCGTGGGGCTTCCCTGGGAGCCAGCAGCCAGCTGGGGAGGAGCTGATCCATGCCACTGGAGCCTTCCATCTGGGAGATCACTGCTGCTCCAGTGCAGGAGCAATTGCCCACCACTGCCATGAGCCATATCCACAGGGAAATCAGCTGTGAATTCCTCTTTTTCTCAGCTGCACCTATCAACGGACCTTCTGCACCACTAAAAGCACCACCAGGTACACAGAGCACAAGGACACGTGGCACGTACCAGCTGGGAGCTCTCGGAGAAGGGGTTGAATTCATCCAAGCCACTCTGGCTGGTGTTTGTGAGCTGTGTCACTGAGGGGTCCTGCAGGGAGAGAGCAAAGGGATAAATCAGTATTGGATGTGGGGTATCATCACTGACAGCACCAAACCGTCCAGTATGGAAAAGGCCTTTCAGAACATCAGGTCCATCTTACCCATGCTGCCTGCTTTCCATCTGCTGGGAGTTTGAGGGGATGAAACACATCCCTGCCACAGGGAGATGGCCCTGGCTGGCAGGGAATTTAAATATCCAAGGAGATGACTACCAGCAAGGCAAGACTTGTGAGCAGAAATCATCTCCTGTTCAGCCAAGAGGGATTTCTGAACGACCACAACGTGCTTTTGGCACAGGAATACTTTGTGCAGGTTGCTTCTGCTCACCCACAGTGAGTTATTCCTAATTTCCAAGGGATTTGGATTCATCCACCCATGGTCAGGATGTTGCTGGGCCTCACAAAGCAAGCGTGGAGCCACACAAAATGAGGTTTTAGAGACAGCTGATCCTGGCTGAGAGATGCCAGCAAGCTAAAATGCCAATGGTTGCTCTGGATAAGTGAAACACTCTGGAAAATTGAGATGGAGGTGTGACACCAATTATTTTAGGAGGTTTTAATGCTGCTGGCATAACAGCTCGCACTTGCACTCACAGCACCTCCCACTCGTCTCCACCAAATCCTCTGATGTTTAAAAACAGGCTCTCTGCACCTCAGAACACCTCTCTCCCCTCACCTGCAGTGAACACAGCCGTTTTTATCTCCTTTTTTCTACTCTTTTCCATGCAGAGATTCCTCTCGGGCTGCCAGATGTTGGCCTCTGGAGCACTCCTCTCCCCAGTTATTCCCTTCTGGAACTCAGAAATCCTCCTGCCTGGCAACCCGAGAGCCGGGTGTGGGTCAGAAAATTAGAAAGTGGCTTCTTCCCTCTCCCTCAGCACCTCGTGTGTCCAGATCAGCCCTTCTAACTTGGTGCTCCATGGGGTGAGAAGGGACCGGGGCTGCAGCAGGGTGTGCGGGGCTGAGGGTGCCGGGGCATGCTGGCCATGGAGGAAAATCCCTCTGGAGTCATTCCCGGGGTTCTAGCGCAGCCTTCTGCTGAGCAGGATGCCCAGGGAGCAGTTAATGAGTAACTCAGAGCTCCTGCACACCAGGCACTCCCCACCAACAGGTCACACCCGTTTGTGAATCACCCCGGGCTGAGGCATCGCCGATTCTCGGGTGCTGCTCAGGGAAGTTCAACTCCCCGGCGAGGAAGGGCTGCAAAAAGTGGGAAGAAGCAGCAGGACTGCCATGCTGGAGATAAAACGTGTTTTTATTTCACTCCTGACTCCTCTGAAAGCTTCAGTTGGGCGGCAGTAAGGGCTGTCATCACAAGTTTACACTTCCCCTCACACACAATAGTGCTGCACATCAGCACAAACCCTTTGGTCAGGAGCACACGAGCCCCAGCTGGACTAGAGTCCAGCAAGAAAGAAACTCCCTTCAAGGTGTTGGAAGTGAAAAGTGAAAGCTGCATAACCCTCTGGAGAGCCTGGATGGTCAGACTGGGAATAAAGAGAAATGCCACAGTATCACCGTAAAGCACACTTTTACTTCCCTTGGCTCATCTGCACCCAAAAGAAAGCTGGAGGCTCTCCAAGGGTGGGAAGAGCAGCACCAGGACTTCAGTGGCACCAGTTTGATTCCCAAGGTAGACAAGCTCTCATCTTACTGCACAGCTTTAAAAAAAATCATTTAATTAAGCTGTAAGGCCAAGGCCCAGCAGCTCGGCTTAACTCTCCTGCTATTGTGCAAGTGTGTCTAAAATAGGAACCCAAAGAGCAAGGAATTTGCCACAAAGCTGAAGTGTTTGGACACGTGCCTGGGCAGGGCAGGAAGGAAAGCAGAGGGTGATAGACGGGCAGCAGCTTCCGAGAGCCCAGAGCAGGCAGAGAGGGATGAGCGAGCACCAGGAATGCAGAGATCAGCGAGGAGCTGCCCACAAACTTCTTGTTTTACAGTTATTTTCTGCCAGCTACACAGCAAAAGGCAGCTGAGCCTCCTGAAAGAAGCCTTGGGAAGGATCGGGAGATAGGGATTTAACACAGAACCTCTTGGAACCACAGGAAGTGTGTCCAGCTCCCAAACCAACGACTGGCTTGACCTGCGGGATGCCACGAGCAGGTCCCATTTGCTGCCCTCCCAGCCATCGCCTCCTCAAGTGCCAGGGATGTGTGATGCTGTCTTTCACATCTCCAGGTGCCCCCAGAGCAGAATAACTCCACATCTCCACCAAACTGCACTGCCACCAATATCAGAACTATTTTCTAATGCAGCTCAATGCAAATACGAAGTTGCTGTCGCGCTGCTGCTGAAAGCTTTGGATACAACAGGTTTGTGCAGGGAATTCTATTTGTTCTTTTCTTTCTGTTCCCACAGATTAAAGAAACAAAATGAGAGGCCTCTCCAGATGAGATGAAGGAAAAAGACCTCAGCCTAGTATCACCCAGATCTTAACACAGTTGTCAAAATATCACAGTATTGCCCCAAATATAAGCAGTCCTGTAGACTCAGAGTGTTGCCACTGCCTGGAAGATGCACTGAGAGAAATCTCAATTTTATTATTAATATCTCTGGAAAGGATGGAAGTTTCCAGCTGTCTGAAGCTTGAATCGAAGTTTTGAAGGCAGCTGCCACTTTCAGCAGGTTACTGGATAAAGGAAGGAAGTTAATCATCTCTCATTAACTGGTTACAATAAGTAACAGAGCAACCAGAGATATTTTTAACAGGACCAAAGCAGCTCATTTTACACAAAGCTTAATGAACATCATGAACAAGGTCTCCTGAAAAGGCAGAAATCTTGGTCACGTCAGGATTTGAGGAGGATGAATCACTGAACTGGGAGCTCCAGCAAGGAGAGACAACCCTGGCGCTGTAGCAAGAGAGATCCATGGGCTGGGAGGGTGAGAAGGCTTCTGCTCCTTCCAGAGCATGTCAGGGGGTGTCAGGGGGACACTGTAACCCCAGCACGGAGCCAACACCTGGATCCAGCCCCTGGCAGGGAACAGGCTCTCTCCCAGGCTGGGATTCCATTTCAAACTGGACCAACGAGGCTTCGAGGCTCCAGGAAGCGGCAGTCAAAAATTCATCTCAATCAGCTGCTGGGGACTGAGGAGTTTTTCTTGGTAAGAAAAAAAGACAAAAACTTGCAGGCTGGAGAGGAAGATACAGAACTTTCCACAAGGACCAGGTGAGCTGCAGAGAGCTGTCACAGGGGAATCCACAGTGGGATGTGTTAATCCTCATGAAGAAGTGAGCTTGATGAGGGAGTTACTGCCTGGAAATCACCTTCAACCTTTTTTTGTTTGAACAGTGAATAAAGAGTGAGCACAGCCCGGTTCTGTCAGATGTCAGGAGAGCTTTAATATGCACAAAGCAGCCGAAGTGAGACGACAAGAAAGATGAAGACAGACTTTTTAGAAGGGCCTGAGGTGACAGGACAACAGAGAATGGCTTCAAACTGACAGAGATTAGATTGAATATTAGCAGATTCTTCCCTGTGAGGCCGGGCTGGACAGGGTTTGGAGCAGCCTGGGATAGTGGAAGGTGTCCCTGACTGTGGCAGGGCGTGGAATGGGATGAGCTTTAACTTCCCTTCCAACTTGAACCATTCCGTGATTCTAGGAATATTTACTTCCTCAGAGCTGAAGCGACAAATCCCACATCCATGAACAGCAATATATTCCACCTCCCAGAACGAGTATCAGAGGAACACGATCGTCCCAGCTCTTCCCATTCCTGAGAGTCACAGGACCGTGGTAAAATGAAAGTGAGGGAGAAAGAATTTTTTTCACTCTGATTCCTCAAAAGACTCAGCTTCATCAACAAACAACTTCTGTTTGGCTCAGCCCCGAAATCCAAGGTCAGGAAAACACTCCTTCCCGTGGATCACATCCCAGCCAAGCAGCAGAGGTGAGGCTGGGCTGCCAGGCACTGATTTTCACACCACTGCACAGGCACCACGTCCCAGAGGCTGTTCCAGGCCAACTCCCTGCATAAGTGACCCCAATTTCCAGAGGTTAATCCCAGAGAGGAGAAACCCAGCGAACACAGATCAAATCCTCAGTGACCTTAACTGGAATCCCCTGCTTTGAGCCACGAAATCCACAGCTTTGCTTTGGGAACTTGCTTTTAAGCGCTGAACCGCCGTAAAGGCAGACCCAGCGGACAACCAGAGCACCACGCAGCACGGCCCAGAGAGCTCCAGCGATGGAGTATGTTTAATAAGCCCTCAGAACAGGCACTGCCGGCTGTTGTACATCCGGAGAGGCAGCAGGCCCCGTCCCCACAGCCTGGCGAGGTGAGGGCGGGGAGGCTGTGCCTGGCTGCTCGGGGCCAGGAGAGACCTGAGGCGGGCACAAGGCGGGAGGGACCCCGCGGGGGTCACAGCGCTCGGGGGCGGCCTGCGGAAGGGGGACGCGGATGGGATCGGGAAGAGGAGCTCGGGAAGGGGGATGCGGAGCAGGAAATGGGACCCTGAGCCCCGGGCAGGCGGGGATGCGGGAGCGGGAGCGGCACCGCCGGTGAGGGAAGGGGGTGCCGGCCTCCCTCAGGGCCGGGGGTCGCGGCCGCCTCACGCCCCCCCCCGTCCCGCCCCCTCGCCCTGATTGGCCGAGGCGCGAAGCAGCGGCTCTGCCATTGGCCGGCGGCGCTTCACTCAGTGCCACGTCCCGGCGTACGGGGCACGGGCCATGGCCGGGCCGGGCCGCACCGCGGGGGCCGCCCGCGCCTCACGCCCACCTGGAAGGGGTTGATGTCCACCGGGTCGGCGAACGGGTTGGTGTCGAAGCCCGACATGGGCGCGGTTCGCTCTCGCTCCGCTCCCGCCGCCGCCGCTCCTGGCGCTTCCGGGGCACCCGCGTGACCGGGACCCGCGTGACGTCACGCCGGCGCGTACAGCTCGCGCGGGGTTAACCCGGTGGGCGTGCCCGCGTGACGTCACAGCGGCGCTTATAGCCGGCGGGGGGGTGGGGTGGCGGGGGGAGGGGGGGAAGGGAGGGGGACAGGCCCTGCCCGGCCGAGCCATGGCGGAGATCCGGGGTGAGCGGGGCACCGGGCACCACCGCCCGCCGGGGGGATGGGGCCCTGAGCCGGGCCGCGGAGACGGGCACCCTCCCACCGGGACCCCCAACCGGGACCCTCAACCGGGACCCCCCAGGGCGACGGGGCGGAGGGCCCCCAGCCCAAGCACCCCCAGATCGCCGTGGTGTGGTGGCTGAGAACCGTCCCCCCTGTCTCCCCTCCCAAGCCCGTGGTCCCCTCCCTCCCTGACACCCTCTCAGCTTGCCCCGGGGGCTTTGTGGGTGTCCGGAAGGATTTCTGGGGGCTCTTTCTGTGTCCCGCTGACACTTGACTTCCCTCCCGCAGTGTTCCCCCTCTCCTGCGTGGTGCAGAACTATTCCTGGGGGAAGGTGGGCCTGGAGAGCGAGGTGGCCAAGTTGGTGGCCAGTGGTGACCCCCTGGCCCAGATCCAGCCTGACCGGCCCTACGCTGAGGTGAGTGTGTCTGTATGTCCATTCTGTCCGTGTGTCCATCCCATCCGTGTGTCCATCCCTGTGTCCATCCCATCCTGTGGCTGTGGCTCTTGCCATCCTATGTCCTACCGGGACGTGATGCTGACCCCCAGATGTCCCGTGTCCCCTGGGGGTGCCTGGGTTTCAGGGAAGCCTGGCGTGACTCAGCCCCGAGGGAGCTGCCAGGGATCCCCTCCGGGGCCAGGCAGCTTCTGGAAAAACCCAAGTCATCCGTGCTGGCTGCCCGGCTCAGGATGCCACCTGTCCCTTGGTGTCTGGCAGCTGTGGATGGGCACACACCCCCGGGGAGATGCCCTGATCCGGGATAACCGCATCCCCCAAAAGACCCTGGGCCAGTGGATCGCCGACAACCCCGCCTGCCTGGGGGCCAAGGTGAAGGACGCCTTCCAGGGACACCTGCCCTTCCTGTTCAAGGTGCTGTCGGTCAACACCGCCCTGTCCGTCCAGGCGCACCCCAACAAGGTAGGGAGAGCCCCGGATGGGTAGCCCAGCTGGACCCCGTGTCCCTGGGGAGGTCAGCCAGCACCTTTCCCCTCTCTCCAGGAGCTGGCAGAGAAGCTCCACGCCCAGTTCCCTGAGCACTATCCTGATGCCAACCACAAGCCTGAAATGGCCATTGCCCTCACCCCCTTCGAGGGCATGTGTGGCTTCCGGCCCGTGGAGGAGATTGTCTCCTTCCTCCAGAGTAAGGATGGAGGGTGCATGGTCAGACCCTGGAGTGGGGACGGTGGCCACGCTCCCTTGGGATGGGCTTTGGAGTGGGGACGGTGGCCACGCTCCCTTGGGATGGGCTTTGGAGTGGGGACGGTGCTCTCCTGGGATGGAGTTCAGGGTGGGGATGGTGGCCGTGCTCCTTTGGGTTAAGGTTTGAGGTGTGGATGGGGGCTATGCTCCCTTGGGATGGAGTTCAGGGTGAGGACAGTGCCCTCCAGGGATGG
>JAGMWU010000063.1:0-22218 GCA_018697195.1 Certhia americana
TAGCAAACACCCCAAAACCTGACCAAACACCTCAAAACACTTCTTTTTTTTCCTTTTTTTCCCCCTGGGCTTGCCTTCTGCGATAGCAGATTCCCACTGGGTGACTTGGAAGAAAACATTACTGCAGCAGTATGTTCCACAAAGTAACTGTAATGATGAAAAATTGCCAAATGCCCCCAATTGCACATCAGAAAAAGGTCCCTGACACTCACCCCAGCTCAGAGCTCTCCCTCCAGCTACTTGCAAAAGAATCACAGAACTAAACCTAGCAAAAATGGATAAAGTAGAATATTTTTAGACTTGGATTATCTCCGTACCAGATCCTGTATGGGCCATTCACCTTCCAGTTGGACTTGATGATCCTTTTGGGTCCCTTCCAACTTAGATCGTTCTGTGAAATCTGTGAAGTATTAAGTGATTTGCATCTGTTGAGTAGTTCTTCATTGACTTATGAGTTTTCAGTAAATTTTTCTGGCTTCAGAAGCCTTTCTTTTCTCCCCTTAAGGAGCATTAAGCAGCAAGGTTAAGTAAAGAAGTTGTTAAACAACTACATAATGAGACTTGATGACTTATGAGAGGTAAAACTTAAATCCTCTCTACCTAGAGGGGAATATTCAGAAATTCAAGTGAGACATTGAAAGAAATTGAAAGAATTTACCCAAAAGGTTCTAGCCTTCATTCACCTGACATGAGTGGGGTTGGCTCAGAATATGTCTGTACAGCAGCCAATGGAAAAGGCATGTATTTTATTCTGTAAATAGGACACTACTGACAGTAATAGCTGTGTGTTTCTAATGTCCATGAGCTCAACTCGTGTGCTCTCACCTGCACAGTCACCTGGAGACATGACATGTAGAATATCCCAAAGATCCAAACGAAACATAGGCTCTGTTCAACCCATGAAACAACGCGAAATACTTTGCCAGAGCCCCGTCCCCACAACGTCGATAATTGACAGAGCTGTAAGTCCCGGGGTTTTTCCCGGCCCCTCACGATTCCTTTCAGTCTCCCACGTCTCCTCGCGTCCCCTCTCGGTCCCTCACGATCTCTTTCAGCCCCTCACAGTCCTTCACGTCCCTCTCGGGCCCCTTCGGCCCCTCACATCACCTCACATCACCTCGTGTCCCCTCGTGTCCCCTCATGTCCCCTCGTGTCCCCTCGTGTCCCCCGACTGTCCCGCCTCAGCCCGACCGCCAGGGGGCGCAATAATGCCAGCGGACGACCTGAGAGCGGGAATCGCGATTGGTCCATGCAAAAAGGGGCGTGACTTCAAGAAACCCCGCCCAACAAGGCGGCCGGGGGCGGGGCTCACGGGGCTGTTCCGGGCGGCCATTGGATGATCGCGGGAACAGGGCGGGGTCAGAGCAGCGCGCGAAGGCTCGAAGCGGTTCTCGGGCGGCGGGAGCGCCATGGCGGCAGTGCTGATAACAGCTGAGGGCCCCGATGAGGTGAGTTCTGCCGCTTCCCCCCGTTTAGGTATGGCCGGCCGACTGCTGACGGCGGAGGAAGCTCGCGGCTACCCGCGGTCTTGCGGCTCCTAGGGTTGTGGCGAGGTGGAAGGCCCGAGAGGGACAGCGAGGGAGATGGCGGTTCCAGTAATTGTTCTGGCTCCCTTGAATTTCTGGTGCCTTTTCGGGTAGCATCGCCGGTGGCGGTGCCAGTAGCCACCAGCCACCCGTGCCCGCCGCCCTTGATCGCGGGCGGTTCGGCGCCCACACTGGGCTCGCCCCTCACGGTGGACTACAGCTCCCAGCATGCCCCGTGACCGCCCTGCCGGCCGCGGGGCACGCTGGGAAGGCCGCGCTCAGCCGGTCTCCGCGGGCGCGGTGCATGCCGGGAGAGCTGCTGGGCCCGCGGTGCCGGGTCTGAATAAAAGTGAATAAATAATAAAATAACGAGTAAACGTTCGCTCTGAATGCAGTCGCATCAGTCAATGTCAATTCTGTGCTTTTTTTGTGCGAACTCGCACATATACTGCCCTGTATGTGAGTAGTCATTTGTATTGATAAATGTGGTAAATATAAAAAATATTACTAAATAGGCAAACATCAGCATTGATAGAATAGAAGGAGACTGCATGTGGAATTCATTGAGTATGAAAGCTTAGCCAAGGTTTTGGAAAGAATTTAGATGCCAGCTGTCAGAACTACATAAAGAATATTTAACCCATTAAGAAAAATCGTGGTTTTTGCTTTGTAGCTTCCACTGGTGGATCTGAACCCAGACTTGCAGAAACCCCTGGACAGCGACTCTGACAGTGGCCAGGGCAGCTGTGAAACTGCCTCCCCAGGTTCCCTTGGCAAGGGCACAGAATCATTCAAGGACAGAGGTCTGTAACATTTCCACCAATTGTTTTTCTCCATCACTACATTTTTTTATTTCATAAATACCTTCTTGGAGGTTGTCACTGCTTGACATGTAGGAATCCAAACTCTTGTTGTTGCTCAGAATGTGGGCAGGCATCTTTAAACCTCTGAGGAGTGTTTTTTGAGCTACAGAAAGAAAAAGAATAAATGTGCCTTAATTACTTATTTACTTTCTTTCGTGTTTTGTTTAATTTTTATAGTGTGATTTTTATTACTATTTCAAGGCAAGACACTACCAGTGAAGGGTTTTCAGCTTTGCCTTTTTTTTTTAAAGGTTGAAAACCATTAACATCAATTTGGGTTAATTAAATGCTGTTCTCTGGGGAGAAGTGGGTTTGGAAAAGTTGAGTCTGAGCTCATTTGCTGTAGATGGTGACACACGTCAAATTTAACAGATGTAAATTTGGTTGTTTGTTAATTAACTTGTGGCACTTTCCTTTTTTATTTTCACGCGTTTTGTCAGATTCAGAAGAAGAAATTTTTGTGTGTAAAAAAGCAAAAAAGCAGAAGGTGCTTCAGGACAGTGAGAGTGAAGAGGGGGAGGATGGAGGCTCATCTGAGCAGGAAGAGGCTTTGGGTGAAGACAAGGAAAATGGGGAGGAAAAGGAGAGGGTTGCTGCTGAAAAGAACAAGAAATCTCATCGGGTCCACCCAGCTCTGCTGGACAGTGATGATAGTGACACTGGTGACCAGTTGCAGATTGAAAACCTGGAAACAGGCAGGACATCTTGCTTGCCTGAGGGTCAGCTGGAAGAGGAGAGACCCCTAAAATCTGGGAAAAAGTACAGAAAACATAAACGTGACGTTGAAGAGGAGCCAGCAAAAGAAGCTGAAGCAAAATCCAGAAGGAGGAAGGTGAAGGAGAAGCTAATGAAGTCCATTAAACAGTTGAGAAAAGAAAAGAAGCCTGTGGCAGAGGTGGGTATTTTGGCAGAAAACCACAAATTATTAACTTCTCAACCAAGTTCAAATTATTATTGCTTGTGGTTATTCTGTTCCAAAGTTTCAGTGTTGTGTCCACTTTCCTGTGGGAGGTTTGGGATCCATGGAACACCACACAAGTCTAACCTGCAAGGTCTGCAGATTCATTTCAATTAAATTGCATTAAATTTGCAGTTAAAGGAAGTACAAAACCTAACACTTGGTGATTTAATGCCGTTTTAAATTAATGTCCAAGAACCAAAGGGACCCTCTGAAAGGAATCACACGAATAATTTATTCTTCTGGAAACAGGTGGATGGTGGTGAGAGGTTTCCCTTCAATGACAGTGGATGTCTTCTGGATGACAAGGAACTCTTTGATAATGGCTTAGAAGAGGAGAATGACCAAACCCTTGAGGATGAGGAGTCCCTAGAATCCATACGAGCAGCTGTGAAAAACAAAATAAAACAATACAAGGTAATAGTTGGCTGTCATACAAAATTATTATAAATGTATTGCTCTCTTTCAAATTGATAGAGAATATGTTTAGATTAAATATTGGAAAGAAATTGTTCCCTGTGAGGGTGGGGAGGCCCTGGCACAGGTTGCCCAGACAAGCTGTGGCTGCCCCATCCCTGGGAGTGGCCAAGGACATTGCAGGTTGGATCACCTTGGAACAGTGGAATGTGTCCCTGCCCATGGCAGGGGGCAGAATGGGATGATCTTTAAGGTCTTTTGCAACCCAAATCATTCCATGTTTACTGGATTTAGTAGGAATTTGTACCTCAGCAAGTTCTAAAACTCTCTGACCGTGGTGGAGTTGTACTGCTGTGGCAGAAGGGAGGAGAGCCTTCTGGTTTTTGTTTTTAAAGATGGAGGGATGTTGTCCTGACAAGTTAAAAAGATAATGCTGGAGTAGGAGCTTTGGAGTCTGCCCTTGTGTGGGGTTTGTGCTGGTTTATGGGTACACTTGCTGGCTTTGCTGACCACTGGTAGTTCTGTACAGTTATTTGTGATGTGTTTGCCCTGATAGTGCCAGTGTATCAATAAAAATCGTTGAATTTCTTCTTATGCTCCATAGAATAAAGAACGTTTTCCTGACAGTGAAGGCTACAAACATGTATTTGATGAGGAGAATGAGGAGCCTGTGTTAAAGGAGCCAAAAAGGAAGGTGAAGTCTTCATCTTTTTAAAGCTCTGTATTGTTGTTTGTCTTGACTAAAATTGTTTTGTATGCATAGTGTGGATTTGTTTTTTTTTAAAACTGGACGCTTTATTCTGATTCCTTTGTGTTTGAAAGGGAAAAATAAGCTATTTATGAAGTAGAGGAAGAGCCCCATGTTTTGTTTCCTGAATTCAAAAGCCTTTTTTTTCTCCCCTTAAGGAGCGGAAAGCAGCAAGGTTAAGTAAAGAAGCCATTAAACAACTACACAGTGAGACCCAACGACTTATTAGAGGTAAAACTTAAATTCTTTATATGTAAAGGGGTATAAACTGTTCAGAAATTCAGAGAAAAAATTGAAATAATTTACCCAAAAGGTTAGAGCCTTCTTTGACCTAACATTACCTATTGAAGGTTGAAGGGTACTATACCATTTTCATTGAAGGACCTGTTAAAGGTGTTTTTGTAACTAATGAAAATAAAGATACTTGTTATCAAATAAAGGGCTTAGATGATGTTTTAAATCTTCTCTCACCATCTTTCTCTGGCAGAATCATCTGTGTCTCTCCCATATCATGTGCCTGAGGCCAAAAGTGTTCATGATTACTTCAAGGGCAGACCTCGACCAGCATGTCAAGGAAATGCCATGGCTCTGCTGAAGTAAGGACTTAAACCTTCCTCATCCAATTTTTTCATAAACTTTAAGCATCTCTAGCTTTTCTTTTGAGGATAACCAGACTTTCTTAGGCTACTTTAAATCCATAAAAGTAGGAAATTGGGAGAATGTCATTGCTAACATCAGGCAATGCTGCTCTCCTGACAGTCATCCTATTGAAGTGATCAGTGCCAGGAGTAACTCATATGAAGGAAGTTGCTGATGCAGAGTTACTTTAATGAGATTTAGGCTGAACCCAAATATTTTACTTGGACTGCTTCTTCTCTGCGTAACGTGTAGTAAAATACTGAAGGTACAGTAGGCACAAAATCCCTCAGGAATGTCATACTGTGATATTGTAACCAGTACAAAGCCTGTACACTTCCTTATGTTCTCACGTTTTCCAGATTTCTGTCCTTCACCTCTTCCTACACATTAATGACAATAATTAGGAAATGGTTACTTCCTCTCAGTTTGTCCTCAGCCTTTTCTCCCTTTCATACTAACCATGTTTCTTTCTGCTTTTATTAGGTCCTCTAAATACCAGCTGCCCTTAAATGAAGACTCTTCAGCCATTGGGAACTTGAGCAAGAATTGCAAAGAGAGGCCAATGGAAGGTGATCAGTCAGCAGCTACTGAACCAGAAATGAACGTGGACAGAGATGTTGATGCTTCTGTGACTGAGGCTGTTGCTGCTGAAGGGAAGAACTTGCCAGAGGACTGTGCTGAGCAGCCCAGGCAGGACAGGGAGGATTCTCATGCAGTTACAGGGACTGTAACTGATGATATCACAGAGGAACAGCAGCTCCCCAACTGCCTGAGCACTGACTGTGATGAACAAAAGGAGAGTGAAATTCCTCCAGCATCTGGAGATGCCCTCATGGAAAGAAGGGAAACAGCAGCAGATGTACAAGGTGAAACAAACAGTGAACAAGTGGGGCCTGGACTGGTGTCACAGCCTGAAAAAGTGAGGAAATCCAAGCTGGATAAACTTCGTGAACTGGGAATAGACCTGTCCATCCAGCCAAGAATCTCCTCTGACAATGAATCTTTCATAAACCTTGATGAAGCTGATTCAAATAAAGGTATCACTTGTGTTGTAGTCCTAAGCAGTGTTGATCTGAGCTTGGCTAGAAAATTCAGAAATATTTGGGTCATAGATCAGTCAGGCACATTCACTTGACTAGTGTGGATTCTTTGAGACATGTTAACAGAAATTTAGAATTGCCTGGTGGCTGGGAGGTTGGGCTGGAAGTGAATTGAGGTCTTGTGGACAAATGGTGGTCAATGGTAAGATAATTTAATATTAGCTAATAAAAATATTCTGTGGTGGTTCATTCTTAGTAGAATAGAATGGTTTTGCAAATATTTTAGTATTCAAGTATTAGCTTTTAAACTATCCTTTTTTAAACTTAGCTTTAAACTAAACTTTGGGGGCAAATAAAGCTCAACACGTACTCTTACTACAACTTTTAACAATCACTGCTTCCACATGCTATCACATTGATTTAATTTATATGTATTTAAAGAGCTAGAAGCCCTGAAGGCACGTTTCTTGAAGCACACTCTCCAGACGTGGAAACCCAAAGCAGAGCGGGCCATAAACATGAACATTATCCGTAAGGAAACAACATCTGATGGGAAAGAGGAGCTGAGGGCAGATGTGGTGCCAGCAGTTTTGGCTGCAGAGAGCCTGGAGGAAGCAGTTCTCACAAAGCCAGGTTGGTGGGGGAGAAGAAGAGACGAGGATTGAGTTGGAAAACACTTCTGTCTTTTATTTTCCTCTCTCATGCTCCGTTTCCCAATGCTGCCCTACAAAATACAGGTGAAGGGATCTTCATCTGTAAGATTACTGTGTATGTTCCCCCTAATGGATAGCCCTGTTTTAATAAAAATATTCTTGGGAGAGCACTTACATAGCAGTGCCCTGTGTAGGACAGCCTCAGTCAGATCTTTGGGACTGGTTCCTTTGATTTTTCATGCTTCCAGGAGAAGCTGCCCCATCCCTGGGAGTGTCCGAGCCCAGGTTGAACGGGGCTTGGAGCAACCTGCTCTAGTGGAGGGTGTCCCTACCCATGGCAGTGGTGGAACTGGGTAAACTTTAAGGTCTCTTCTAACCTAAACTCTTCCCTGAATCTTTTCCTGTGCAGGTGAGAAGCTCCAGGTTCTGAAGGCCAAGCTCCAGGAGGCCATGAAGCTCCGCAGGACCGAGGAGCGCCAGAAGCGACAAGCGCTGTTTAAACTGGACAATGAGGAAATGCTGGAGGAAGATGAGGAAGAGGTGGAGGAGGAAGAGATGACAGATGATTCTGAGGAGGAAGAAGAAGAAGAAGAAGAAGAAGAAGAAGGTGATCACGAGGTCTGTATGCAACATTTTTTCATAACCTCATCAGCTTCAGCTCTGCTTCCTCTCCCCAGTGGAATGGGACTTTTGTACAATTGGGGAAATTGCTAAGAATTCTTCCTAGAAGCTAAAGAAATTGCTATAGTTGACATATTCAGGATTTGGATTGTCTAACCTTGAATTCATGAGTATTTTCTTTATTTGTCTAAACGTTATTAAAGCCAAATAGAAATGTTCAAAAGATTTTGATGCCCCTTCTTTTTTATAAATCCTTGGCTCATTGCTGGCAGGGCCAGACAGGTCACATACCTCCCCTGGGGTAGGGTTTGCCATGACAACAATCATTATATCTGCACTGTGTTTGGGGATATTTTTTAGAATTCAGTATTTCTGCTTGATAAAGCAGAGGAAGATAAAGAAGATACAGAAGAGAAACACACCGAAGATGGTGATAAAGAAACTGACAAAGAATCGATTGATGGAGAAAAGCTGGAGAAATCTGAACATGGTGATTCTGTTCTAAAACATCCTTCAACAGAGTCTACGCTGATGCTTTTTAAGGACAGCTCCTCAAAAATGGGGTAAGTAATACAAGCCTTAAAAATGGTGACTGAGAAATTTTAAATTTGATCAGCACATGTAGGTTTTTTTATTTAAAGTGCCTTCTATTTTTGTGTTACCTTGGGTTTTTTGCAATTCATCCTAAATTTATTAGCAAATACCTTTTATGAATTGCAGATATTCTCTTCCTGATGAAAAACTGGAAATGGAAGAAACAGTAGACAAAGGACCTGCCAAGTTAGGTAATGTAGAATTATTGCCATAGATAATTGCTTTTCTTTTTAACCTAGCACATATAAAAGTTTCTATTTAAAATTGGTTTTTGGTATTTCTGTTATTTCACCAGCTGTATATAGTTATACAGTATGATTCTAATAGTTTAAATTGATGAAAAAATGGGTGGGCTTGAAAAAACTAGAGGGAAAAAATACTGTTCAAAACAATACTGGAAGAAATATGAAATATCAGAAATGAATAAGTAAAAAAGTGCAATATGCATCCTGTAAGAAGAAGGAAATCCAACATGATTACAAAATGAATTTTTAGCAAGGCGTCAATGTTGCAAAATATATTAAGGTTTTACTGGATTACACACACAAAGAAGTTAAGCATTTTTGTTTTGTTGGTTTTTTTTTTTTTATTTCCAGAGGATGATGATTCATTTTCTCTACCAACACTGGCGAAGGAAAACAGCCACAACAGCAGCTTTGAGTTCATTGGCTCCATGATCCCATCCTACCAGCCTTGTAACAAACAGGCCTCGAGGGGAGGGAGCTTCTTCCCTGCAGCAGGGGGGTTCAGGTCATCCTCCCCAGGTTTCTTCAAAACCAGTTTTATCAGCTCTGCTTCCAAGGTGAGATTCGCAGTCCTGGGTAAGATCTTAAACTAACACAGATAAATATATTTTATCCTGATGGTCAGATCTATCAAAAGAATCAAACCAGGTAAATGCTTCAGTATCAGTAAGATTTCAGAAGAGCAAAGTGCCCCTCGGGTTTGTGTCCACATTGGAATGGGAAAAAATTACATTATAAAACTTATATGCTAAAGCATCAAAGAAAAGATCTTATAATGTGGCTTTTGTATCTAAAATATGTGCATCATAAATATGGTTTTTAAGAATGCTTGCATGGGCTGCACAACATCTGATATCAGTGAACTCCTGTGGTTTATTGGAGCAGCATGGACATAATTTGACTCCTGCATGGTTTGGGTTGGAAGGAACCACAAAGTTCATCTCATCCTATCCCCTGCCCTGGGCAGGGACACCTTCCACTATCCCAGGGTGCTCCAAGCCCCATCCAACCTGGCCAGGAACACTTTCAGGGATTGGGCAGCCACAGCTTCTCTTGGAAGTCTGTTCCAGTGCCCCTTGCATTTAAATTTAGGCTTGCTGAACAACTTATATATCTTTGTATTCCCTTGACTAGAGCTCAGGAAAGACCTCTGAGCCTTCTCTTCCCATAGAAGATTCCCAGGACCTGTATAATCCCTCTCCTGAGCCCAAGAGTCTATTTCCAGGAGCTGGGGAGTCAAGGTTTCAATTTTCCCTGGAAGATGACACTCAAAGCCAGCTTCTTGATGCAGATGGGTGAGTAGTGGGTGTAAAGGATGGTGTGTTGTGCCTGTTAACAGAAATAGGATGTGCAGACCAGCAAGATTTTTCTAACTACAGCCTTTCTTTCAGGTTCTTGAATGTTGGACAACACAGGAATAAATACCAGTCCTCAAAGCATCAGCTGCCACTGGCTAGCATGGATGAGAATGCCATGGATGCCAACATGGATGAGTTACTGGACCTGTGTTCTGGACAGTTCAGCAGCCAAGCTGAGCATGTGCCAAACACCAGCAGCACCAAAAGGCAGAACATGGAGGAACTGCTCAATCTTTGTTCAGGAAAATTTATATCTCAGAGTATGTGGTGAATTCTCTTTTCAGCTTTGCCGATGACTTGATTTAGAAATTTTAGCTGAGGTAACTTCAGGTCAGGGCACTGACAAAATGCCATATGTGGAATTTTGGAAATACATGGAAACATGCAGGTTTTTTTCTAGAGTGTTCTCTGACACTTTAAGAGCAGAAATGAGTTGTCATCTTATTGATTTCTGTAGGAGGTTCTCCAACATGGGCTTCATCAGTGTCTTCCAAGGCAGAAAAAGACAGTGACATAGAAGATCCAATGGCAGAGGCTCTGGAGCTCTGTTCAGGCTCCTTTCCCACTGACAGGTTAGCATTGCTCTCCTAAAATTTACAGAAATTTAAGTCTGGTAATTGTCTTGTTTCAGTCTTGGAAGTGTTTTTTTATATAACATCAATTTGCTGTCAGTGGAAGTGTGCTTTGTTTTGGGGGTGAAGGGGAGGAATATTGCAAATTGCTCAGCAATTACTCACTAATTGACAGAATAAACTGTTTCCCACAGCTACTGTGAAGGGAAATTCTTTGTTTTTCACTGATAGTGAAAGAAACAGTGAAAATTTTTCATTAAACTGAGAGAAGATGATTAAAATTGGGATGTCTGGAGTCTGTTCTGGGCTGTTGCTCAACTACCATAACCAAATGTAAAGTTGGACACTTGGAGTTTTTTATTGACTAAATTAGAAAGTGTATGGCTGCCTGACAAAAGGATAGTGAGGTTTAATAAGTGGGAATGTTAAGGGCATCCAAGGGGAATTTGAGAGGGGTCAAAAATTGGAAATTAGTGCTTGTCCCATGGTTTCTGAAAGTGAAGACCTTGAATCTTAAAACATCAACTCTTATGGGGATTTGGGACATTTATAGCTAAATGCTGCTGGCAGATTGTAGCTCTGAGCACTCACAGGGAATTGCCTGATAGCAGTTGAGGTGGGTGTTGAAATTTTAGCTTGATTTACTGGAGCTGAAATGAAAATTCCTTTCTCTCGTTTATGTTTTCCCTAGGGAAGAAGAAGAGGAGGAGCAAGAAGAACTTGGTGGTTTTCAGCTTTTAACAGATGATGAGGCCTTTGCAAGTGAGGAGGTGTGAACTGATGCTGCCAGGCAGCTGCTGGATAAAATGGATAATTCCATTTATCTTCCTAGGTTTTTAATATATCCATCAAACCAAAGTACCACCACTTCCATAACAAGCTACTAAAACATTTTTCAGAGCAAACTTTAGATCATTTAAAAGATCTCTTTAATATAATGATACAGTGAAAAATACAAATCCTCTGAAATATGCCTGATGTTTTAGTGTCTTGTTAATTGAAGAACAGAAAAATCTGTCATTACAAAGCAATTCACTCTCAGAAATTCCTTATTCCTGAAAACTTTCTCTTTGACAGGATGAAAAAGGTGAAGATAGTGCTGCTGAAGAAGAAGAAATAAGTGATGAAGAAGAAGAACTGCTGAGACGTAGACCAGGCTTGAAGAAAAAACTGTAATTATTTTTTTAAATCTTAGTTTACCAGAGAGAATAGAATACTAATAGCACTAGAAATTTAGTTTGGAATTATTCCCTCTCCAGCAGATGTTTATATGGTCTGGTTTTTTACTTCAGAGCTATCATGTTGCATGAATTTAACTGTGTTGCTTGTGGGTTATAGATGATTTCCATTATCATTTTCATTATAGATGGAAATCAAAAAGCCACAATAAAAGCAGTGCAACATTTTTTTTCATCAAAAAAAAAGGGATGCAGGAATATTGTTGCCATTCCTCATGCCTTAAGATCTTCTAGCAAGTAAAACACTGAGTTGACAGTCATTGCCATCCTCTTTGGAATTTGGTGGATGACAATGATTTGGAGTGGTACAGGTATCAGGTGTGTAACTGTGCAAGGCTTGGTCATTCCAAAAATTACATGAGAAATTACAATACACCGTTAGGAAATGTGTTGGTTTTATGTCAAAAGATAAATCTTGCTTTCAGAAGATTCGTGTGCTGGCTGTTCTGCTCCCAAACTGAACTCTTTCAAACTTTTTTTTCATAGAAAACTACAAGATTTCATGGAGGAGGAGGCAGAGCTGTCAGGGACTGATGTGGGAAGTGAGGATGAATATGATGGTGAAGACCTGGACGAATATGAAGAAGAGATTATCGATGAGGAGCTCCCAAGTGAAGCAGAACTAGGAAGCCAAATACAGAAATTCCACATGTCAGTGCCAGTATCAGTAAATCTTTGGGTGTGAGGCCCTGGGGCTGTGGGACAGAACCTGGACTAACCTGTCCCTGTCTCCTGTGCTGGCAGGAAGGCGATGCTGGACAGTGACAAGCGCCAGCTCCGTCTGTACCAGGAGAGGTACCTGCTGGATGGAGACTTGCACAGCGATGGCCCGGGCAGGACCAGGAGGTTCAGATGGAAAAACATAGGTGATCTATGATGCAGAGTCAGTAGAGGGGGAGGAAGATGGAAAACAAAGCTGAAGTAACACTTAGTGGTCCTCTATAAAGCTAGGAGTAAATTGTGGGGGGACAATTCTGTGTGTTTTTGTTGGTCCTGGGTTTTTTGCCTTGTATGTTCGATTGGTTTTGGGGGTTTTTATTGCTTTTTGCTAGCCTCCATTTTCAAAATTGATAGCTGACTATCTTGTTTTGTTGCCTAGATTTTGCTTCACAGGTGGACTTGTTCCAGAGAGATTCAGATAATGAGGAGGAGAATGAAGAGTTTGAGACAGAAGTGAAGTGGAGGAAGGAGAGATTTGAGCGAGAGCAGTGGCTTCGTGAGCAGGTACTGGTGAGCTGCTAGAAAAGCTTGCTCAGTCTCTGTATCATTGCTGCATGTGAAATTGCTTATTCCTCAAGTTAAACTTCAGTATTAGGCCAGATCTCTCAGCTGAATGTGATGCTGTTCATTAATAGAACAAGGATGATGAAGTACCTAAGAAATTGCAATAACCTCTTACAGTAAAAAGTAAATAAAAATTAATTTGCATAAAGAAAATTATTACTTAAAATACTGAATGAAAAGTACATTTGTAATATGAATTTTTTTAATTGTCTTCTCTCTGCTGCAGAAGGAAAATAAAGAGCAGGAAGAGGAGGAGGAAGAAATTGGTGGAGACAGTGAATTCATGAAGCTGGCAAAAAAAGTGACTGCCAAGTCCCTGCAGAAGAAAGGTAAGCTTGATTTTTTTTGAAGTGATAAGAAGAGAGAAAGAATACAAAAACTGATCTTTCCCCCATGTCTCTGCCAGCCAGCCCAGCAGTGGTGGCACAAGACACAACTCTGTTACCCAGGAACCCGTTTGAAGCCTTCAGACCTGCCAGTGACATCCAGGTGGGTACCAATCCTCAAAAACGTCATTTCCCAACACAGCCAAGTCAGCTGCCCCTGAATTCTGGGCAATCCTGATCTGTGTTGCTTTAATGTGTGAGTAGAGAGTAGATTTTCTCTGAAGAGTAACTTACAAAGCTACCTGCCTTGTTTCCTGAGAGTGGTTTAATGCAGCTTTTCTTTGCCTTTCAGATAAAAAATGGGTCACTCTTGAACAGACCTAAAGCTGTCCTTCAGAAGCTGGCAGCAATGTCAGATCCTAATCTAAATGCCCCTCGAAATTCAAGGAATTTTGTCTTTCATACACTTTCCCCAGAGAAGAGTGAAGAGGCAAAGGAGAAATCTAAACCTCAGGTAAAGCTTTGGGTAGCAGATGCTGCCAGTTGTGGAGGTTATTTCAACATACAGGCACCAAAATCTGCCAAGCAATTAAGAGCACTGCTGTCTTAAATATTCCCTATGTGCTCTCATGCCAAATATTTCTCTCATAACTCAGAATTTAAACTTTTTTTTTTAATATATGTTGTGTATTCTAATGTTTTTGACTGCCCTTAGGTGAAGAAGAGAAGCCCTTCTGCAGTGATAACATCAGCAGCAAAGCGGCCCAGGATAGAAAGCTCAGAGGAAACCAGTCAAAGCCGAAGCATTTTCCAGTACTTGGAGAGTTGAATATTTCTGTTTGGAGCCAAAGGTTGTCTCCTCTTTGCCAGTGCAGTTTTTTTTTTTTTTGCCAATCTGCCAGAAATCACCAGACAGGGAAACAAATAGGTGCCACCTCATTCACAAGTTCCAGTCGTTTCCAGGCAGTGGTTTTGTGCTTTTGTTTTTTCTCAGTCCTCTGTGGCAAATGGGAGCACAAAATCCATTCCTGGTTTGGAATGAAATGCTGACTTGGTCTTTCCCAAGCATTAAGGAAACTTTCACTGCTGTGGAGGACATCCTCACAGGAGCTGCAGAGGTATCAGTTCCACCTGGAAATGCCATTGGTGTGGCAAGGGAATACCTCAGGTGGCTGAAAGCACAACAAAGGAGGAGTTTCTACAGCTTTGGGAGAGAATGAAGCAGGCCATGGCAGGACACTTGTTTACACTTGCAGCACAAAGTTTTAGCTGTGGATCCCTCCAGTATCTTATTTTTTTTAAATGTTGAGCACTTATTAAGCTTAGCCTTTTAAGAAGCTCTAAATTATCCTTGAAATGTTTACTTTGTGGAAAAGTCCCTGTCTCTTCTGAGGCAGTATGAGAAGGGTTTCTTTCCAAGTTTTTGTTACTGTTGATGTCCTTAAACTTGCAGGTGGATGTGTGTGTGGAGAGCGAGGAATGTGAGAGAAGAAAATGAGGTTTGGGGGGGGGTTATTTGCATTGGTGGGGGAAGTTGCTGGGGTTGCTTTGGTTTGCCCAACTTCAGGCTGTCTTTAACCACCCATTCTGTTGATTTTGTGGAAGCTGCACTCATCCAAGAGAAACCATCCATTGCTGAGCAGCCAGTAAGGAAAGGGCTGCTCTAGAATGAGGGAATTCCTAAGGAACCATCATTCACAACTATTCTGAACAGTATGAGAGAAACCTGAGCCAGAGTCTCCAGCACTCCTGATGTTTCTGATTGCAAGTTGAACGTGTGGAGAGAAGATAATGGTGCCACAGGGTCCTGCTCTAAGACTAAACATCTCTGGGACTGAATGTCACATACTTGAGGTGCTGATGCCCTCAGAGAACTAGCTGAGCTGTAAATTTTGTAACATCTTGAGCATACACCTGGTGTGCTGTGTGTAAAATATTTTATTGTACAGTATGTTATAAAGAATTATGGTACTAATCGAAATGCAATTTTACAATAAAAGCATGGTTTTAATTTTGGAGGCAGTTGGAATTAATTTATAGGAATTCACTCAGTTATGTACATGTCTTTGGGTTTTTTTCCCCCAATGTTTTTTTTTTATTTCTATGTGTTTTTTTCATTGCTGCCTTTTTTTTTCCTGTGGACACAAGTCAGCCCTTCACTAGGAACAGCTGCAATAATATTGGAATTCAACAAAAACAACCCCTTGTGTTTATTGGAGTGTGGATTTTCAACTCAAATCTTCCACTTGGGTTTGCATAAAATTCTTGGCCTGAAGAATATGGTTTTTTCCTGCTTTAATAGTTTTGGATTTTTTAGTTCCTAGACAAAACTTTCTTTATCCTTGTCTTAGGAAGTGTCTATTTCAGTTCACTGCAGCAATCCTAATAGTTAGTGTACCTGGGTTTGGGATGGGAGGTTTAGGGAAGAGGAATGACTTTTTCTCCTTCATTATCTGACTTTCCTTGAAGGACCACGTAATGAAAATATTTCTGAACACCCACTTAATTTTTTATCAGTGTTTCACTGTATGAAAGTTATATTAATTCAGCACAGATTTGTTGGGTAAAAACCATTCAAACTCCAAACTTGGGCATTTTCCCTGAATTTTGCTCCTGCTCTGCCACTAGAGCGCAGCAAGAGAATGTGTTTGCTCTGGCACAGGGGCAAGGCAAAATCATTAAACTGTGTCTTGACTCCAGGGGAAGTTCTTGCAGTTTTCCATGGTCTGGCATTGCGAGGAATTAAATTTATAGATAACTATAATTGCTATATTTTTGCATTAGAAAGTGGCAGCTTGAAGAGCACCTTTAGAGAGCTGGCTGAGTCCTGATGGTTTCCTGGCTTCTCCTCAGCACATGCTACTTGCCATAATTATGGCTTTTACTTTGCTTTCCCTGTAGAATTTTCCCTTTAAAATACATTTTCCTTGTTCCAGAGCCAAGGGTAGGAAAATACTGTTGAGCCTGAAAAACTTATAAACTGAAATACATGGAATAGGAAGGTTTCTGGCTGCATTTCCCCCACAACAACTTTGCAATAGTTCAGGGTTTGTGACTTGCTGCTGGAAGCTCTGCATTGTACCCTAAAAATTCCTCATCAGGGAGCATTTTCCATGCCAGGGAGTGGGAAGAGGCCAGGGACAGGTTCTGTGGGAGCTGGAATCTCAGTGTGTGCTGAGATTCTGCTGCTCTCATTGTGCCAGACCATCCCCAGAACTGGGGGCTTGGGCCTGAGCCTCATGTGTCCTTCCCACCTCTGCCCTGCCCTGCTCCCATCCATCTCCTGGCTCCAGCATTTCCAGGGCTGCCCCCCTGCTCCTGTCTGGCACATTAACACAGCTTTGCCTTCTCATTTTCAGGTATTGATTCAGCTCCCTCCCTCCTGGCATGGACCTGAGGCCGCTGTGCTAACGGGGAGAAAAATCCTGCCCGTTGCTGCTGGAAGTGCCAAGAGTGGGCTGGGAAGGAGGGAATGGTGAGGGGTGGGGATGAGGATCCTGCATCCAGGCATAGCTGCAGCTCAGCCTGAGCAGAAGCTGCTCAAAGGTTGGACTGAATCCTGGAGGTCTTTTCCAGCCTCAGTGATTCTGTGAACTGGGGTCTGCAGGGCTATCCTGGGCTGAAGGAAGAGCTGATTCCACTTCTTCCCCTTCCCTCCCTTCTTTCTCCAGTAACTGTGCTTTGGGATAACTCAGAGGAGTTATAGCTGAGAGCTGTGATTGGGGATGTTTGGGTTTAACTTCGGTGCAGAAGTGGCTGCAGCCTGAGATTTTCCGAGTTGAGTAGCTCCACTAATAACACCTCTCTGTGCCTTCATTTTCCTTTCCCACACAGGGGACAGGAGGAATAAAACCCATGGGCTCTGGGGTTGAGCCTGATCCTTGCCTGCACCACAGGAGCCTTGATAAGAGCAGTGCTGCTAACACACAATGTTACCTGCTGAGTTTGCAGAGAGAATGAGCTTTTGGGAGCCCAAATGACAATGGAAAATTTTAAAAAAAGGTCTTAAAAGCGGAGGGAGGAGCAACCCTAGGTGTGTGGTAAAGGTTGACATTGCAGACACGTTTATAATCCCAGTTCCTGCCGCTGCGCCACTCCTCGGGGCTCAAGGCACTCACTGAATTATGTTTTCTTTCCCTTTTTTGCCAAGAGACTGAAAAGGGGAGAGAGAAAAAAAAACAACTATTTGTTTGTCTTGTCTAATTTAATTTATGTTATTTATCAAATAGACAGGTTATTTGGGAAACCAGATGGACCCAGGCTAAAATCATCTGTATTTTCAACATGTGAAAAATTATGTTGGAGTGGACACATGAAAGGCAGTGTGGGGCAGGTTTGGTGGGCACTTACCATGTGAGCTCTGCACCTCATCTGTCGTGGGCCTCTAATCAGTTGTCCCAGAGCCATTATGAGGGTTAAAGGACAAAAAGACCCCCAGGCACCCATGGGGGTGTCTTCCAGAGCAGCCATGTCACAATTATTTACCTTCCCTGGCTTTCACTCTGCTCATTGACTGGTGCATCCCTTCCCCAGGGATGGATGGGGTGGGGTTTGGGGCCTAAATAAATGTTTTAGTTGGGTTTGGAGCAGAGCAGGTGGCAGCTTTTGGACTCTGGTATTTTCTCCTTTGGGTTTTCTTGTAGGAAAAGGAAAAACAGAAGATGGAGAGCAGCATGGATGGCTGAAAGGGAATAGATAATGCAAGAAATAAAAAAATAATAATTAAAAAAAAGGATAATAAAAGCAAGAGCCCTCTGTTACTAGTAGATTGGACACCCTGATTGCTGCTATATTCCCAAGAGCTGAGCCTGGAGCAGCCCCCCAACACTGACCTTCCCTGTGCCCCAGGGCAGGACCCCCACAGCTGGGGGTGCTCCTGGCTCTGCAGAGTACAGACAAGCTCGTGGCACAGAAAACAGCTTGGTGAGACCTGCAGGGTTTAGTGGGTGACCTGTAAAGCAAGTTTCATTCTGTATTAACTATTAGTCATTAATATTAATTCCAGCGCTGTGCGTGCTCCATGCAGACAGATGTTCAGTCCTTGGGGGTTGTTATTTTCTTTTGTATCATCCAGAAGCCCAATTTAGGGCTGACTCCAACTCTGCTTCTCCAGGCAGCAGAGATCTAAACCAGCTGTAATTAAAGAAAACGACATAAAAGATTGCAGGGTGTGTGGGGGGGAGTGGGATCAGCAAATCTTACAGCTTTGCAAGAGATTAATTTTATTTTTAGCTAATATTTTTCTCTGCTCCTCAGGGCTATTTTCATGCAACATGCTCTGTACTGCTTCCCATGCAGTGGCTCATTGATTTTCAATATTTGATGGTGTTTGTGCACGTGGCCATGAGGGATTGGTATCTGAGGGGCATGTTCAAGTGTGTCCTTGCACCCTAAAAGCCACCTGTGGTATCCCAGCCTTCACCTTTGCCACAGGGATGCTGCACAGATCCCAGAGATCCCACTCTATCCTGGCAGGGCTGGCTGTGGCTGCTGTGCCAGGTCAGCCCTGAGATCCCAGCTGGAGGAGGACACAAGACAGCCCTGCAGCATCTTCCTGCACTGCCCAATTTCCACCTGCCACTTCACAGACACTCGTTTTTGTGCAAGAAGAATAATTAACCACCAAGGCTCTAATACCACCTTTCTGGTGGCTCAGGATCCAGAGGTGGCATTTCCACATTCCTACTTTACATGAAGCCTGAAGGAAACCCTCAACCTTTCTCAAAGAACCACCAGATTAGAGAAAAAATGTTTTTTCCTTCCTTCCTCCTGCTCTTTATTGAGCCTGGACAGGGCAGAGGGACCTAATTGTGCCCCTTTGCCCCATCCAGAAGTTCAGGAGCTGCCACTTGGGCTGGCTTTTCCCAGTCCCAGCTCCAAGCTGGCACTGTGCTGGAAAGGGACATTGCTGTGGCTCATTGAGATGCCCTAAGCCCATGACTGGCAGCGTTGGGGTGCCTCAAGGTGCCTCAATGAGCCTCTCTCAGCAACCTCCCAGTCAAGGACCCACAGAAATGTTTTGGTCACCCAAGCCGTGGTGCCCACAGCTGGCATTCCCCCCAGGATGCAAATCCCAGCTCTGCCAGGGCCAGCACAGACACTCCAACCAAAGGCAGCACCAACCCATCCAGCCACTGCTGTAAGAAGAAAATTAAATCAACAGGCAAATAAACCCTCCAAGTGGTTCCCATTTCGTGTGAAGTGAGGGTGATGCTCACGGTGTAAATCTCCGAGTGAGGCATCCAGGATGAGCTCACTGGCAGCACTGGGCTGGTTTTGGTGTCCTTTGCTGCACCTACAGATTTGCTAAGGGTGTGTCATCTTCAGAGCTGAGATGATGTTAGCCCCAACGTATGATAACATGTCCCAAGGTGTGACTGCAACCAGCCTGGCCCACAGTGGTTGCTCCCTGCATCCCCTATGCTTTAAATGGAAAAGAAAAGGAAGGAAGGGAAGCTTAGATGGCATTATTGTAGTTGGCAAAGGCCTCTGAACATCTGCAGGGGCAAAGGCAGGGCTGGAGGAGCTGGGTACCCCTCAGCCAGAACCCAACTCAAGTTTTGAGGGTTGGGATTTGCCCCAGTGGCTGGGCCTTGCCCATGGCTCCTGCTAAAAGGCTGTGAGCAACACTGCTGGAGTCTCCAGCTTGAATGGAAACTGGAGACGCCAAACCAAATCCCACTGTGGTGCTGGTGATGGCCCCAGTCTGGTGAGGCTGGTGGGCTGGCAGGTGAGCCAGGCATTGGATCCACTCCCTAAAGCCACAGCTCCATCCCAAGAGCTGTGTCATAGTGGCCATGAGGTGGTTTTAATTCAAAGTGCAGGATCTTAAAGTAAAATCCTCACACAAGTTTTGCCAGGACCACTATTGAGGGCACGGGTCTGATGGTGTCTCCCACTGCTCTAGGGGGCCAGCATGGTCATCAGTGACGGGGGACAACCAGAAATGGACATTTCTCTCTGCCCTGCCCTGGTCCCCCATGGCCCCCCAGCTCTGGGGTCAGGGCTGGTTGAGCCAGTGTTGCTGGGAGCCACACGCACATCCTTCAAGGGGAAGAGCCCTGCTCCCAACATCTGCTTGGCGTTTGTCTTTCATTCCCATTCCTGCCCTCCCTCCCCCTCCACTTTCATCCCTCCATCTGCACGGGCCTAAAAATAGGGCCGTGACCAGACTCAGTCTGTGCCTCATCAGCCTGTTGGGATTTTGGTATGATCCCATTTGTGGCCTGACAAGGTGGGGACAGGACCCACCAGTGTCCCTCAGATGCCACTTTCCTGCCACAGGTGCCACAGTGGCTATTCAGGGGTGCTTGCACCCCTGACTTTTGCCCTGGGCACTGTTCCCTGCTCCCAGCTCAAGATGCTCAATCCTGGGCAATGGGGGACCTCAGGCTGTGCCTCATGTTAGCCCCTGCATGGCCCCTCTGCTGCACCTGGGGTGGGGATGACACCAACTGCAAAGGTGCCCTGGTGGTAGAGAAAGAGCAGGGAGGTGTCCCCAACCCCTCAGCTCACATACTCCCCAAAAGTGCCTGGGGTGTAGTGGACTTACAGAGATACCTTTATCATCTGGCTGGGGCTGCAGCAGAACCTGGTTCTGCCACCTGAGCTGCCTTGGGTGTCCCCAGGGGCTGCTCCGGGAGTTTCCATGCCTCCTGCTCTCCAGGCAGGTTCATCCCCTCAGCCTCTCTGGAGTGTGGATCAGGATGAGCATCAATTTGGCACGTCCTTGTGTCCCCCTGCCTGTTCCCCAAGTTGCTATGAATAAATCATTGTTTTATTAAAGAGAAGCAGCTGCTTTTTTTCTTCTCCATTTTTTTTTTTTTTTTGACCCCCCATCCGTACCCACGGAGCCCTTTGGCACATGCTCGAACGCTGAAGCCCCATTGAGGGCCCCCAGAGCATAGCAATTGATACACAGAGATCCCCAAATCCTATTCAGGCCCCGCTTTTCTGCACGAGCAGCCTCTAAACAGCTCATTCACTGCTCTTTTTGTCGCCGGGGTTAAGTGGTTAAGTGTGTGTGGATCCCATAAAAGGCCTTTACTCCATGAAAAGCTATATTTACATTGTAATCACCAAAGAACTGTTTAGGCAGTCAATAGCGGGGCAGCGGCGGCGGGGGCTCGGCGGCGTGTCCCTCACCTCTCCCGCTGAGCCCCCCGGAGCACGACTTTTGTGGGATTACGTTCCCCCTCGCCAGCTGCCGGGGGCCGCAGGAGCCGCCGCTCTTTGTCTCAGCTCAGGCTCCTAAAGCAGCATCCTGCATCCCGGTCCCTCCGGCAGGGACAGCGCCCCGGAGTCCCGCTCAGCCTGCGATGAACCTGGTGGGATGGCGATTTCTGGGTGAACTGTGTCCTGGGTGGGCTGGTGCTAGAGTATTTGTGGCCACGAAAGCACCTTGAGCTCATCCCATCATCACTGGAAGAATTAGGCTGGATATCAGAAGGTTCTTCCCCCAGAAGGTGGTGAGGCACTGCCCAGGCTCCCCAGGGAAAGGAGACAACACTAAAGCTGCCAGAGCTCCAGGAGAGTTTGGACAATGCTCTCAGGCACAGGGTGGGGTTGTTGGGGTGTCGGGGCAGGACCAGGAGTTGGACTCAATGATTCTTGTGAATCCTTTCCAACTCAGGGTATTCCATGATTCTCTTCTGTGATTAAACAACCTCCTGGCCCCAGGAGCCTCCCTGGTACCCCGTGAGTGAAGTGTGAGCTAAAATTTTATCACTTTAACAAGATTAATTGAGCACAGCCAAGAATGGCAAAAGCAAAATTAATTCACTGAGAGCAAGGCAAGGTCTTTCTTTTCCACCAGCAGCAATATCCATGTAATCATTAGATAATGTTCCAATTGATATCCCTGTCAGGGAATGTGCCTGTTTTCCTCACATGAGAGCAAATATTCATAACAGCAGCACTCAAAGAGTAAATATGAGAGAATTCCCCCATATTCCCCTGGAAACCCCCATGAGGTGTGCCCAGGAGGGATTAGCATTGGGATAGCAAGTGGGAATGGGAGGCTGTATCCCAGGAGGCACTCAGGTAGGGATGGAGGTGGGGATGAGGTCAGGAATGAGACTGGAGATGGAGAGATGGAGATGGAGATGGAGATGGAGATGGAGATGGAGATGGAGAT